>OY987267.1:12947051-13485924 GCA_963920665.1 Straminergon stramineum | reverse complement strand
TATTGATAAAAGTTTGATTTCCTTTTATGATGTGAAAGGAAATTCTTTGTAGAATGTCTCCAACTTTATACATGGAGATACATAGTTGTAAACTACTATTAGAGCCTTTAGAAAATGATTTGAATCTTGTTGAGGGATTTTCAAACATTTTCTATGAGCTAAATAGTGTAAGGTTTCTTCAAGTCTCTTGTCATGTCTTTGATTTTGGTAATTAATGGAAAATAAGAAAATTCTCTCTCTTCCTACAATTTTTATTTATCTACAAACAAAGATAATCCCTATTTGTAAGTTTGATACTATGTAGAAAAATAAGCTTAAATGAAATGATTTAGATCTTTCTACCTTATTTTTTTTCCTACTAGTGCATAAATTAGTCTTTTTTGCATTTCAAAGTACCTTCATACTATTGTAAACTGTTGTTTTTCCAATGGGGATTGATGTGGGACCTTTAAGAAACAAACTCTTCAAATACTCGTGTTATAAATAAAAGAGCCAAAATTATTTTACATGAAGGTTAGATTTAGACATAAATTAAGTATTTTTTAAATGTCTAAATATCTAAAATTTTATAAGTGAAATGTCCATCAGGTTGTACAATTTTTTTCATCTATATTTGCTTAATTTTTGGAATACATTAAAAATATGTAAGAAAATGCAAGGGATAACATTTTTCAAGTGTAAAACTTCAAAAAATTATTGAATGATTATGGCATTGATTTCAAAAGACCAAACAACTAAGAAAAGATGTAGAAATAAAAAATACATCAATTACAAAAGATAAAACAATAGAAAATAAGAAAATAAGAAAAGTCACGACAACAAAGAAGAAGAGTTGTAGTTCACAAAATCCAAAAAATTTAGTTTCCCAAAGTGCCTAAACCCTAAAATATGATTTTCAACTAGTTGAAACCATTCAACATTGAAAACTAAAGTAATTTAATAATCTATTGCCAAATTTGGCCCTTACATTCAGTAACTCTTTTTCTTTTATCTTTGAAAGAAGTTGAGAACCAAAAGCGGCCAATCATGGATGACCTCATTTTTGTTCACTATAGAAATAAAGAATGCACCTATTGATCCAATAAATAATTGGAGCATTTTGGTGACTACCTTGGTCATGGGGGTCTTGTCTTTCAAAGGTTATCCTATAAGGACGGATTGGTCGCGGTGGAAATCATCCTTTTGGGTACAATTTGAATCATCTACCTAAAACAAAAAACAAAAAATAAAAAAAACTTATTGGAGGTCAAACTACTATGCAAGATTCACCTCCCCTTTTTCGCACAAAATTTGAAGGATGAACATATTCACTTAGGCTAGTGTTTGCAACGGCGTTAACCATTAGAGAAATTTTGGATTCTTTGGAGGGTTGTTAAGGGTTGACAAGGTACTCTACATCAAGAGCCCTGCAGGGCTATTGAAAGAACAAAATCTCTGACAAAAAAAAAGATTCACCTTGTGTGAATATCTTGAATGAAAGGGAGTATATCTTAATTTGCTATTCTCTTTTGAATATAAAATTGTAGTTGCCACTAGCCTCCTCCATTAAACTACTTGTGTACCAATGCTCAAGTACTAATGCTTTGACAATTGGCAATACATTGATTAGTAGAAATAGGGGAAAAGTTTCTGCGTAGGCAAAAAGAAAGTAATGTTGGGGTCCCTTTTGGCACTTCTCAACTCAACAACCCTGTGGAGAGTCTTAATTTTCTCTAATGCAGGGTTAAATAATGTTTTGGTGACGATAGTTTCTCTCAAAATTCTCCGGGAGTCTGGTCGTAAGGATAAGGCAGCAAAGAATCCCCAGGCCCCCATCTAACCAGACTAATGGGGTTGAAATTTTCTAAAGCTTTACCAGTTCAACTTGCTATTCTTCTCTAAAGCTAGCCCAATCTGCAAGTCTTGAATGTGGACCAACCATGAGGCTAAGCCTTGTCATAAGTCACTTGGTCATCCTTGAACCAGTGTTTTTAAGGACCTCAAATTGCAAAAAGGACCCTTGGATTCAACGACTGCAAACAATAAAAAACATGAAAAAAGACATGAGAAAAAGAAGTGAAATTAAAATTATGTAATTAAACCCCATATATTCTCTCCCCCACTTCGCAGACTGCAGACTTTCAATGGAGCAGGGTTGGTGGTGATCTGGTGGAGCTTTCGACTGTTTATTTCTCCTCCAGTAGTACCCATCGTGTAGTATGCCTTCTTCGTACATGTGTTGTGTGGTCTGCATTAATTTTGTGCTCTTCGTACGACAGTTCTTCAGTTCATATTGACAATTTTGGGTTGATTTCACTAAAAGAAACTCCATTGATAGTCATTTGACCTCCAACAACTGAAGACTCCGGTAGTTGGTTCCATGGAGAATTTTGGTTCTGCAGGAGAATAGATGTGCTATGTGACCAAAACTATTCATTGTTGTTGGAACAGACTTTGAATCAAGAGCACGTTGACTCTTTGATGTGCGAGTGTTCAAAGTGGTACTAGAGTTTTGCATCGATCAAGTGTGCGTGAGTTGTCCGCGCTGTACAATTTTGGATAATTTACATCAATTTTTTCTATCATTTGCAGTAAGTTTGCACTAACAGAAGGCTTTGTTTTGTTGAGTCCGGCAGGACTTCAGGTATAAAATCCAGGGCAGTGGATGGATGATTGATGGGTGCTTTGATATGAAGACTGCGCTTACTGGAGAGCTACGCTCGAGTCTTAACGATTTGAGAGTTTGAGGATTGGAGGGTCCACCGAGTGTTAATTAATGCCACGTACATCCGGTAACACGTCATGGCAGAGCTGTATACATCTGCCTTCTCTTTGGATAGGGCGCATTCTAAGTTCACAGAGACGGCAGATGTATCTAGCTATACCATAACGTGGAAAAGGATGTGATAGTATGGAACGCGGAGCTCATTGGCAAGATATCGATCGATCCAGCCATTTGAGGTTGAAAGAATCTAACTAGTAGACAGTCATGTGAAGCTTACTTTTCAATTTCATATATGAAATTCATGGACTACGAACAATTTGAGTAGCCAGGCTCCTAATGAAATGAACCACTTGGCGCTTTAATTTGCGTGTGCCCTGAAACATCCCTAAAATTTCCTGCTCTGGATTTTTTACGACCTTAGTTTGCTATCTGGGTGTGAAGTAGAGTTTCTATTTCACAAGAATGACCCCAATTACGGTGACAGAGGTTTGGATCGGAGGTTTGGATCGTAGCCCAGATACTTACATTAAACTTTGTGTAGATTGTGGTCAACTGCCTAAACCTTTGCAAATTGAACAAATATGAGGTTCCATGTGAAAGAATCTCTTATGATTGATCGATCACTAGCTCGTGGGTTCATCATCTTCGTGCACCAGCAGGGTTTTGTTGTCGGCAAACCGGTATAATTATTGCTGTTTTGGATGTCTAGCAGAATTTGTACAGTACAAGAGTCGGGTGTTCAAAGGGGATTTACAAATATGCACAATGCCTTGACTAAGTCTCAAAAGACTGAGTGGAATGTAACAACGAAATATGTTCTTGTGATATATTGACATCCAAGGTGTTAAACTCCCATACGTCATTTGAAATTAGGCACTGTTTTAAAAATCCAACAAGTTAGACTTCGAAAATTTATAATTAATTCATATGACATCCAAAAAGTGTGCATCAAAGTATAATGGATTCTTTTTCAAATTGCCAATAAGATTCAAAAGCATTTATGACAATTTAATAATGGAAAATAATCTATATGACTCAAGTGTCAAGTTGTATGCCTTTAGGGCCGTTCCCACCTAGTGTTTGCAAACACTATGAGCTTAAAGATAAAACTTCATCATTAAAAGAAAATAATTTTTTTTTTGTCAGTTTCGGTTCAGAATAGTAGTGATAGTTTCTTAATGAGGCACAATTCCCACATGCTTGGTACTTATCATGGAGGACCTCACATACGCCCACACAACTAATCACCAATTTGATCCAATGGACAAAAATAGTCTAAATCTCAAACTTTGAATGATCTTAAAAATAAACATATCACCATCCCTAATCTATGGACGAGGAATTGTAGTGGGCATCCAAATATTAGAAAAGGTTTCACTACAATTCAATGTCAAAACATATGCTCAAATGGAGAAGTGTGTGTGTGGAGAGATTGTTTTTATAATGAAATTCTTTATCCATCATGAATCTTCAAAGGATATGGGATAATTTGAAGATGAGAGCTTGACCACTCATTGTCAAAATGTAGGAATTGTTTGCAATGTAGAACTTCAAACCTCATGTAGGCATAGTAGAATAACTTTTTTCAAGAAACTTTGAAATAAGAAAAGTTGGTAAATCAAAGTAATTTTCATCTCAAAAAAAATTGTTCGAGATTCTAAGCCTCCAATCAAAAGTTTGGGACAAAGTTCAAAAAGGGGTTGGGACAAACCCCTAAAGTTTCATTGCATATTAACCCCCCAAATGCTCAAGGCCTTTTTTGAGCTTCTTGAAACTTGCTCTAAATTGAACTAAAAGCCAACATTTTGATAACTTCTATCATTTTTTTTAATTGTAAACATACAAATTCAAACCTAACATGTTAAGTTTCAAATGGGAAAAGAAAAGTTAACAATATCACTTATGAATTGAAGGATTGTAATGTTTGATCATGAGGGTGTTCAAACTATGAAACCAATTTGAAGTCTTTTAATCTTCTTTTCACATGTCAAATCTAAAAAATTGGTCACTAAAAAAATATGAGGGACAAACCCCTATTTAGTGAATGCTGTAATTTTCTATAGAAGATGAATATTTTTACCAAGAATATAGATATCAATACAATTCAAAGACAAAAATCACTATGAACATAATTGGTAGAAGTATTTGTCAAAAGGAGAAATTTATATCATTTTAAAACCAATTTGTCTTGGTGACAATGAATACAATTATTAGTATAGTGAAAGAGAGAACATAATTTTTGAAAAAAAATAATTAAAATTGAAGCAAGAAGCCCATTGTGGATTGTTTGGTCATTGTATATAAATATAGTTACTTGATTCACATTTTTTGTATGCATGACAACAAAAAATTAGGATTAATTTCGCATGCATTTCAATCAATTCATTTTAAAAAAAAATGATATATTATAAGGTGGTCAAATTAAAAACATATAGCTTCCCATTGTGGGCCAAAGGGAAGGACTATTCTTGTCTTTGGGGATTCTAATGTGTCTCTTACTTCTTTACATGGTTCCAATGGAAATCCGAAAGCACCCTTGGTAGAATGAAACAAAGAATGAGCCTTTAGCCATGTAAAGTGTGCTCATTGAATTCCTGAAATAGTGACTATCTAATCCAACTCTAAAACTTTGAGTCCCAACTGTACACTCAATGCAATAAAAACTACATTAGAATACAACAAAATTGAATTTGATCTAAAAATAGAGCTTTGAATTGAACTCCAATCTCAATAGTGTATCTACTTACTTTAGTCAATCTACAAAGCTAGTTCAAGGTGAAGTTGGGCTACACACATGACATGTGTTGATGAGAACTTGTTTCTTTTCAATGTTGTTATTCACGCTACACTATTGTAAAATTCATTGCATATTGGATCATTTTTGACAAAGTACCTTGTTCACAAGTCTCCTCTTTCTAAGATTAAATATTTCAAAGAAGTGCACTTTGTGGATGAAATAATGAAAAGTATTTCACTTCTTGTTGCACAAAGTCAAAGAAAATGTTTCTTCCAACCCCTCTTTGAATTTTGTCTCTAACTTTTTATTGGAGCATTGTAATCTCAAAAGGATTTTTGGAGATGAAAGTTAACTTGATTTCCCAACTTTTCTTAGTTCAAAGTTTCTTGAAAAAAGTTATTCTACTATGCCTAAACGAGGTCTAAAGTTCTACATTGAACACAATTCCTGCATTTGATTTAATTAAGTATGAGCGGTTGAGCATCTACTAATCCTAATTTACATATCCCACATGAATTGTTTTACTTCCCATCACCCCACTTGTATAAAACATTACCTACATAGTATCTGGCTCTCACTTCAATAGAGCCCTACAATTGTTTTTGGAGGTGAGAGCCGGAAAATAATGCACCTCTTTGATTTTTCCTATTTGGGTACCTGCTAATTTTGGCTATGGGCTGCCAATGCTCTTATATAATGGGCCCTAGACCCGGCATATAGATAAGAGTGGTTGTCAGCTACTGAAATCTTCATTTTCTGAAGATTGTTCAGATGTTATTACGAATTAGTGTTGTTGTGGTGGGCCAACGATACGGATGTTAAATGGTTGTAGGAGCGCTCTCACGTCGATGCCACCTTGACTGCCAAGTAGGTTCGGCAGATAGTGGAGCAATCAGGTGGGAACACACGATAATTTTCAATTGACATAATATCTTCGTAAGGCCAAGTGGGAACTTACCTTTTCTACTTTTAGTTAGCTTGTGTTGCAAGCTTTTGTAATGTAAAAACTCCATTGAGTGAATGGTGAACCTACAAACTCTTAATTTACACCAATCTCAAAAAGAGATCAAAGTCTTTTATCTCTCAGTCTTAATAACCAACCTCAAGGAACTCATGTATTAACACCATTCTGTGGAGACTTTGAAAGTAGAACAAAATCCACTATATAATGAGTAGCAAAACTAGACCTCTTAAACCATTTATATTAACATTGAACTCCTCCTAACTTGTTCCTAATTCATTGTACAACTACATATATAGTACAGACATGATCCATAGTGGGTTTCAAACTAGCAGCTTCCATCATGAAGGTTTCTACAATGACATGATCTGCATAGTGGCTTTCAAAGTTGCCTAAATGAACTCATTATCAACTTCCAACCTCCCTATCTTTTCATCTTTACCTCCAATGTTTGAATTCATAAAATACTAAGTCTCTACAGTAGGGGTGCAATATTTTTAGAATTAAAAATTCCACAAAGATGTGCCAATTTTGTCTTCCACAATTAGCACCAGTTCATAATAAATATTTGAAAATACTTTATACTTTTTTGCTATTGATTGAAAGTTAGATAGTGAGTTGCATAAGTCAGATAAACAAGTGATTGATACATAAACATGACACTGCTGACAGGTTGGAGTTGCTCTCCCCTAACAAGATATGTGCAATTGTCCTGCTCACCGCCACAAAGATTGTATGACCATTTTGAGTTCATGATGTTATCACTCATGTTGAGTTCAACACTGTATCACTAATCTAAGTCTGTTGGTATGGTTTTTGTTGCAACGATCCACATGCCGGGATTGGCTACATTACTTGAAAGCGCTCTCTCTGAGTTTGTCCTAATCGACCATATCATTTATGTGAAGAAGTGTTGAGTTGGAATTATTGAGGTTATAGTGACCATAATCATTCTTGAATCCCTTTTTTTGCATTGTTGTAACAGAGAATGTAATCAAGGATTTCAAGAACTAGCCCGACTTGTAGATCAATTTGTGATGTACAATACAAATTTCAGATGCCTCAGACTACTGCTGTTGTGCTAGAGATGATTGAAGAGTAATTTAAGCAGCGGTTCTTCACCAAAGCACTACTTCTTCATCATGCCTCCCCTCTGATAGGAGAAGTTGAAAATTTTGGGGATTATGGTGGACCTGATTTATAGAGCAGGAAAAGAAAACAATCAGACGAGATCAAGAGTTGGGATTGTTAGTGAGTAGTTGCGAAGAATAGCTCATTCCGTCTAATATACTAACCATCAGAATGTGTGGTTGATGCTGACTAGGGATGATCTTCTGGAAGCAAAAAATAATGTAAGTCTTGGCATGCCCTTTGTCATGTGGATAAGCTGATGTGCAAGTAAAGCGGTCTTGACCTTGTTTGCATCTCCCCCTTCATTGAAGCCTTGATCACCTCTATAGAGGTTAACAGTCTTAAGTTGGAGTCAACGTCCCCTAGAGGTCTTGCCTATTGTGAAGTTGTGCAATTGCTAAGTAATCCTTTTTCGCTTGAACGAAAATAGAAAGTCCACCTTGATACTCCAGTACATAAACTTCCAAAATATATTTCTCCATTGATTCAAAATGTGAGACATGGTTTCTTCCTTCTAAAGTTATGTTCTGCTACCTTCTTTGACGATTCCAAATTCAATCATTTTCATCCAATAGATATGGGACCAGTCACTTGTAGCACTTGGGTTAATAAATTCAATTACTTGGAATCAATTTCAAGCATGGATCTGTGGTGAGCAATGGCTTAGTGACAAGAGTAGCCGATGTGCATGCAGATGGTCTCTCAGTCTGTTTTTTGAGTTCAGAAATTGCCTGTAGAGTTTCAAGACCTTATAAGATTGATTTCATATAATTATGGGTCTCTGAGCAGAAACGGAAACAAAATGGATCAACAAGGGAAGATTTGCAACATGGACATGCCCTGATTGAGAGGATATGAATGGAGGTGCAAGCTTTTATTCAAATGGGTAAGCAATCGACTAAGTTAATTTCATGAAGGTACAGCAACACAAATCTGTTGTTGCCAAGATATCGTCACTGTCTAGATTAATTGTGCTTAACGACCTGGATAAACCTAATGTGATGAAGAGATCGTGGCGACGGATGCCTGGATCCTCGCATGCTCCCCGACCGAAGCATCGGGGCTCTGTAGAGTAGATTGGGATGATCCTTGCCTAGCATCCTGGACGTTGTCAGAATTCAAAGACGTTGAAACCGAACGTATCATTTCCATGTGAGAGAATCCAGGCTGGGAGTACTATGCTTGCGGTTTTCTTCTTGGCAGAGGCGGCAAAGAAATCTCCATACTCTCGGAAGCCTGCAGCCATTGGGACACGAGTTGCATGGATGGTCGATCTTTGGGATTAGGGTGACAGCAGAGAAGGCCCAAGTGAAGCAGACTCGTCACCATCTTCTAGTCTTCCATTGCCGCATTGGAACTATCCCTCGCGAAGGAGTTTAAATCAACCATTTCCTCTAAAAGTAACAGGCCTGACACTTCCTGCATCTTGATTCCATCATAGAGACCTGCATCCGGAGAAGGAAATGTCCCAAGTTTTAAATCCACCAACAGAAGAATATTACCCGTTTCATATGCATGCCATATCCTGTCCACTATTGCGCCATCCCCTCGCTCAATGGCGCTCAACGGCCGCATCCCACATATCACTTCAAGCATCAAGATGCCGAAGCTGTACACGTCCGATTCCTTGGTGGCTCTCCCTGTGACTGGCATCTCGGGGGCCATGTAGCCCAAAGTTCTTGACATCATGGTCGTCTTCTCCATCTTTTGGTGGTCAATGAGGCGGGCAAGTCCAAAATCTCCCAAGTGTGCATTCAAGTCTTCATCGAGCAAGACATTGTTGGATTTGATGTCACGATGCAACACGCACTGCTTGCATTTGTCGTGCAAGTATGCTAGCGCTCCGGCGACCCCACTGAGAATGGAGTGGCGCAACTTGAGAGGAAGGGACTCTGC
Organism: Straminergon stramineum; assembly: GCA_963920665.1. NCBI lineage: Eukaryota > Viridiplantae > Streptophyta > Bryopsida > Hypnales > Calliergonaceae > Straminergon > Straminergon stramineum. Next base: position 13,476,495 of record OY987267.1, on the reverse strand, counting down.
CAAGCGCAATTGTAATGACTGAGCCTTCCTATTTCGTTCAGGAAATTGGAAGAGCCACTCATCCAAGCCACCGTTGCACATGAAGTCATACACAAGCATCAGTTGCTCCTCCTCGTGGCACCATCCTCGCAGCTGCACCAAATTCCTGTGCTGAATCTGGCTGAGACTGTCGGCTTCTGCTTGGAAACCCTCCTCGTCGTGCTTGCTCTCATGTCGCATCCGTTTCACTGCTACTAGGGCACCGGAGGGGAGAACCCCTTTGTACACCGCTCCAAATCCATTGCTTCCAAGCATTTCACTTCTGCTGAAGTTCTTGGTCGCCTTGTTGAGCTCTTTGTACGTGAACTTGCGCGGCACAAGGTTCTGGTCCACGAGATTAAACTTGGTACCTTGCTTGTTGTGAGATGCTCTCCTCCACTGCTGTGCAATTACTATCCCTGCAAGCATCAGCACTACACCAACTCCAACATAGACCCTAGCAATGATACGGACCTTTCTTTCAGTTGAGGAGTTGGTACCGGAGTTTGTCACTTCAGACAGTCCAGTGGTCGCAAATTGCCAAGCTTTAATCTCGTGAACCTCCATATATAGTCCGATACTTGCGCTGAAGCCAACGTACATGTATTCTTCCAAGAGGTCTGTTAAATTTAGAGCTTCATTGATGACAGGCTTAGGCGGTTGGGAAACATAGTAGATCAAGGAGCTAGGGGCAAAATACACGGCAAGCTTTTGGGAAGGACTATCATAATCGATCCACATAGTGAAGTCGCCACCGTTGACGAGATATGGGCAACTAACGTTCTCGCCGCCCCAAAAATTGTACGACCATGTTGAGTTCAAGTTGTTAACGTCGACCCCGATATGGTTGTCGCTAGAGTCATTGTACTCCGGGTTTCGATAGGTGTCGAACTCTACGGCAAAGAAATGGGCACTACTAGTTGCTGTCACGAGACATAACCATCCGCCCCCATCCTCGCCCCCGTCCCACTCAACACTGTTGTTGTCCGTATTGAATGTAAAAGCCATTCCATCTCCATGGGATTCATTGACGGAACCTGTGATGGAGAATGTGAAGCCGGTATTAAAAGAAGTCACTGGAACAGATGCGGTATCCTTCATCCTCACCCTGTCTTTGTAGTACAACCTTCCGCAACTAGAGCTTCCCAGGGAGTATCCCCTCGAGTTCAAAAGAAATGACTTCTGGAATAATTGAACGTCGTCCACCGTTGAGAAATTGTCTAGGGAGCTGAAGCTTAGGTAGCTAAATTCGGTGTTTTGAGCTTCCACAAGGATGTGACTACCCTGGATGAGGTACACTGTCAGGAATAGGAGAGCAGTTATCAGGTGATCATACAACCCCATCGTCCCCGATCAGTCGAATCTGAAGATTGGCGTACGGGGAGGAAATTTCTTGCGTATTAGCGGTTCTATAAGCTATCTAGCTATCTCTTGGTGGAAAATCACGCTGAAGAGCAAATCTGGAAGGCATTAAGTGAAGAGCTTTCGTTGATTCGTGACGTCGACAAATTTCTTGTTCCTACACATGCATGGTAGTGAAGCTGCACTTTGTGGATCATGTATCTAGGGCTAGCTAGCAATCTTCGATCTCTCCGGCTGAGCAGAGATTGACAGAGTCCGGCTATGGATCCTCGATGCAACATAGGCCAAGATTGTTCATGGAAGCAACACTAGATGTAACTACAATGAGCAACAAACCCGGCTGTGGGACTCAGCTAGCTGTCGAAATTACTAGAGCTTGTTGTGCAAGAAGTCGCGCGGGAAGAATATTGAATTGGAACTTTACGGAACCGGAGTTTATGACTTTATGGGATGCAATCGCTACCAATGAACATAAACATGCATATTAGACACGAATTATAATTCAATGCCATGAAGGCTCGAACTGCAAAGCAAGGAAGTTGAGACCGACTAATGTATGGATGTCAATCCCGACAAGCAACGTTAGTAGAAATTTATGCACAGCTCACAGGGAACTCAATTTAAGCCCCTGGCCCTCCCATGAGAAGGAAAGAAACTTCGGTCGAAATTTTTGCATGCAAACTCGATCATGCGTCACCCGATGGGAGAGTTGGCCTCTATGAAATCGAACTCCATCAATGAAGATGTGGCACGGTTTAGGGGACTCAGTCTGGCTACTTCCTTAGCAATAAGTGAACGCCAGCCATGCCTCCGTCATACTCCTTCTGTCCCGAAATAAATCCGGGGATTCCTGGAAAAGGCAAGATTAATGCTTAAGCTGCTCCTATTTTCAAGGAATTGCATAGTTACTGTAGCTCCTAGTGAACCCCATTAGGTGTGAAAGAATGAAAGTCAACAGTGAAGTGGAGCATGTTGAAAACAGGCGGTGAAATTGACAAATTTTCCCCGTTTTGGAACTACTCTGGTACCATTAATTTGCATCATTTTCTGACGAATGCTGGTGTAGTGAAGTCCGATGCCATCCTCTGTATTCAATTTCTCCGAGGTCCTGGGATTCAACTCCCAGAAATTCTTGTTAGTCTACTTTGATCAATCGCTCGTGTTAGTCAACTCCAGTCCGCATTTGTCGATGGAGTCTCCGCAACCAGAGGTCCAGAACGTATGATTCCCTAGAACTTGTGATTCCCTTCCATTATCATTTTATCGACGTCCTCACATAAGCTCGTAAGATTAATGCACGATTACAGAAGGCGATTCAAAAGACCTAAGCTAAGCCCACATTGCCTTCTCAACAAGAGATTTGCTAGTCCCAGCTGTTGTATAGTTGTGGGTTCATCTTATGATGCAATTCTGTCCAATCAAATTTTGAGGAGTTCTAGAAAATAATGCATGAGTTGTGAGCTTTGATTGGGAGAGTTTTGAAGTTGGCACATTTTGTTTCTCTTTTCTCCTATGGCCTCTCAATTGCTGTCCCACCATCTGCCACTGCAGATTTGCAAGAGCATCTAGCCTCTATGGATCGCAGATATGACCCTCTCACTATTAGAACTGGGGGGTGCCACGTTTTCTAGCCCCGTTCGCTATGCTTACAAGACTAGAGCAACATATTTAATGGAAGGTGGCAAATTTGGAGTTTCAATTTTTCGAGCAGCATTTGAGCAACGTTGAGGATGAGAGCATGCTAAATCACGCGTTCCCAATGCGCTTCATTAGCTATGTGTACTTTTATTAGGGTGACTTGAATGATGAACACTTGAACAGTGAATCTGCTACTTTTCCGAATTTCTTTGAGAAGCAGAAGTCCTTCTATTAGGATAGCTACAATGGTCACGGGTGTAAGGAAGGGCCTCCTGCCATGTGAATCGGGCCAGCAAAATTCTCTGGGGAGCTACAATGTCAAAAAAGAAATTGTAGTGCTATGTGGACCGGGTGGGTGGGAAGAGATCTAGTGAAAATTCCACACATAATGATTCCCATCAAGTTGACCAAACTCCACCAATGGGCATGTCTAGTGATCATTAGTGAACCTTGAAATCCAACTTCTCCACTCACAGAGGCTGGCAAGACAATCAGTGTTCACTTCTTGTCTTTTAGTGCTTTTTCTACCGGCTTGATTCACACGGCAGGAGGCCTTAAGGTAGAAGCACCCAAATGTTACAAAAGTCATTTACGGACACCTAAAAAAAAACCTAAATTCAAACACTTGTGGGCCCAAAATAGACAAGTAGGATTCCAAAGTAGACAAGTGGGGTTCCAAGAAGTTGTCACTCTTCCAAGAAACAACCAATGACTTGCACTTGATCCAAGTTTAGAGTGTTGATTTTGGGTGTTTCAATGCCCACTTTGGTATTAGTCTAGTGTCCACAATAGATGCATCTACAAAGTACTTTTCAAAAATTTGTATAATATTCATACAAGCTTTGAAAAATACGAAACTAACTTAGTATTTCTTTTGGTGAATGACCATCCCCATAGATTTATTACAAATGGCCAGTTTCATTTGTTTATTTTCTTACTTTTCTTATTTTAAACTAATTTAAACATCAAAATACCTATTTTCTTAAGATTTGATACTTTTCTAGATCTCCTACTTAGAGAATTTTTCTATGCATTTCATTTGGTGGTTACCTTTGTCTTAAAGGTACATACATTATTCATATTTTTAAAACTAAAAAAAATTAGTTTTCTAATTTTAAAGTACTCCCGAAAAAATCATGAGTATTATTGAAAATACAACAAAATTGATAGTTGTTTCTTGCAATCACCCAATATTCTTTTATCAACGGAGTTGACGTGGAACCTTGAAGAAATACATTCTTTAAGTATTCCGGTTAAAAAAAGAATTAAAGTTATTTTACATGAGTGCTAGATTCAGACATAAATTAAGTACTTTTTGAAATGTCTAAATACCTGAAAATTTATTAGTGAAATGTCCATAAGGTTGTAAAAAAATTTTCATCCCTTTTGCCTAATTTGGAGAATATTAAAAAAAAATATGCAAGAAAGCAAAAAATAACATTTTGAAGTTTAAGACTTTAAAACATTTATTCAATGATCATCATTGATTTCAAATTAAAAGACCAAACAATCAAGAAAAGATGTAGCAATAAAAAATGTATCAATTACAAATGACACAACAATAGAAAATAAGAAAAGTCACAAGCAACAAACAAGAAGAGCCTCAATAGACAACAACCAAAAAATTTAGTTACTAAAAGTGCCTAAAACCTAAATTGTGATTTTCAAGTTGTAGAATCTAATCCTAACATTTTGTAATTTTCTTTCTTTTTACCTTGAAGGACACCAAGGCCAAAATGTGTCCAATGAATGACTTAACTCTTAATTAGTTTAACTTATGTTTTTGCCACATAAAAATGCCACATAAAAATAAAAATAATTTTTTTATTTATAAAAAATCCAAAATTCAACAACTTTCACACTATAGGTCCAAATGCCACAAAACAAAGCCTGTGCATCCCTCCTCATAAAGAACTTTACAATGCTATCAAGAACATGACTACAGGATTCATGAAAGATTTCAAGGATCTCACCATAAGAAACAAATAAAATAAACTAACAACCTAATTTAATGTATGGACTAATGTGCCTTGTGCCATAGCTACATTCAAAATGAAAGTAAAAGTAATTTTCTAATTTTTTAATTCATAAAAACTTCAAAAGTCCATAAATTTCACACTAAAGGTTAAAATGTCATGAAACAAATTCCATGCACCCTTCCTTGTAGAGAGCTTTCCTATGGTATCAAGAACATGGCTAAAGGATGAATGGTTCTATAGATCTCACTTTAGCAAACTAACAAAACAAACATCCTAACTTAATATATAGATGGACTATAGAAACAAAAAATGCACCCATTGGTCCAATAATCAAAGGATACTGGGTCATGGGGCCAATGGGAGGCCGTATTGATCCTTCAAGGTTTAACCCTTTGAATGCCGGGTTGGTGAGCGTGGAAATCAGCCATTTTGGAACCATGTGACATCATCCACTTAAAAAAAAATCAAAAATACTCATTGAGAGTCAAATTACTGTAGAAGATCTCCCCTTTCCACCCCTAATTTTGAGGACGAATAGTTGCACTTCTATCCTACAAAGGAGAATTCCTTGTCATTCATTAGACCAAAAATGTCTGCCACATCATTTAGGGGTTAAATAATGTTTTGGTGACGATAGTTTCTCTCAAAATTCTCCATGAGTCTGGTCGTAAGGATAAGGCCAATCAAGCAGCTGAAAGAGTCCCCAGGCTCCCATCTAACCACACTAATGGGGTTGAAATTTTCTATAAAGCTTTACCAATTCAACTTGCTATTCTGAGTTCTCTAGAGCTAGCCCAGTCTGCGAGTCTTGAATGTGGACCAACCATGAAGCTAGCCTTGCATGTAATAAGTCACTTGGTCATCCTTGAACCAGTGTTTTTAAGGACCTCAAATTGCCAAAAGGACCCTTGGAATCAACGACTGCAATCAATAAAAAACATGAAAAAAAGAAGTAAATGGAAATTATGTAAACCCCATATATTCTCTCCCCCACTTTGCAGACTGCACACTGCAGACTTGCAATGGAGCCGGGTTGGTGGTGATCTGGTGGAGCTTTACTACTAGACTGTTTATTTCTTCTCCAGTGCGTGGTACCCATCTTGTAATATGCCTTCTTCATACATGCATGTGTTGTCTGTTTTAATTTTGTGTCCTTACGGCCGTTCTTCAGTTTTAATCGACAGTTTTGGGTTGATTTATTGAGTTAGAAGAAGAAACTCCATTGATAATTAATCATTTGGCATCCAACAAGACTTTTAGTTGGTTCCATGGAGGATTTTCGTTCTGCAGGATAATTAACAGATGTGCTCTGTGACCAAAAATATTTGTTGTTCTTGGAACGGACTTTGAATTTAGAGTACGATGAATCTTTGATGTACGGGTGTTCAAAAGTGGTACTACGTACTGTAGAGTTTTACATCGCGTGTGTGAGAGTCACACGCACTAGCTGTACAATGTTTTGATAATTTACATCACTTTTTCTATCATTTCGGCAGTTTTCACTAACAGCAGGCTTCGTTTGATTGTTGAGTCCGGCAGGACTTCACGCACGATCGAAATCCCGGGCAGTGGATCGGGATGATTGATATGGGTGCTTTGATATGAAGCCGGCTGCGCTATCTGGAGAGCTACGCTCGAGTCTTAACGATTTGAGGGTTTGAGAGTTTGAGGGTCCACCGAGTGTTCATATACGTGTACATCCGGTAACACGTCATGGCATAGCTGTATACATCTGCCTTCTCTTTGGATAGGGCGTATTCTAAGTTCACAGAGACGGCAGATGTATCTAGCTATACCATAACGTGGAAAAGGATGTGATAGTATGGAACGCGGAGCTCATTGGCAAGATATCGATCGATCCAGCCATTTGGGGTTGAAAGAATCTAACTAGTAGACAGTCATGTGAAGCTTACTTTTCAATTTCATATATAAAATTCATGGAATACGAACAATTTGAGTAGCCAGGCTTCTAATGAAATGAACCACTTGGCGCTTTAATTTGCGTGTACCCTGAAACATCCCTAACTTTTCCTGCTCTGGATTTTTTACGACCTTAGTTTGCTATCTGGGTGTGAAGTAGAGTTCCTATTTCACAAGAATGACCGCAATTACGGTGACAGAGGTTTGGATCCTAGGTTTGGATTGTAGCCCACTTCCTTATAATTATATTTTCACTTTGTGTAGATTAATTATGGACGACTGCCTAAACCTTTGCAAATCAAACAAATATGAGGTTCTGGACTTGTAAAAGAATCTCTTACGATTGATCACTGGTTCGTGGATTCATCATCTTCGTTCACTTGCATGGCAGTGGTTTATTGTCCTCAAAACGTATAATTATTGCTGTTTTGGGTGTCTTGTACAATCTGTATGTAGTGCAAGAGTCGGGTGTTCAAAGAGGCTTTACAAATATGCACAATGCCTTGACTACGTCTCAAGGCACTGAGTGGAATCTAACAACGAAATATGTTCTTGTGATATATTGACATTCAAGAAGTACACAGTTGAGTTATCAAGAATTTGTGTCTTTAGTCTGTGCTGCTGGATCAAAATGGGTGGTGTTTGCAGAATTGTCCCAGAGATCAGCATATTATATGTGTGCTCAGACAGTTCCAGATGATGCACTGTACAGTACAGCACTGTATACACCAACAAGTTTACAGTCCACCCTTGGTATCTGTTAACACTTTGGAGCAAGGAAACTTGTAACACTTATGTGGTGTTAACACTTTAACACTTATCAGGGGCAGTATAGACAATTTGTAACACTTACATGAATGACATTTAGGTGACTTTGGAATTAACAACAATAACATTTCTAAAAATAAAGGAGGAAATTAAAGACATAAAATAGGAATGTCATCATACATTGAAGCATAATGGAAGAACGAATCTAAAGAAGTTTGATGAGAGTTTGATGAGATTCTTGTACACACCTCTAATGATACTGAAGGATCTTTCTTTTTGCACCAAAGTAAATTCAAAGCCCTTCCCTATTGTAGATGTAAACTTCTAACCTCTTTAAATCATCAAATCACATATTTGTCACATCATCATAACATTGCTAAATCCTCAAATGGCACAACACTAGAATATAAAGAGATTGATGCAAGGGAGATTGAAGTTTAAATCCCAAGGACAATTATGGAATTTATGTCCATAATTGTTTGCATGATGTAGAATGTGCAATGCATGATATAGAATGGATGATGTATGAAGATATTGTAAGCTATATATGATACTATTAATGCTAATTACAACATGATCTATACATTACATGATGGACATAATTCAATTTCATCCAAATTATAAATTTTCATAGCCTAAATTTCATCCAAATGGATCATTGTAAGAAAGACTGACCATTTTTTGTAGCATTTGGCTTTTGGCCCACTATACTGTGAAGTGTTGGAAAAAAATATTTAAAAATAAAATATGGATAATTAGTATAACAATAGAAATATCATATCACCAAAATTTGAGGCATAAGAGAAATGTGGGCCAAGGGTTATTCACAAAATAGAGTGATATAATTTCTATAGAAAATAGATACTTTGATGTTTTAATTTATAATAAATAAGGAAAATCATTTTAAAAGAAACTAAAAATTGTCAATTGGGGAGGATTTCATGATGAAAATATTTCACCAAAAAAATGAAAGAAAAACCATCTTCAGTGTTCAAAATGCTGCACACAAGGGACCCCTATTTGCATGCATGTGGAAGACAAAAAATAATGTTTTTTTTAAGTGCCCTTTGGTAGGAACATGACTACCTAGTATGGGAATAGCCCACAAAATTTTCAAGTCTACATCATTAATTTTGGGTACTCCATAGTACTAAACCCCTGGCCTAAACCCCAAAGTGTGACAAATTAGCAAAATTGAAATTTCATTACAAACTTTTTTTAAATAAGGAATCTCATTACCACCAAGTTAGTCATCTTTAATAAAAATTTCAAGTACATGGGCTTCATGCTCCAAAAGTTATGGCTGATGATAACTTTGTCACTCCAAATGTGACGCAAAATAGGACCGGTCTTTCTTGCAATCACCCAAATCAACATTTATCAAGGTAAATTCATTGAAGAAAGGAGCATTATTTTTATAAATATGGTGAATTTCATTAAAATGGCGATATTACTCCGCCATTTTTTACATATTTCAAGCCATTTTAATGGAATGTTGTGCAATTTCTAACATATTCTATACCATTTTACCGAAAAACTGCCATTTTAATGAAATTCACTATAAATTCTCTTAATAGTTAAAAATTAAAACTTACTAGTGTATTTTTTGGAATTTTGGGGGGGGGGAGCACAATAATTTTCCTTGACACATATGTGATTTTAACACTTATTGGGGTAGTAGATATCAAGGGTGGATTGTATTGGATGCATGTCAGTGGTTCTTTCTACTATTGCTTCTAGCATCTTGGTTAGAAAATAATTAATTAAAAGGGTCCTAAAATTAAAAAAAATTACTAACCTAATTTCCCATGTATATATATATATATATATAAGGATTGCCTAATTTATAGAAATTCAACTCACTCTACAAGATCTTGCATCCTTTTTTTGTCAGTAAATATACAAAAATACATTGCAGAGTTTTTTGACTATTCTAAAGCCTCATCTAAAGCTCAATCTCTCATAAACCAAATATATTTCTCACATGTAACAACCCTTGACACTTAGTAACCCCTTAACAAATAAAATAAAGAGTTTAGGGTTTGGAGGTCAAGACCATAGGCAACAACCAAAAAAAAATTGTAAAAACAACTTGGATGAATGCATAACTTATTTTAATTATATTTGAAAATTTCTTGATTTTCATATATAATTTTTTGGGTTGCCTAACTATTTTTTGTACTTCAATTGATTATTAGGTAGAAAGTTTCCCAAATTGCTAGGAAGCTATGATATAGTGAAGAAGCATATACATCTATAAATATTGATAAATTATATAGAATGCGAACGATTTTTTTAGTATTTGTCTAGAATAATAGACATTCATTTTGGTGTGATGATACATTCAACCAAAATGGCTATATAAACAAATAGAGTAGCAACAATTTTCAAAAATTTCAACCACAGACTAAGTATATCATAAGAACATTGGTGGAGACCATAGTTGCAAGATTTACTAAAGTAATATTTTAGTTTTTCAATCAAATGATGGCACTAAGGTAAATAGTTTTTTTTCAAGAAGGGGGATCATGATTGAGAATTTTCTTCCACTATTGACAAAGATAGCTTGTAGAACTACTTCCAATAGACTCCTTTATTCACACTCACTTCAATAGACTAGAATTAGTATCCTTCTTCTTTTGCCTAAATTATAGTACTTTTTGGAAGTGTGGACCCCAAGGAAACTGGACTTGGAGCTCAATTTGGATCTAGCAAAAATAGAGACCTACCTCAAACTTGAAGTCCCTTGAACTATTATTTTGTATATAAAATATGAAAAGAATGACACTAAATCAATCATTTTCATAGATTGGTTTAGTAGACAAATTTGTTTCATTCAATTTTTTAGAATTTATAACCTAGTTTTTGACATATCTACACCATAAAATATTATACATGAAGAAACTTGAGATTTAGAGTTCACACATTGGTCTTCACAATATGAAGTTCCAAATCTTACAAATAAATATTTTAATCCACCTTCTACAACCCAAACAATTATGAAGTGGCCTTCAACTTGGACTTATAAGGTGGATACATCTGAACTGGCACCTTGCCTAAAATTGCCATCATCACTCTATGTACTCTACATCTCCAAAATCAATATGCACTTATGTTGAAGAAATGATTTTAGAACATCTACCAAAAAACTTTGATCCTTCATTACTTTTGCATATGGGATCCGAATGTAACGTTCTTTGGTGTGTTGATCCTCCTTTCACTTGCCAACAAGAAATTATGAAAATTTGACCAATATACCGTAATCATAGTAACTTGGCACAGTAGCAAAAAAGTGGCATTTTGGGGGGTACCCACCTTTATGAATTGAGACTTGGGACATCACGCCATGACTCAAATTTCACTAAACGAGGTTCACTTTTGTCTCATCAATCATCCGTCCGGGCTCCCTGAATTTTTTTCAGTCCTTGGAGTCGGTATTGCCCCTGATTCCTGAACTTGCATTCTAAGAAAACCCTAAACCCTAATCTCTCCCTGTTCCCTTCATTCCTTTGTCCTCTGCTTCTCCAAGTGCCATCGCCAGCTTCCACAGCCTCTCTTCACGATAGCGACTTCCTGCACTCCTCAATCGGAGCTCTGTTTCTGCCTTCGCAGGTATGTATGTCATCGCCATTTTCTCTCTTTAATTCCACTTCAAGTGGGATACAATCATGCTCTGGATGATTTCGCTGACAGGCATTGCGATGTGTATAGGAATGGCGATGATCGAGTAGGAAGTGCACCCCAAGGGTCACAATGTTGCACGAGTTGTTGCTGGCGTTGGTGGGATGCACGGGGGATGTTTTTATGGACGTTAAGGAGCAGGCGGTGGCTCTTGGTCTTAGTTCGCCTGCGAAGACCGCCCGAGGAGGTGGTGGGAGTGAGGAGAAAAATGGTGGCGAGACGGACACGGACGCTTCCGAAACTGTTGCTGACGAGTGCGCCTTCCGCGTCGCTCCTGATATTACTTTTCTGAAGGATTCTGAGAGGTGAGCTTTCGTTTCTGCAATGTCCAAGCTCTGTAGACTATTAAGAAGTGGTACCGTTGTGACTGTATCACGATGTGGAAAGATTTGAATGTCCGGAGGGCGGGAAAGTAGAAATGATTTTTTTTACTGATTAATGGTGAGGTGTGGGGGCTGATGATGTGTGAGGAGTTGGCATTGAATCAGTGATGGAATTTGTGGCACTTTGGTTAGATGCGACAATTGTAGTTTTACTGGTATTTACTTATCGACCTTGGAACGGTTTCACAAGGCGAGATGGTAGCCGATTGCTACTTTCATAACATTCTTGGGGAGCTGCCTCAACCCGCTTGGAACTGTTCGTGAAAAAAATCTGGATTCCATTTGGCCACAATTCAATCTTGATCTCATGGCAGTATTTGCAAAGTGAAGTTCTCAATTGTTTGGCGTATACTCCTAATGATAGGTCTCGATCGTGATAGAATTTTTTTTCCCAATTTCAGTCTATAAGAAATAAGGGAGAGTAGTCAGAACTGCCTTAAAGTGTTAAGACCAAACTTTTGTGATGCAACGAGTTTCACACCATAGTCAGAACTGAGAGAAGACTAAGGGTCACTGTAGTTTGCACAGGTCGAAGCAGCAATCGTGAGATAACAAGTAGATTGTTTGATGCTACAAGCTTGAGATAACAAGAAGCATCCTATCCGTTGATTGGCGCAAGAATCGTTTTTTTATGTGCTTTACCTCGTTTTGTTAAATGCTCGTTTTGTTCAATTCACTTTACACTCCGCGTCACAAGAGTGAGCTTGAATAGTTGCTCCTGTGTGGCACGCAAAAATTCATTTGAGAGAACAAGGATTGAAGTGGATTCGACACATATGTCACAAATTCAATGGATTATTTTAAGCTTCTTACCCCCCTAAATGCTCGTTCAAATTTTATGCTTGTTATCTCAAGCTTATTGCTTCGACTTGTTCAATCTAAAGTGGTCCTAATACTATGTATTATTTTTATTTACGCTGCTGGAGTAAGAACTCGAACCTGCTTTCGTCTCTTTTCATCACACTGAAGTTGAGTTCATAGATTCTTACCGTGACTTTTTGAATCGCGCAGGGAAGTACTGAACCGGCTTCTTCACCTGGGCTTCTACTATAAGGAGTTGGACAATTTTTGTGGGAAATGCCGGAATCTCAGCTGGATAAATTTGAAAGAGAAAACAGGTGTGCAACAAAGTGTCTATTGTAGAGCTCTTGCAAATGGCATCGCAGAGGTGCTTGCTGTTTACAGGTCAGCTGTGCTGCAAGTAGAGCAAACTCTCATGGCGGACCCAGTGCCGGTGCTTGCTGCCGTCACGCAAGGCCTTCATCAGGTCTACTTTTGATTATGCACTGCAATTGGCCAATTTGTTCATGTTTGAGTTCACGATCAAGTTTCATAATCAAGTTACACGATTTTCAAATCCATCTACTGTTCGAGGACGGATGTGGATTAGGGTGTCCATGTGAAACACTTTGTATTGAATTGTTGCAGTTTGAAGTGCTGCTAGCACCATTATATGCTCTTATTCGTGAGGTAGAGCGAGAGCAGCTACGGGGAGGGCGACTGCTGAATCTACTACATGCCAAATGTCATTGTGGTATTCCGGAACTGCAAGCCTGTATGCAACGGTCTGTATACTTTCTCGTTAAAGGTTTGCAGCTGTGTATCGCATGCTGGAGTAAAGAGGTGTCCAGAACGTTATGATACGAATTGCTTTAAGAAGTTTCGATGGCATTTCCTTTTGAACACAGCGAATAATAGGTGATACTCACGAAGTTTTGGATGCTTGGGGAGGACTGTAGGCTTCTGTGGCATGGACATCAGGTGATGTATCGGCAGTTATCAACTTGGATGGTATATGGGTTACTACAAGATCAACATCAAGAGTTCTTTGTGAGGAGGTGCATTTTGAAATCATCCCAAACCCTTTCTTTATCGTTGTATTCGCTAATGAATCGTTTTGTTCAGCTGCGCCATCCCTTTTCTGTTAGGTATGTTATCTGTGGTTCTGTTTTGATTGAGAATTGGAGCTGGGTCATTGTTTTCACAAGAATGGGGTCTGCACAGACAGCAAAATGCTGAAGGTTTAGTTGATGGAGATCAGGCAACAGAGGAAGCTCGATTGGCAGACTGGCACTCCGGCTTTTGTGTAAACCTGGTCTGCATTCTGTAATTCTCTCAGCTAGTAGATAATGGTTGTCATCTCTTTAAACCTGCATAGATGAGAGGAATTTGTACTTTACAGACGTACTACCTAGGCAACTATTTCAGCAATTACCGTTCATTTATTTGCTTGTAGTTGACGTGTTAAACGGATGTGGTGCAGGAGATGCTGCCTGAGTATATCTCTCTGCAGGTGGCGGAGTCGATCCTCTTCGTAGGTAAAGCTCTTCGAGTCTTGCGGAATCCCAGTTTGACGTTCAAGAGCCAGGTTTCAGGATCTCAACGGGGGTCCTCCAAGGCCTTCCATCGAGCTGATGATTCGACGGCCAAATATTTTGTGCCACCAATTGGTGGTTATCAAGGCCCTGAACTTTTGCCTCCAGCGGAAGCTGATAGTATTGCCTCTATGTTACGAGATCTCAAGGTTAGGCTTTTATTACCAAACATGTAACCGATCTCAGCTATTCCTGAAGTGTTTTAGTTTTAGTTTTAAAGTGATGTTGTAGTGATTGAATTTGTGGCCGTCATTTCTGGTGCAGAAAGCTCCCGACTTTCATAAACTTACGTTTGAACGTGCTGTCGATTCTATACGGACTATAGCAGCAATTCATCTGTGGAAGGTAGGGGCAGTGTTTGTGACCTTTTCTGATAAGTGGCATTACCTAGATTTCTTGTATAAATTTAACTGACGAATGAAGTTAACATCAATTTTTATACTTAATACTCACGAGATACCAATAGCTTGCTTGGTGTCTCGATACTAGATTGACTGACTTGATAGAGAAAACCAAACATCCATAGTGGCTAGCTTTCAACTTTGGGGTAACATGCCAGCTTCATGTTGACATTTATCGGCAGATTCAGAGAATGAGATTTCTTTTTTAGCGAATTGCGTATAGATTCGTTCTCGTTGTCATTAAGACTCTTCTGTTGTGATGTATCTCTCTTGCAGCTGGTGGTCGTTCATGCAGATCTCATTGGACACCTAAAGGCCCTGAAGGATTACTTCCTTTTGGCAAAAGGTGACTTCTTCCAGGCAAGTTGAGTTCAATATTAGTCAGTCGATTCCGGACCTGGTGTGTCTTGGGCGGATTGAACCACATTGTTGATTGCTGTTGTGGGTCAATACTTGGTATGTTGTTCTGATACGTCTATCAGCCGTTGTAACACTGGTCAGATCCCTTTTATACACCGGCATAGTGAGGGTTTCTGGCTCCTATTGTTATTTCACTTTATCTACGTTGCAATCACGCACTTCTGCTGTTTGTTACACGTTGCAGTGTTTTTTGGAAGAAAGCCGTAGTTTGATGCGCATCCCACCACGGTTATCAACTGCGGAGGCAGACTTGAAGGTTCCATTTCAGCAGGTGATTGACCTTATTGCCCATGTGTAGCGATCACTGACATTGATCTACTTAATAATTTACTGTAGATTGGCTGTCTGTATTACTGGTGTATAAAGAGCACAGGACTGGGGATTATGGAAGTGAAAGTAAGAAGTCAAATATGTCCTCAGCTATGTAGAAGTTCTGAAGTTATAAAAAGTCATTTTAGCCCAGGGGCTTGCTCAGTCCATTGCGTCAAATTACAGTTATACTGATGGGTGCCTTGCCGGCTCGAACAGGCTGCGGTCAAAACAATTGGAGATGACGACAAGTATTTCAACAGAGTTTCTTTGAGGTACAAAATCCTCTCCTACTCCCTCGAGAATCTATTTTCTCGAGATGGAGATTTTATAGATTTGTTGATACTGTGGTTGTGTCCAGGATGCCGATTCGAGAATCTATTTTCTCGAGATGGAGATTTTATAGATTTGTTGATACTGTGGTTGTGTCCAGGATGCCGATTCCTACCTCAGGGAGTAGCGAGGCAGATGCAAAACGAGCCAGACCTGTCACAGATGGTCCAGGATTTGGCGAGAGTGTACCCTACGATGGCTGGGATGGCTTAGCCCTTGAGTACAGCATTGATTGGCCTCTTCAACTACTCTTCACTAAAGATATATTAGCAAAGTGAGTTTGGGCCTTTTCGATCTGTCTTTTGATTTTGATTTTTCCACAAATTTCTGGTACTTCATCGTAAAATTCATATGTTGACTCTGCATTCAAACATACCTGTTCTTTTACGCGCTGTGTTAGTTCTCATAGGATATTATATGTAGGGTTCTTTTTGCATGTGTTAGTTCTGGCAGGGTTATCTGTTTTTATTCGGCTATGCAAAAGGCCCCATGACCAAGCAAGAAAACCTTAAGTGTAGATTTTACCATAGACAATGACAGTGAAGGTGTTGGATTGGCACCATGATATGCAGAAGGGCAAAATGGATACCCTTGTGCTGTTTCGTATTTGGTTACCTTAGGATACCGTTATCTCTCTGCAACGTGAGGAGGGGCCTTATTTATATGAGATTTTTGTTGCATTTGAAATTTGTAGGTACACCAAAGTCTTCCAATATTTGTTGAGACTGAAGAGAATACAACTGGAATTGGAGAAATCATGGGCCCAAGCTATGCAGCAAGATCGTGCTGACACTGCTGAACAGCGCAGGGATAGCCGCCAGCAGCGTATGCCTATGTGGCGTGTCCGCCAGCACATGACCTACCTCATTACTAATCTTCAATTTTACATCCAGGTACCCTTTCTGCCTACCCCTCCTAGATCAATAATCCTGAATGTCGAGAGCAGGGTAGGTTTATTGCTGGACTGACTAAGTATTGTCATGGAAGACACAAGGCATTTACATCTTTATAGTTTTTAAACTGATCAATTGATAACGCATGGTCTGTTTGGCAGGTTGATGTTATTGAATCACAGTGGAATCTCCTACAAGAACGTGTTGAAGCATCTAAAGACTTCACCGAGCTTGCTCGTTTTCATCAAGAGTATGTTCCTATGCATTTCTCTTTGCTTCTTTCCAAATGATAGGACCGGTGTATTGATCATTGCCTCATCGGTCAAGAGTCTGATTTTGAATATATGAGGGCAGGTCCGTCGATGTTCGACTCTGTATCAAGGGGCAGGCTTGCATTAATGAGGTTTTCTTTTCTTTTCGCAGGTATCTGGCAGCTTTGATATCTCAATCATTTCTGGACATCGGATCTGTTTCACGTATTCTCGACAGCATTATAAACTTGTGTCTCCAGCTCTGTCGTGTGATTGAACAGGAAGATGGAACGCCCAATTTTGATGAGCTGGAGCGAATCACAGAGGTTTGAGTCGTTTCTCAGTCTGGGGGTTGTTTTCGTGGTATTTTATCATGACTGGTTTAGGCTAAATATGGAAAGAGCGGAGGGTTTCTTTCCAAACAAAATGCAATGAAAATCTAAAACGGAAAATCTAAATATCTTTGGTGCTTGTAATAATATATCCCCTGGAGAGTGATTTGGACTCGAGGAGGTTAGGAGTTCAGGAGGTTGTGAGTATTTTTTATGTAGATCTTTACAACATCCCACTTAATTAAATCGTGTTTTTTAACTTCTTTTAGTTTTTTAAGGATAACTGTGCTCTTGAAACGTGACGTGCTGTGGTCATATTCACTTTGTGTGCGCTGCTCGTACGTGCAGGAGTTCAATAAAAAGTCGAATTCTCTGTACACAATATTGAGGAGTAGTAAATTAGCTGGCAGCCAACGCGCACCTTTTCTGCGTCAATTTCTTTTACGCCTCAATTACAACTCGTTTTTTGAGGTAATAAGATGCTTTGCTAAGATGTCCTTTATTTTTTATTTTTTATCTAGTACTTCTCAGATTGAGTTGCATTCTGGAGTTCGAATTTTTCGAGATCTGATAGCGGCTTTTGTTTCTACAGGCGACAGCTAGAGGGGCTTTGAATATGGGTCGACCACGAGGCAGCGCTTTTATCCACTAGTGTTATACCACGTCGTTATCAACTTCTAGGCTGCAGATTGTCTTGAAGCTATGCACCTCTTATAAGGAGTTGCTTGTAGGCCGTGCACTTGATTGGTGCCGTGTGGTTGCCAGTAGTCTACATTCTCTTGTACATGCCTGTGTACACTATCAATCAGCTTCAAAGGTTAACAATTTAAGTTAAATTTTGAAGTTTGTATTATGCACAAGAAAAATCCTAGAGATTTTCTTACAGACGACTGTGAAGAGCTGAGTTGTATTCAGAACCGACTCTGGGAACAGATGTGTCAACCACATCTTCTTGTCCATGTCAGTGCAGGTTCTCTGAAGCGTTCTGGGACCTCATTGTGCACAAGGTCAGTCAACTCTTTACTTCGGAACTGGTTTATCAGGTCAGCAATTGAGTTCTTCGTAAGATAAGATCAATCAAAACCGAGCATGTTCCTAAAAGTGTGCCCATAAAACTTACAGAATAAGTAATGCTTGATGCACAATGTTCAACATAAGGACATGGAGATCTGGGTACGATTATAAGAAGTCTACCAATTCTGTTTCAATTTTGACCTGCTGTACTTGATTTGACCCAAATTTAGTCGTAATTTATCTTTATGTGTTTAAAAAGTGACTACCACTCACGCAGCGTTGATGGCTCATAATTATTTAGAGCTTTGCAACATTGTGACAATTAATCCTATAATTTAAAGATTGTTGAGGCCCAAACGTGACCAATAGATAGTTCTCCAAAATAGTGTAGAAATGAAGAAAGCATGTATTAGCTAAAAAAGCAGATCATTTTTAGGGACTACCATGGTAATTCAGGGTTAACCCCTAAATGTCTAGATTCATCTCCAGAATTGACGATTTGAGAAAAATCATTATAAAGTGCTATTTGGAAGCATATTTTGGAATTGAAATACAAGTAAAATTTGTAGATTGTGATTTGTAGATTCCATCTGTACAGTTAGATTCACCAATGCTATCACCAAAAATTTATATAAATTCTGAAAGAAAAATTCCAAAACTCCTTCAAAATTCAGTTGCAAGTAAAATATTATTACTTTTTGAGTAAAATTTGTTGGAATGGATTTGAAATGAGGTTCTCTTCACATGGTGATGTTTTGAAATTTTTGTGTTCTTCCTATCTATGACCTCATTTTGGCTAATCCAGTTTTGAACTAAAGTCAATGTAGTTTGACCACTTCACATACTTGCACATTTGTAATTTTAGAAAAATATGAACTCTAGTAACACCAAATCCAACCCATAGATAAGACAAAAAAATTGATGACGTATCTTCACAAATTAAAATAACTTTCATCCAAGTAGTTAGGAGGATGAAATTGGAGTTTCAATCTATTCGTCGTCCAAAAAATGGACGTTGACATGTTTAGGGGTTAATAGTATTGCAATGTAGAAGTGGCCTTATAGTACTTGGATGTGACATGGATCAAAAAGATGGTTTAGGACCCTTTTCATACTCATTATCCACTCCATTTGACATAATAGTAAATTACATCCAATCAACAATTCCCTCAACTTACATCATTGGACTATTTGAAGCCTTTCATAGCACATTTTCTCATTGGAGAAAGCAATGCATGTTCCGCAATGTGGGACTACTATAGCATTATGATGCCCTTCTTTTAAATCCATCATTGAACATTGTTGAAGTAGATCCAACCATCCAACATCATTGAACATTGTTGAAGTAGATCCAACCATCCAACATCATTGAACATTGTTGAAGTAGGTCCAACCATCCAACATGTTCAATAACATGAATGTATAGGCTCAATATGAGAAATAAAATCCCTCACCACTCCCATGGCTCAACATATTATTTCTCATTTCTCATAAATTGTGGCTCACAATACCTAATCCACATTATTGTAAGAGGGAGAGTACAAAGTGAGTTTTGAATAGAATTTTGAATAGGATCCATCCATCCATTCCCTAAGGAATAATTTGGCGTGAGAAAAAGGATATGATATCAGAGAAAGTGTTGTTAAAGCATTCTATGTGTGTTTCCACTGAACATTCAGCTCCCTCTTTGAAATTCTAGCGATACTTGCTCCACAATTTGCAGGTTCCTTCACAAAGTGGACACACAACTCCACTCAAACTACAAGTCCCTCCTCGACTATCAGAACACAATTCTGATATCCCCCGCCCTCGTCTCTACTAGCCCGCACGTTCACGTTCGTTTTTCGGATGGTTCGAAACATTCATCAGAACATCACCTCCAAACATTTCAATTCTAAACCAACGCGCATCCCCCCATTGACATCGCCAGCAACGAAACCTCACTCATCCAATTCACACACACGCCGCATCCCCCAAAGTTTCAAAAGAATATTTAATGCTAAGTTTGTTCGTTTGTTCAATCCCAAGCTCACTCAATAATATCCGCCAAGGACGGATCCCCCGCAGACATAGCCTTAACAATCCTATAAAGCTCCGCGTCACTCTTCGCGCTCCAGGGAAACACCGCATGCCATGCAGGAGTATACCCAATCGCAGGATCCTCGAGCTCCTCCTTCAGCACCAACTCTTTCACATTCCGAAACGCAAAAGCATCGAAATTGTTTACGTTTTCCATAGCCAGGAACATCAATGGCAAGGCCAAGTCCCTGTGCAATTTCAGTTTCGCCGCCATCGGCACTAGCGCCGAGAAGTCCTCGACGTATCGTCTCGGCAGGAAGAAAACATCCGAAGTCGACACCACGAAGTGATCATCGTCCATAGTCTCTTTATAAGTGGTGCGATACTCCACAGGCAATCTGCTTACCAGCTTCTTGACGCCATTGCGGTTGCCTTTGCTCAGATACCATTCGTCTCCCGTGGTGTTGAAGTCAATGATTTTCCATGTTGAATTTGCTTGGTGCAAGTTCCAGAGCTTGGTTTTGTTCGCAGTTTCTGCGAGGTGCCAGTAGTTGAAGACGACAGTTTCCTTCATGACGAGAAACCCGTCGGCCGTGGGATACTTCTCCAAGAACTTGGGTAGCGAGCTGTAGGACATCCACCAGTCGCTGGCGCGCACGCCGAGGTTGGGCTCGTTTTCCTGGGAGAGGATCACGACGTGTTTGAACAAGCGTCCGTAGAGGAGTCGCCAAGAAAGTACTGTGTGATTTAATGGCCATGTGCATTCGAGAATGAGAATCATATTTCCGTAGAATTTCCGCCATTTGAGAAAATCGACAAACTCCTCGGTGAGAGCAGTTGCGTCTTCCACCCCGAGGTGGACTGTTGGAAACGACCGCGGCACGAATTGTTTGTGGGTGGACTCTTTCGTCGCGAGCACGTCGAGGTCGCTGCCCAGAAGGCGCGGTTGTCGCCACCCAACTGAGAGAAGATCTTTGAGCCAGTCGGTGGTGAGCGTCACGTCCAGCGCGCCCCAGAACCCCTCCTCCCCCATGGTGTGCGTGAGGTGCACGATTTTGTCGAACAAGGTGGACGTGTTGTGGGAACGCCAGGCGACGAGAAACTCCACCAGGCGACGCGACTCGGCGTGGAGATCTTTCTCATCGAGGAAGGAGAGCGCCACGCCCGTGTCGACGCGGATTGTCGTCGGCGGGTGGATGACCATCATGCCGCCAATCTCCCACAAGATCCGCTGCGCCCAGTAGCCGCGCACGATGTCGGCCGCTTTGGGGCTGATCGTCACGGGCAGCATGAGCCCCCAGAACGCGGAAGAGTGCCAGAGCGTGTTAAATGCGTTGCACGGCGCGAGCGTGCCGTGCGGGAGCGCCACGGGCGGCGCATTCG
Source organism: Straminergon stramineum (assembly GCA_963920665.1). Classification (NCBI taxonomy): domain Eukaryota; kingdom Viridiplantae; phylum Streptophyta; class Bryopsida; order Hypnales; family Calliergonaceae; genus Straminergon; species Straminergon stramineum. The sequence goes on along the minus strand of OY987267.1, from coordinate 13,455,016 downwards.
TGTCGAAGTTGATGTTGATATTCCCGTCGTGGGCACGACGCGTGTTGTAGAAGATCGAGTCCACATCCGGTAAGCCGTTCGCAAGCCCTTGTTGGATGAATTGCCTACCCGGGAAAACCTCGCTGTAGGAGATGTCAGGCGTGATCTTTTGCACAAACTCGATTGGAAATCCCCGCGGCCAAACGGATTTCTGGCCGAAGTGGATGAACGGGTTCACGACTGTCCGATTGGGAAGCGTCCTGAACTGCAGAATGGGCTCGCGGCGCGCGTGGCGTCCCTGGAGATACACGTCGAAGTGCGCGTCGAGGTCATCCCCGATCACGGACTCGTGCTCATCCGCGTCGTAGATCGTTTGTGCGCCGTGTTGAATTGCGAACAAATAGCCGATGTTCTTCCGCAGGAAATTATTCCCCGGCAAGTGCGCGATCACCCGGTAGCCAAGTGCAGCCTGATCCGCCATGGACAAAAATATCGCCCCAGCCACTTTCCAATCCGCGGGCGTATCCTCACCAGCAACCGCCACCACTTGCCACCCACTCACGCGCGTGAGCGCTTGCACCTGCGCCGTGGGCGCGCCCAGCGCCGCCACCACGATCCACTTCTCCGTTCTCATCGCCGCGTACCGCCCCTTGTCCACGTTCGAGGGGATGTGCTTCACGTTCAAATCCGGGTACGGGATACGCTGCAGCTCCTCCTCGACTTTCTCCAAGCACAGAAGCGCGCCCTGCCCATTCGGGTTGCGCTGCACCACGATCATCACGAGCGCGCTGAGGAATACGAACACCACGATCACCACCTTGGTGAGATTCTCCGAGAGCCAGAAGGTGAGTGAGTTCAGGGCAGAGCGCTCGGCTTCGAAGGCGACTTCGGGCGGGCGCGTCACGTCGCTGTAAGGGTTCAGCACGTCGTCGTCGTCGCTGTCCACCTCGATGGCCGCGGCGTCCGCCTCGGATACATTGCGGGAGCCGTTGCCCAGCCACCCGGCCTTCCCATTCTCCTGCTGCACGAGCATGGTGACCAAACCCAAACCCAAACTCCTACCAATGCGTCCCTCTTATGTCGAAATCAATGCAGCCATAGCCAAGCTCAACTTCCCGTATCCCTAATCCACAAACAATCACGAAAGCTCCCCCAACTCTGCTTCACGAGCTTTGATCCACGCATCTGTCCTCAGACACCGCCTACCATTACAACGATAATAAGCTCTAAATTTGGTAAACTCAGCTGCAGCTAACGCATTGTACTCCACCTCGACACCAAATGACGGACGTCGCTCACAGTAGTAGGGCGTACGTTTCCCCCGAAGCCAGATCTTTCACCACAGCTGCAAAAAGTGCGATTGAAACCCTTAAAAACACTCCCATTGACAAGTTTCCGGACGAATTGAACCCCAAACGCGATCGAGCTCCGATCCCAATTCAAAAACAACGACCTTGTGCACGCACATGTTTGGATGAACTCTCACCTGAAGGGATTGAAGCTCAACGTGCCAGCTGCTGCTGCTGCCGGTTCACTGTCATCGCCGCACGAAGCTCCAGTAATTGACGCAAAGTTGATATGAAAGACTCCCCCACGGAATGACCCAAGCTGCAGCTGGTTCGTCGCAGCGGGCCCAAGGTGCGAGCTTGGCCTAGCTCGTTGGGGTCAATGAGTGCAGAAAGGGCTGGGCCCGGGGAGCAGCAGGGCAGAGACGAAAGGGGAGTGAATAATGCAGATCGAAGTCTGGGGTAGAATGAAGGGCAAGGCAATGAGACCATGCAGCAGCAATGAGGTCAGCTAGCTGCAAGTGCCAGTGGCAGCTAGCAAAGGGAAACGCACTTTTCTGGCTTTGGCTGTCAGACGGGGCTCTTCCGTTCATTTCATTGAGCAGGACCTGGCTTTGCCATGGCTCTGGACACTCTTCCTGAGCGCACCTCGTTAATATCACATCCCCTGCTCTGTTCTGGAGCAGGCTATACTAAGCCCAGACCTCTTTAATATCACATTGATGCAGCACGAGGAGGCTAGAGAACTCCATATTATCACGTGCATGGTCGAGACTTAGACTGTGACATTACAGAGAGGCACGGTGAATTTCAAGCACTACTGTAGTGTTGGACTGTACTCGTGGTCCGCCTAGTTCAATGCCCCTACTTGAGTGATAGTGGCAATCAATCAAATGGATGGCGGCCCTGGCCTTTAAGTGACACTGAACCCTAAACCACAATCTTCACTCTATTTACATCTCCAAAATCAATTATAATTATGTACCTATATATGTGGAAGAAACGCTTTTAGAACCAAACTTTGTTTCTTCCTAACTTTTGCATACACAATCCAAATGTCAGGTTCTTTGGTGCATTGGAACCTCCTTTCACTTACCAATAAGGAAATATTAAAAAATCAAATAGTGTAATAATAGTAATTAGGTGTAGTAGCAATTAGTGGCGGTTTTGGGGGTACGCACCTTAGTCTTATCTAATGGCCAATTAGTCTAAGCATAATTTGTTTGCCCTCATTGTTTGGGCAAGACACAACATTGTTTTAAATTCTAGAATGTCTTGTAAATTTTAAACATCATAGTGACATTTCTTTGGTGCTAGTCACCAATCACTTAGTATAGAAGGTAATATAATTAGTGTATCCCCTAATAATGTGTTACTAACTTGTGTTAAATTGGGGAAATATGCAAATTTGCAAAGTACAAAAATATAAAAGTTCACAATATTTTAGATAGAATTATTATAGCATGGTCAAAAAAAATTCACAATCTTTTAAGGTGGACAATAAGTTTTTGCATTGGCATTTGTTTTCAAGGTCATGAGAATCCTCTACTATCATGAGTAGTTGGGATAAATTAATATAGCTTGCTTATTGAAGTAATAGAAGAAGATATACAATGAACACACTTCAAAGGAAAGTTGAACACTTAGGAACACTTTATGCCTAGAGCCCAAGCCATTCCCCAATGTCTCCTCTTTGTTCTTTACAATTTCTGATTGTCCAAATTTTTCATTCTTTTTCTGAAATTTTTTCTTCTGTATTTGATTAGTTAATCCATCTCTTAATGTTTTGTTCCAAATCATACAAAAAAGGAGTCTTTCTTTTGACTTTGTAGAGTGATCTTTTGAATTTTGCAACATCCTTTGCAGTCTTTAAATGTTTAGGTTTAGGTGAAGATAAAGGTCCTTCCTACATTAAGTGAGATTTCTTTGTGTATTCATGGACTAAATTCACATGTTCAATTTGGTCAATGGATGTAAAGGGTATATGTTTGAAGCTCTAAGATAGCCTTCTTGCAATTCTAAAGTAGCCTTCTTGCTCTTTGCAATTTCCGATTATTGAAATTTTCCTTTGATTTTTTCAAAATTTCCTCCTCCATTCTTGTTGAGCAAAGCCATTTCTTAATATTTTGTTCTTTGTGGTCATTAATTTTGTACAAGTCAAGCAATTTAGGGCAATGCATTGAGAATTGATGATTCTTGCAAAGCACGATTATTGTCATTCCTTAGCTCCAATAACTAGGCTAGCCCTCTCTCCCCTATGTGAATACCCACCTTCAAATTGGTACCTTGCCCACTTCATTAGGGGCTCTCATTCCATTCTCTTGGTAATAGATATAGATTATTATCTTATGGGAGCTAAAGTTTTCCAAGTGTTGAAAGGAGGCAACTAAAATATCCTTCGATTTTTTAGAGACACTGGATGATTTCCAACCCTACCAAATTCTTTCTAATTTTACATCCTTTGATTTCAAAATGCAACAACTTTTTTATAAATTCCACTGGCTAACTTTGAACTAGCCACAAAGTTGACCTAGCCATTGGTGATACCCATACAAGACTTTTTGGAGAGAAGTGATACTCAACAAACAAATCCTATAACAAATAGATATAGTGCAAGTCATTAATTTTAGGTGAAAATTGCATAAACTGAAGTAGATGAAAGTGGATGAAGATCACATTACTTGGGATAATGTCAAGCCATTGTGTAGATCACATTTTATTTACTATATGTACAGCATTGTGAACTTCCATATTAGTAGGCCTTGCAAATTCGCACAATTCCTTGTTATTACTGCAGGGCGGTACTGATTGAATTCACTCACTTGCCATTATCATTTCTTTTCTACTACGCCGGTGCCATGGACACTGAAGGTGATTTTCCGTTCTCGTTCACTTTCGAGACTGCTTCACAGTTATAAGTCTGCATTTACACTCCAAATTCTTATCCCAGTGCTGGTTTCTGTGCTGTAATAGTAGACAAAAATAGAGTTGAGTCACGGAGATTGTGGCTGTTGACAGGGTTGCTTATTATTGTCAACAACGGGCAAAGGTATGGAAATTGGTTCCTTGCGTCCTTGAAGGGCATCCGACCTTAGGTATATTAAAATCTGCAGGAGCATCCGGTTCTTGGCCTGCATACTACACATCAGAATTTATAAAAACGAAGGCCAAATCCTCCACTAACAACGTACGTCATTGTTGCAGTCAGCTCTACGTAAACCAGTCCAGAGTATAAGAATGAAAAAACGTATAGAAAATCGTCAAGAAACAGAAAACATGTGTCATGCACCAAATCAAATATATGAATGCCCTTGCACTGTCATGAGTTCGACACTATCTTGTGATCTTAGCAATCCTAATTGAAAACAGTTGCGACAGCAACTGGAACTTGTCCACTGGGTTAGATACTCTCCTTAAGATTCTTGCGCGAGGAAAGAACAAGTTTGGATAAAGAATTTCACGAGAACATCTAATGGGCTCCTGCATCTGACATAAATATGGTTAGCTGAACATCTCAGTTAGACCTCTTTTGAATAATTCATGCCAATTCTACTCCAGCAGAGTAATGCTTCACAGCAGACGGTAAGTTCTAAGGTAGGAGGTGCAGAAATCATCCCTTTTAAGTGTACCTACTTGATCAATGACTATCCGACATATTACACTCAAAATGTCTCGCGACGGGACGCATTTCGAGCACCCTCTAACTTATCTTTCTCGACCTCTGAACCCTCCTCGTCCACCACCGCCTCCTCTTCCACCTCTTCCACCTCCACGCCCACCACCTCTGGATCCTCCACCACGGCCACCTCCGCCACGGCCACCCTCAAAAGAGCTTCTACCACCACCACGACCACCTCGGCCACCAAATGATCCTCTACCACCTCCACGACCACCTCCTCTGCCCCTCGATGGAGGCCTGTCTGATGCCCACGAATCATCTCGGCCTCTGTAAGAGCGGCTGTCACCTTCATCATCTGAATACGCATCTCTTGATCTCCCTGTTCAGAACACGCATACACTGGTTGTTACTCTCCAGGTTTCTGACTACCAACAACGATCTTTGTGATGGCTATCGTGTCCTTTAAGGGGGGGGGGGTCAACATGCTACATGTAAGATAAGAGGTTGTGGTTAAAAAAGAAAGTTAAATTATATACCGTTATACTGTGTTATTATAGAATACCCTGAGTGCAAATCAAATGTTGATGTTCACAAAATATCAGAAACTTAGCACACTCGCCAGACTCGGATGCTAAACCTGAAATACTAGTGTACGCAGTAGTAGAGCAAAACACATGGACAATAGGGGATGTCAGACTGGTGCTCCGGGAAAGGAGGCAATTTGAGAAATGTGATTTGAAATCGATAGGAAAGGGCTATTACTTTTTACGGCTCAGAATCGCAGTGGGCCAGATTGGAAACGAAGGACAGAATTGGACAGCTGAAATCATGAACTTTGACAACCTCTAGTATCAAGATAAACAACAGCTGAACGATAATGGGAGTATTACCTCGCGACTCCATGCTGCCGCCATCTCTTGTCCAAGGAGCCCTTGACCGTCCTGCCCCAGAGCCACCCCGCCCTCTTCCTCCTCGACTTCCTCCCCTTCCTCCTCCACTGGAGGAGACTGCACGTACCTCCAGATCATCACTCACATCGCTAAAATCTAAGTCTTCAAAATCTTCAAAATCTTCATCATCCCCTGAACTAGAACTCAACTCAAGCTCCTTGCGATTACGCCCTCTCAAAGGTGGCTCAGATTGGCTTCTCATTCTCGAGACATCAGAGTTCCAGTCTTCAGACCTGTCATCACGACGGCCTCCCCTGGACCCCGTAGCTCTACCCCGTGTCACACTTCTCTCCTCAGGTTCACTGTCCTCATTCTCATCTACAAAGCCTACGTCGTCATAATCATCATCTGAACTTTGGGTGCTTGCAAAATCCTCGTCGGAACCATCACTCACATCAAAATTGAAACGACTAGGTTTCGCCACAGTTTTCGTAGGTTTCCACTCTTCATGCTTTTTCCGCCGACCTTCCGCAACACCCTCTGCACTGCGAGTACTTTCAAGTCCTTCATCGTCTGAAGGTTTTTCCCAAACATCCCTTATGCCATTAGAAGGCCGACTGCGCTCCTCAGACCGTGAAAACGATGGTCGACCTCGTTCTGATGAGCGCTCGAAAGAAGATTCACCATATGACGGGCGGCCACGCTCTTCGTACGAGGAGCGACCACGCATTTCATATGACGGGCGACCACGCTCTTCGTATGAGGAGCGGCCACGCATTTCATATGACGGGCGATCACGCTCTTCATATGAGGAGCGGCCACGCTCCTCAGTGCGTCCATATGAGCTTCTTGGAGATTCCCTGTCCCATTGCCCTGATCTCCTAGTAGCATCCCCTCTGTCAGATACTCTGCCAGCTCCTCGAGGGCGCTCGGTACGACACTCATAGCATTCTTTGTTCCTGGAAAAGTTATGAAACCGGCACCTGAAAGCAAGCGAAAGATTGTATCATTTACAACAAGAAGCATCACTCTATCCCAGTACACAAAGGAGAGCCAAAATGACCCAATTAGTATCTCATTTGAAGTCTTCTACCAAACTCCAGTCTCCGAATAATGAACAAGAGATTCGAGCAACTTGTCAGGTACTTCAAAGTCCACTCATCTTCACTCTACCCACAATCAAATAACTGACTAGCGTGAGTTGAGCATTAAGATGTCAACTGTATTCTCTTGGGATTCTATAGAGATAAACAATTATATCCTGGAAGTGACTCACAAAATATGCATATAGAGAAAATGTAAGACTACCTGGGACACTCCCAATCTCCTTCCTTCATCTCAGACTTGGTATTCTCAGACTTGGTATTCTGGGCCTGACATTTCCGGCAAACAACGTTCCGAGAAAAGTTGACGAAGCCACAGCTGCACAAATTAGGATATGAGCAAATCAGAACCAAAAATGCAATAGGCAATGGAAGGACACTTGCAGGGATTGTTCATACACCGTGATGAAATAAAAGTTAAAACAAAAAATTGTAAGGCTCTTACTCTGCACACTGCCAATCACCAGGTGGAAGCTCTAATGGGGGGCGTGGGATCTGACACTCTCGGCATTCATTGTTTCTTGAGAAATTCACAAAGTTGCACCTGTTCCAGTAAAGATACAAGAATATTCAATAGATCCGAGTAAATCTGGAATTGAAAACAAGTAAAACACACGAACAAATAGACACACACACACACAAGGTATAAAAATTTGCAAACTCACAGCACTTCTGATACATGGACTGTTTATTTCACATGCAAATTCAAAGCTATTACCGAAGACCAAAGAGGGACTGTGTTGGCCAGCCCAATACATCAGTTGGATAACCAGATTCAAAGAAAGAGATCTTACTCTGGACATTTCCAGTCGCCTGGCTTCATTTCAATGTCGTCCATGTATGGATTTCTCCTCACTGCTTTGGGTTGCGCAGGAGGGTTTACTTGTCGAGGGGCAGGAGGGGGCAATGTGGGGTCTCGAGGAATCTCACTGGCCGTCACGACCTCTAACAATAATTCCCTGGCAGCAGACTCAACATAACCTGTAAAAAGGGCAGAAACAGAACACGACTGAAACGCCTTCTATAAAATACAATCCCACGTAAAAATGAAAGCCTTTCATCCTTAAAATGTACGGGTTTGAAAACAAGAAATCAATCAATAAAAACAAAAATAAAACTCAGATTACGATCCTGCTAAACAGACGGCCTGGTTGTTGTTTGCTGATGATCGTACCTGGAATTTCACGGGATGAAGATTTTGCAAGCATAGCATATGCAACAAGAAGGCGGATCACGTCTTGCGTCGCAACTACTTCTGTGTTGGCTGGCTTATTATAAGCTCGTTCACAAGAATTTCGGATGTCGCACGGTTTGCAGACCTGAGCACAACGATATGAAATTCAGAGGACAATGAACATATTTTCAAATAATAGAGTTCATACGAGGATCAACAAACGAGTCAAGCTTCAACTTTGACCACTCCAATAAGGATGAGCACCCCCTGAAAAGTCCATAATAAGGCCTTCATGAAACACCGCGCAAAATAATATACGGTGGGTGATCCAGACGAGGCCTGAGTACTAGAAACCTAAAAAATTGACCGACAAACTCCTACATGAAGAGTCTGAACGCCCTGAAAGAGTAGGAATATCCACTTACATCGCCTTCTGCAATATCAAGAGAAACTCTGAGTCGCTTGCCTGCATTCACGACTTTCCGGTCAGTGCTCGGGCAACCGAACTCCGCCAGAATCCGCAGCCGCTTAGATGACAGTACACTGCAAATATGAAATGTCCCCATACAATGAGTCTCTTCGAGCTTCGTAAGCCACAACCGCAAATACTAACAGGCCCATGGCTAGACATTATTATGAACATGAAGTTCAATAAATACACAATCCAAAATTCATATGAATTTTACGTTCATTGACGTTTATTTGAATGTTTAAGATGATACTAAGTTAGGGACACCCTAAATCGCGAGGAATCCCAAAGCTCAGCCAGTGCACATCTCCAGAGATTTTAAAACACTTGTAGAACATTGTACATTTTACAAACAAAACTTTATAACTTTTAATTCGCCCTCCTAATAACGCATTCTTCAGGCGTCGGAACCCTATACCCTCAACAAGAACGTATAAGAATTTGACCAGTCATTTAAAAGGAACTACGCTCAGCTGCAGAAGAGGCGATTTCAGGTACACCTACCTGACTGCGTTATGAAACCCTAAAATTGCAAGGTAAACCAAGAATCTGGTAAAAAGGCGTACTTGATGACATCGTCTCTATTGCGAGCAAAGGCCATTGAAGCTCGTTTGATTCTGCCTGAGTCATCCTCTTGTCGAACCACAGCCCTCCTGTCTGTGGTCTCCGTCTCAAAAACGAAATGGCCTCCAACTTCCAGCATGTTGAGAAACTTGTCCCATTCGGTCCATGGATGTCGCTCTTCAATCACCGTCTCTTCACCCTCCACAAACTCAGAACTACCTTCATCGTCTAAAAGGTCGACGCCGCTCAATGCTTCCTGGACCTCGTCCTCCTGAGCGACAGCAACAACCGAATCAATCTGTTCTTCCTGAGAGGATTTGAGTGCTTCCTGGACATCCTCCTTAATCGTCGACTGAATCTGATCCTCCAACGCGGAGTCCACATGCTTGTCCACTGTTGCGGCTACCTCCTCCTCTTTCAAGACTTCCGGAAGCTGATCCGCTGCCTCGGGGCCTTGTGCGGGGGCTACCTCCAAGCTAGAGGACGATAGAGCGCGGACACACTGGAATTGAAATGGCGACGAGCTATGGCGCTGTCTCCATACGGGGAGAGAATGTTGAGATATGTGAGGCTGTGACCTCAGAATGTACGACGACGATGACGAAGTGAAAGCGCGACTGCGACGGAAAGCGGCATTGGTAGCGCATGAGGTCAAGCACCACGTTCCTTGCCTGAAGTACGCCAGCCAGGAGCGCTGCAGTATCTGCGTGCTGCACGAGAGAGCCATGTCTCCCGAGCAGATTATTGATCAAGCGGAGCTTGAAAAATAATCAATGTAGAGCTATGGCAACGATTCAAAGGGGATTTGAGGAGGGAGATGGGATGGGAGTGTAAAATCTATGAGCTCACGGGGTCGGAAGATGGAGAGCCCGCCATGACGGCAAGGGCAAGATGTGATTTCCACGGCGGGGAACGGAGGGATAGTGCAGAGCCTGATGGGAGAGCCTTAAACCCTAAACCCCAACCCCCAAAACCCCCAAAACCCTGTCCCTGTTGCAACCAGATGAAAGAGATGGAAAGAGTGCCCACAGATGAATGACATCATCCATTTTTATTCATCGGTCGCGCTCACTTGTTGCTAGGGTTTTCTTGCAAGATTTCCAATATGCTAGTGTGGTGACCAATAACACTCCCACTCAGTATCTTAAGGTCTTGTATGCTTGTGATCATCAAGGAGTTTTGTTTCAAAATTATTCTCTACAAGTGTTGACTTTTGGGCCAATAATTTTGGGAGGTACAATCCAATTCATTAAATTATTAAATGCATTCATTTTTATGAGATGCATGTGAAAAAATAAGGCAGAATCTTGGGAGAAAAAATCTATAGATTTTTGAATAATTTATAAGCAAATTCTCAATGTTTCACTACAGTATCATACTTAGGTCAGTGTTTCTTGCCACATAAATAGTTAAAGCTAACAAAAATGATTTAGCAACCTTTAAAAAAATCTATAAATAACTCAAATTATAAAAAAAGAAATTTAGAGTTTGGCACATGCTACATCAATATTGCTAGGAATTTGTCTTTTTTCTAACCTCATGAGGCAACATTAAAGTATTCTATCCTAATACACAACTTTCACCTCATTGGGTCATTTCCTTCTCTCCACTTTTGTGAGTCAATATTGTTGTTTTCAATTCAGCATTAAAATTGTTGTATGTGTATAAATATTAAAGCATTATAAGACAATGGCTCCCAAGTATAAACAAATTAATAGATTCAAGTTTATTTGCCCTCATTTTTAAAGAAGAAATAGAGAGAGCTAGAGAGAAGGAGTTTGCAATTGTGACTGAGAAGTTGGAGAAGGAGCAAGCAATGCTAAAGAAGATCTTCAAGAAACTAGGAAAGACCAAGAAACAATTCTACTCAAAGTGATAAAACAAGAAACAAGGTAAGAAACAAATATTCCAACACTCCCAACACTTGTAAATAACACCAAACTATTGAAGATGGATGGAACTTGAGATCTATTAGTAGAATGTGAAATCTACTAGTAGGTTGTGAGGGAACTTGAACAATATCTTTAACTACTTGAATAGGAGAACTATGAAAGGGTGCTTCTATTCAAATGGGGAATTGAAGGACAACATCAAGAGGTATATAGAACTTGCCAATTACTTTGCCCACTCTTCACAACATTGTCAAATCCTATGCTCTTACTTACTATATTGCACTTGCTGTTTTTTTACCTAGAGGCCTTAGCCCTTAAAAGTTGTTGGATGACAAGGACTTGCGTAGGCCAAAAGTACAACTATTCATCCTCGGAATTAGGGGTGGAAGGGGAAGATCTTCTACAATAGTTTGACCTCCAATGGATATTTTTTTTTTTTTAAAGTAGATGATGTCACATAGTTCCAAAAGCCATGATTTCCATGGTTACCAGTCTGTCCTTTAACCCTTGAATGACGAGTGGGTCACCGTGGCCAAAAGTGGGTTGTGAACAATAGGTGGTACCAGGGCTAACCGCGATAAAAAAACATTGTTCATGAGTTGTATAAGTGATCATTCCATACTGCCCTCATGGAAATTTGCAAAGAGGGCTGCAAAGAACCAACACTTGTACATGAATCTGTGAATTCAATAAGCTACCTCAAAATATGAAAGAAGTCAATGATGCTATTTTCTGCCTTATATGATGCAACAAAACTCCACAATCACTTTCAAAAATAAAATGGATGAAAATCGGTCTTCTTACATTCTGCAGATGAAAATCTTGTCATCCATCGGACAAAAAACGTCCGCAGCGTCCTTAAAGGGTTAAGGGTTAAACTTGATGAAATATGACTAAAGAGACTGGATGCTCTTTAGAAGGAAAATGACTTAGAAGAGAATGGATGCTCCTTGGAAGTAGCCCCAAGCAGCAAGTGGTTCAATTACAGAAATATCCGCCACCTTAGAGTGCAAATTTCAGAATTCTGGAAAGGTACAATTGTCTCTGCATCCCACAAGTACTATATCCCAAGTTCAAATCGACAACCACTGATAAAAATTGCAATCTTCTTTCATTCTTTGGGAGAGCTAGAATAGAGCTCAAGCAAGATTCTAAATTACCAGCATCCAAAATTCTATCTTAGCAAAAACTTCAGAAAACCATCCTGTGGATTGTGAGAAAACAAATGAACAAGGTCCACAGCTTCAAGAGCTCCAGAATATATACCAGCTTATGTAACTAAACACAAGAATGACCACACTATATGTAATACTTCAGAAAAAATAACTTTTAAACGTCACATATATAATACATGGAAGAGATTCGCAGTGTACCCTTAGTACACAAAAGAGCATAATTTTGCTTCTGAATACCTTCTTAAATTTGCACTCCATGAACCTCACTAAGATGCTAAAGAGTTGCACCTACTTTTGACTTTATACAATAATCTAAGCAGCAAATGATTTTCCACATCCGCAGGTTGATGAGGCATTCGGATTACTGAAGGAGAAGCCGCCCCCAATCAGGGCGTCGCTGTAGTCCAACTGCATTCCGAAGAGAAACAACAGGCTCTTGGGATCGCAAACTGCAAGGCATCAAGACGTCAGTAACCCTATACCTTACTAGCGTACAAAACAACTCGAAACGACTAAAGGCCCATCCAAATCCAGAAACAGGAAAACAAAACTGTTCGACATAAACCAATAATTGTTACGCTCTTGGCCGAATTCATTACAATGACATATTTCAGAGCCCTAATTTTGTGAGACAGCTCCCGAAAGACTGGGACTGTTCTATATCTGAGGTTCCAGAAGAAAATCTGTGCCAATTTCTTGAAATTTCGAGGATAAATTAGACCATGGCAAATGTGGTGCTGACACAAATTACAATTACACTTGATGAGATTATGCAGGCCTTACCCATTTTGAAACCTTCGTAATCGATGACCGAGTCATCAGGCCGAAGGTTGGAAATCTCTTCAAAATCCATCACGTAAGACATGCCTGAGCAGCCACCCTGCCTCACTCCCACACGCAGACACAACTCCTTGTCTTGGCTGGCCCTTAATTTGCTCAAGTGAAGCAATGCTTTCTCTGTGAGGGAAATCGCAGGCGCCACACTCGCAGCGGATGCAGTTGCTGCTCATCATTTGGTCAAACCAAGAGGATAACATCAGTAAATCAATAAAAAAAAATTCACATCCTCCCAGAGTACGATGTCAAAAGCATTGCAACTGCACAACAATATAAAGGGGGCAAGCATACAAAGGACTGGAAAGAAAGTGATAACAGGATGTGGCGCAGGAAAGATTCCGGACGAGTAACGGGCTCGAAATCCTAAGTAGAATTACCCGCATTTCTACCCACAGGATTGAGCCGCAACACCACATGCATATGCACACTGTAACATCGTGTACCTATCGTCGAAGAGGGCATTCAAGGCATCTACCAATAATTCTCATAACACTTCATAACTTTGGAATACGGTACCCGAATGCATAATTCTTTGGAGCGGAGGAATCCTATTCCATTCGCCAAAAAGAGAATATAAAAATTTGACAAGTCTAATAAGAAGAACTATGCTCAACAGAAAAATGACGACCCTGGGTGTCTCTACCTCCAAGACTAAAAGCATTAAGCGCCCGTAATCCATCCATCCCAGGGCATGCCCCAATTGATTTACCAGAAGTGCTACATGGTTCGGAATCCTGATGATTCGAAACCCGGTTTCACAGAAGAAACACAAACCCTAGCCACACCAGAAATTCGAGAGAGGAGAAGAAAATAGACTAACCAGAGCCCGACAACGCCCGCATGGCAGCGCACGAACGTAAGAAAATACGCAAGACAAGTCTAATTAGAGCAACTATGCTCAACAAAAAAAATAGCGCTTCAGGGAGTCTCTACCGCCATGGAAAAAAGTATAAGGGGTTCGTAATCCATCCATCCAGAGACATACTCCAATTGATTTTTAACAGAAGCGCTACATGGTTCGGAATCCTGACGCTCCGACACCCGGATTCAAACGAAACACAAACCCTAGTCACACCAGAATCCGAGTCCAGAGAAAACACTAACCCGAGTCAGCCGAAGCCCGGATTGAATTCCTCCGGTGCGAGCTTCGCATCGCCACCGAAACGGAGGAGCCGGAAGTCACGCCACAAGATGCAACCCTCGACGATGACACCACCCTCGCGGAGGTGTGCGAAGAGGCCCAAGGAGTGGTGGCCATCGTCGTGAAAGCTGCCATCTCCTCTGCGAGCTCACAAGATGCAAATTCTCTGCACAAATTTCCTGTAAAGTTTCTCCTGTACAAGATCCCGTCGTTGAAATGGGGTGCGGGGGTGATCTGCACACACCTATCGGGGAGATGTGAGGAGATCGCGGGCGGTGCGAGGAAGACGAGCACGACACTGGCACTCGGAAGCAAGCGCTATGCACACGCCGAGTGAGGAGGACTGCCCGTTCGTTGGGTCGACGGTTGGTCCCTGTAACCGTGGACATGTGACCGTGGAATCTGTTGGTACCGTGAATTCCACGGTTCCTTTACGATGTGATTGGTCTCAACCCGTATTACCGTGAATTCCGCGGGGTTTCTAGGGCTCGGCTTCCAACTTCCGAAGAACCTTTATGGGAGATGTAAAAGTTGCTATCTTCAGTGGAATATGGTAGTCTGCTCTTAAAGCGCCCATTTCGATGCACGAAATTATTTTTAAGGGCTGGTCGGCCTTTTCGATGGTTCTTCGATGCACGAAATTATTTTTCCTTATTTTTCATTTGAAGAAAAATTGATGTGGAATCTAACCCAAGTAGTTTCATATTTTTTGGAGCATTTGTAAATTACTTATGAATTTCTAAAGAATTCTGCCATAGATATCTATTTCTTGATCATAGGCCTTACAAAAACCACACATGCATAGTCACCAAAAACAAGCACTACAGCATGTAGAAAGTAAAAGATAGGGTTCCAAAATGCGACCTTTATTGACTAAACTTCTAAAGGGCCAAGGCCTATTTTTTGACAAAAATCACTTGAAATTGCCATTTCTGCTACATTCAAGAAAGAAAGAAAAAAATTAAAATTAAAAAATCTAACCGTAGGATCTTATACTATACTTGTATGAGATCATGTGGTAAATATTTTATCAAGTTTGATTGTATAGATTGAAAATATTAACATTCAAAGTTGTGGAGGAAAAGTGTTTTTGAATACAGGTAAACATTTCAAAAATGGAGCCATCTTGGCTCTTATTCCATCCACTAGCAAAGTGTAAAGGAACATACGACAAATGTTAAACCACTCTGACATCATTGACAGAACATTCAATGCTTTACACTGATCCATTTTACAACTTGTTGATGTCCATTTCAAACTCTAGCTAGGGACAGTCTAAAAAACAAGGGCGGAATTAGAGCAAACTACCATAGTGGATTGATGGAGCTACTGGCTTACATCCGTGCATCTTACATCCACGAGATTGGATGAACGGGATAGAGTATGGATGAAATTTCTTGATACAGAAGCACATATATTCATCCACCTCAAGATTCTATTTTCTCTACTAAGTGGATATCAAACCTTAACCCCTAAACGTAACATCCAGATTCATCTCCAGAATTGATGATTTGAGAAAAATCATTATAAAGTGCTATTTGAAAGTATATTTTGGATTTGATATACAAATAAAAGTTGTAGATTTTGATTTTTAGATTCCATCTATATGGATAGATTCATCAATGCTATCAACAATCTGTTTTTACAAATTTTGAAAGAAAAATTCCAAAATTCCTTCAAAATTCAATTGCAAACAAAATATTATCATTTTTTGAGTGAAATTTGTTAGAATGGATTTGAAATGAGGTTCTCTTCACATGGTGATTTTTTGAAATTTTTGTCTTCTTCCTATTTATAACCTCATTTTGGTTGATTAGTCAATGTAGCTTGACCACTTGACATATTTGCACATTTGTAACTTTAGAAAAATATGAACTCTAATAACACCAAATCCAACACTTAGATAGGACAAACACTTGATAACGTATCTTCACATATTAAAATAACTTTCATCCAAGTAGTTAGGAAGATGATACTGGAGTTTCAATCCGTTCGTCGTCCAAAAAATGGACGTCGACACATTTAGGGGTTTACTGATACACGCTAAAGGAGAATGAGGATGAACTTATGAGAGGCCAATCACACAATTCACCAACAAACGTCCTAACGTCACATCACAACATTCAACAAAAGGCCATCCTTGGACCCCAAGTGGTGTCATAACGAGCCAATGATCCGAAATTAGTAAGGTACAATTCCTACATGTTCCCCAATCCATGAAGAAACACCTCCAAAACGTCAAAATCTAGCATCTAGAATCCCCCAAACCGACTTCAACATCCACGTAGGGTTAAAAAAACTCTCAGCCCAATCTACATTGATTTTCAGCCCCAAGAACAAATTAAATTTCCGAAAGGAATGCAGTAATATAACCTCTACTAGGAAAAATGTAAAGAAGAGCCTGAGATCCTCTGCAGATAAAAAGGAGCATAAGGAGGTCAAATATCCTCTTCACCATCAACCGCAAGAGCCCTTTCTGATTTTACACCACCCCCAGCATGGCTGCTTTAACTTTCCATGGTTACAGAAGCTGACGTGGCCCATGCCTGTGGGAATATATCAAATTCTAGCGTTGGTAGAGGGTGGAAATTGCAAGAGGTTGTTTAGAAGAGAAGGGCTTGACAATCACCTAAGTAGAACAACTGCTGGACTCCATTGTGCAGCTCTGTATTATTACAATTAGCTCAAATCTCTTACTGCACGAGCCAATACAGACTCAACCATTGAATAAAATTCCCATTCATCAAACGCTAAATCCTCCAAGGTGGTTGATTCATGAGCTTCCGCCTGCAAGATACTAGTTCCTATTAGTGCCAAACTAAGTGTCGAAAAAAAGGTAAAAGACTCTAAGAGTTTGACCCAACACCAGTTGACAAAAGTTGACCACAAGCAGATACAAATTTCAAAAACCGTCGACGTGGTAACATTGATGTAGGTGATGAGCCATAAACCACTAACCTCGTCAAAAGTTAACAACACCAGGTTGTCAATAGCGGGTGGTCTTGATTGGTCCCATCTGCTTCCCCACAGAATGCATCACATCAACCAACGGCAAAACCACATGAAATGCACATTGTCATAGCAAGCACCAAGTAAGCATCAATAAGGTTACCGTAATCTTTCAGCATAAATTCGTTACAGGATTAGGGAAAATCTACCAAAGACAAACTAAGGACCTTTTCTAATTGCTTGCTTGTACTATGGGAACAGAATTGAAACATGGGCATACAAATAACAGAGAGGGATTCAGGGATAGAATGATATGACAGACTCAGCAGTAACACGTAATAATACACAAAAGCCATTTGGACGATATTCAACGGATAGTCATGGAAACAAGATATTAAGTACCTGGTAAGAGTGAGGTTGTTTACAGAGCGCCACATGCCTCTTCCCACACTCGTGGAATCTTGATCTCTAGCACTGCGGCCCCGCCATAGCTCTCGTACTATGTAAACAACTTCTTCTTTGTCCACCTACATCACGCGAGTTCTGTTGCTTCAGCTTCCAGAATCACTTAAACAGTGATGTCGGTTAAAAGTTCAGGAACTACAAGACATCATACGAGAAACTTGCCTATGATTCACGGGGAGGTCTCCCTATGATACTATGGAGTCCTCCCCATAAATCATAGAGAGGATTCTCTTTATAATGTTATCTAAAAGTTCTTGGAACTGTCTAATCTTACTTTAAACCCTGCTCTTAGAAAAGCTTCAATGTTGGAAAAGCATTCTACACCCAAGCGAGAGATAGTACCTCGACAGCCTCAGCAGAACCAAACTGAAGCTCTTCCCGCTCAATCAGACGCTGGTGAAGTATTCCATAATGCTCCAAATCCAGGTTTACCACGGGCTCAGTCCGCACAGGCATGCCGGCGATTTGAGTGACCACATATGTGGCCATTACTTGGCCGAAAATTGCTGGGATGGTGCCCATCACTGGGATAATACGCACCCTAAACCCTGGAACCACCTGCATCACGTTTGCATTGACATCATTCCTTCCTTCAGTCCATGCAAGCGAAAAATGACAAAGGATGAATCCAGGACAACCTACTGAACAGTAAATCTGGCCCACACCCGGCATTCAATAAGTTATGGGAGGCAGCAACGTCCTATCTAAAGGATAGGAGACCTAGTGTATCACACACTCTACTTTGCTCTGAAGGGTTCGTGATTTATGAAGGTCATCAAAGAGCATCCTGAAGCCAGGATAGGGGTTTTATCTGCAGGGGCTCCAAAGCTTTGGACCTGGTGGAAGAAACCCTTTAGTATAGTATGCTGGGTTTCCACCTTCAGGTCCTCTAAAATCAAAACAAGGAGTAAATCCAAAACAGGGCCAATACAAACATATATAGGTGCAGACCAAAGCCTGCAACTACCACTGTACCTTCACATTATTTATGCTATCCAGCAAGCACAATAAGATATCCTGAATTCAGCAGGAAGGGAACACATAGAGAAGACACCCAGGCAGGTCCTAATCTAATCTAATTTGTAACAGAATTGACAAACCTGATAGTCCGCAGGCTGTGCTTCCTCTCCATTGGGACCTTTGAAAGGCAGCAGCTTCACTTTCGGTTTCTCCAGAGAGAAGACCACTGGGATCCCTCCAAGAATGCCATGCTCTCTTCTTAACCGATGCCTTACCTGTCACAGTCCACGTCGATTTTCAGGACTCCACAATTCAATCCCTTTCCAACAAGTCATTCTAGCGGTATTCTGTGGTGCCTTGGGCGGAGACTCACAGATCGAGAAAGAGGATCATTCGACGACTCCTTCAAGTCTGCAATGCGAATACGAGTGGGATCTACCCGAGCACCAGCTCCTGTTGCTGACAATACTTTCAGATCCTTCTTTACACATGCTGCCAAGAGAGCGACCTGTTTATGAAACCAAACCAAACGGAAAACAGAAGCTCAGAATAAGAGGAATTGAGGAGAGTGAATGTGAAGAGGAAAGAAAAGATTCAATTGACACACTAAATTCACTTGGTGCACCAACTGATCAATCTTTGAGTATAAACTAAGGACACGGTCATATTCATTACATTGGCGAAATTTCACAAAATTGGCAATACTTGGAAACGAGCTGTCAACTGGGAACTGGAGTCGTTTGAGATGCCTGTCTGGAATTAAGAACCTCATCAGAAATCTCAGATCTAGACAAGTCCTAAATAACAATTCGCCAAATAACAATTATGAGGTTGAACTACATTCTAGATTGCTTACACGGCAGTATCAAACGAAGAGAGAAATTAACCTAAAAGACTCATATAAAAATCACTGGATTCAAACTTGGGTCTTGAGTAACAAGAAGAAGAACAAGAACCTTGGTGTCAATGTTGTCAATGCAATCAAGGACATAGTCAGGAGAGCCAGAAAGAAGCTCGTCTTGTGTGGATGCATCAAACATTTGCCCTCGAGCCTCAACTTGACACTCCGGGAAGATTCGCTGAAAGTGATTCTGCAAGCATACAGCTTTCGACATGCCTACATCTGCTCTTGTGGCGACCGCATGACGATTCAATGATGAGAGTGAAACCTGGAAAAATCTAAGTCAAGTTAGTCAAGGAACCAAGGATGAAAGAAGAGTTAGACAAAGTCAAAAATGAACGAAGCTACTAATCAAAACAGTATTCGCTTGTTTGGCAAATTTCAAAATGCCAAAAGCTCGTGAAAATTTCCAACCAAAAGAGGTGAGGGTTTAGATTAGTGGCTATACTGGGCAATAGAAACAATGCCAAAATTAAAGAGATTTCCCAAAGTAATGAATTTCGTAAGAGAATAATCACACATGAATTATAAATAATGCAGCTTCCATGTTCCTCAATAATCATCCAAGACTGAAGCGTCCGAAGCTTAATACAATAAAATTGGAATAAGGATTATCAATGTAATGGCACAAGGCAAATCTGATCCACTTTGGAGGCCATCCCGACCTGATCAAAATCAATCAACCGTAACTTGCCTACTCCAGATCGCAGCAGCATAGCCGCTGCATGGCTGCCTACACCACCAAGACCAACTACGACTACAAAAGCGCGGTGCACCTTCAACTGGCCCGCATCTCCAAAGAATTGTACATTCCTGCAATCAAAAAAATGGTCTGAATGTTCATTGACAAGGATCAAAATTGTGCAGACGCTCATGCAGGCTCGGAAATTTAAGTCGAGACAAGGACAGGAGAAGGTCAATAACAAATTACAGGTTTTTGGAGAGACTTAACCAACTCAATGAAATGAGAAAGAAAATGATATGCGGGCAGGAATTGTATAGAGGGCCAGCGTGCACACCCGGCGATTTAAGGAGTATCAAAGGCAGTAAAGAGGACCTCAGGGTATTTAAAAAAACAAAAGTCCATGAATCGACCCCTTAAGAACCCCTTTTTACTGTACATTAATTGTTAGACCCTAAGCTCGATGGCCTCCATGTCAAAGTGCCCGATCTGGAGTTCGCTGTGATTTGTAGGATTGGAATTTATAAAGGTCTTCGAAGAGCACCCTGAAGTCGGGATGAAGGATCTCCATCTGCAAAGGTCTTCAATTCATAGGGTTTGGAGGAAGAAACCCTATGCTGAGTTTACTCCAGGTCTTCTATAGTACAAACTAGCCAGTAAATGATATGCAAAAAAGGCAAAAAGAAAAGAATACCAACTATTGATGTCAAAAGGAACCTGAATCCCTAAGATTCATACCTGGTGAATTGCTCATTGACTATCTCATCACGCAAGAAATCTTCAACAGGAAGATTATTACTCAATTTCGGCAATGACGACAATTTGTCGTAAGTAGTTTCTGCACAAGGTATATGCAGAAAGTGACTGAGTCAGCTAACCACTAACAACTGGCGTACACAACAAACAATATAGTTGATATATTTGCAGAAGCATTCCCAGTCATAAAGATAGCAGTCACTTGAACCTCGTCCTTTGCTAATAGATAGCTCAACACTGTGACGGAGAACAACAATTTAGCTTTCACCAAACCAGAAAATCTGTTATATCTGACTGTTACGAGGTAGAAGGCCCTGTATGGGCGAAGTTTGTATTGTGGACACCTATTGTGGAGTCCCATTTTGCCTATGCGCTTCCGTCAATGAGATATTGGGTTACGATAAGATGTGAATGTAGCGCAAATGAAATTTTCAGGAAATAATAATGGAGTGACTTAGTGGCATTTAAAACTATTGGAGCCGCAAAATTCAAAAATCGCAGACACTCATTGCAGTCATATTAGCCATTCCCACGGTTTCGCTTGCCCTAATTCATGCCCCAGGTTTAGGGTTTAAACCAACACTCCCATTCCCTCCCCACAAACAGCTCAAACAGCTCCAAATCCACAAACCACCAGACCGATCACCGACTCCGAGTTCCAGAACACGTACCAATTTCACCGTTCACCGTTTTACTCGGCTCCAAGAAAGGCTCATACGTGGGATTCTTGACTAATGACGGAATTATCAATTGCTTCCTGCAAACCCCACCCCCACAAAACCAAACTAAACCACAACAATAGAGAATAGTTCGTCATCCCCAATTCAAGCTATCTCCAGAAACCAATAAAAAAACAGATAAGTGCAAATTGATTATTACCGAACAGTAGAGCTGCTGCTGGTACTACTCTTGGAGGTTTTCCACGAGATTAGAGCGAGCGTGAGAGCGGAGCCCACCAAAGCTCCGGCTCCCAGCACCAGCAATGAACTGGTGGCACCTCCTTCGCCGCCCATGGTTACGGAAGATGACAATGTCAGCTGTAGGGCGTGGCCATGACATTAATTCTTCGGAGAGAGAACTTCAGCGATGGTGAAGAAGTCTGCGAGGAGTGTACCATCGATCGAAAGCAGAGTTAAGAGTGAGAAACACGACAAGAGGGCCGGAATTGGTCTTGAAGAAGTGGAGGTGGCGAAGATCCTGGCCTCGATGTGGCAGGCTGTTTGGCCGAGGGGCCGTGAGAGTCGTGAAGGAGGACTTCCCGCGGTGGTGAACCCTCCGAGGTCCACGACTAAGTGCGTGGGACTGGTAATCGTGAATTCAGCTTAGCCCGTAACGGACGAACTGGTGACCGTGGAAATCATCCCTTTGGATACCGTGGGAATCATTGTCTTAAAAAAATGCAGAAGCATTGAATGGAAGTCAAACTATTGTAGAAGACCTCCCTTTTCACAACAAAATTTTGAGGATGAAGAGTTGCACTTTTGTCTTGCACAGAAGGATTCATTGTCATTCATTAGACACAAAACGTCCACAACATCATTTAAGGTTAGGTTTCTGAAAGCATGACCAAGGATATAGGATCAACTACCATGAATGGAGTTTAGGTTTATGAAAGTATGTATGAAGGCTTAACCTAATGACCATGACTAAAGTGTATATTCTTGCAAGTGTGACCAAGGGCTCAAGTCTAGTGACTATAGATGGAGATTGTAAATCTATAAGCATGACATAAAAAGGGACATTGTGTACCATGCATGATGTGTTTTGTTGTTTCAGACTTTAACCCTTAAAGGTTGTCGGAAATCCATAAATCACATACTAGTATTATATTTGATTTACAGGATACTAATTATGTACTAACATATAGTAAAAAATATACTAGTGGATTGATAATTCAACAATTAGCACATTTCATTTGGATGTCATTTGAAATCTAAACCTCATCATCTTCTAATTTGGCATCGTGATACATAAAATACTTGAGATTTTGTAGATTTTAAGATTTGTGGAATTGAAGGTGTAATAATGATTCAAATTGGAAGTCACATGTATAAGTGGATCTAAATCAACATCAATACAAACTTTTGTCACTATATGTACCTCAATTCCTGCACTCTCTATATCAAATAGACACATAGAAAAAACATTTTGCATCTAAAATTGGGCTTTCTAAACCTTTTATTGGGCCAAAAAGAGCCCAAGAATGGATAATGAATGTTTTCAAGAGATTACTACATGAACTACACACTACAAATGAAGTACATCTAATCATGTTTACAAAACAATTATGTCTATTTTTCAATGATGTGACTAGCCTAGTTATTTAGTGCTCATGATTTTTGTGTAGGGTTCTAAATTTGTTCATGTTGGGATGGAGAGAAATAGAAACTTGCAAAGATAGAGATTACATGCTTAGATTTTTATCAAGTTATAATTTCTTTTGTCAAAAAATCTCTAATTTACCTTCTCCCTTCTAATTGGTTTTGTCCTTGGTTAAAACTAAAAATATAGTGCCAACACAATTTTAACCCCTAAAGGACCAAATGACCATTGAACATATGAAGGTGACCTTGAAGTTGACCTCACATAGATGCATATGAAGTCATTTTTTAACAGATGCTCTTTAAATTTTGACACAAAGTGTGAACATCTACCCCATTTAGTGGAAATATAATTTTGTTCTGAGTGGGTGTCTAGATCAAAAGTTATATTGCCATGAAGTTTAGGGGCAACCCAAACAAATTTGAGTGGCATGTGCAAAACTCCTGTAATCTTGAAATTTGGTTGGTATATAATTTACATAATACAAAATGCCAATGTCAAAAAAACCCACCTTATATAGAGTAAGAATCTCAATTTAAGAGGAATTAAATTTTGTTGGCCTTATAGGGGAAGACAAAAAAAAAACTTCTAACTTCAAACATTATAATCTTTCAATCTATATAGCCAAATTTTTTGAAGTTTTTTCCATGCATTCCTATAGTAATCTAGTACAATTTTGACAATGGAATTTTGGAGAAAAACTTCTTTTTCATTTTTTCTCACTACCCTAAAAAATGGTAGTTTTTCACAATTTATGCCCAATATGTATCCTATCCTTTAGGGGTTAAACCCTAATAAGATTTGGGAAAAAATTAAAAATCTCATTTGGAACCTAATATTTAATACTTCCTCTATTTCAAAATAAATATGTGGTATTCTATCTTGTTTCCCACTAGAGACCATAGATTTATTTTGAGACAAAGGTAGTAAAAATGACTTTGAAGATACAATTCTATTGTCCAAAATTGTAAGGATTGGTATTTTCTTTGTATTAGCACATTGTATTACCATGCTTTCAATTGCAAGAGATTACTACATGAACTACACACTACAAATGAAGTACATCTAATCATGTTTAGAAAATAATTTTGTCTATTTTTCAATGATGTGACTAGCCTAGTTATTTAGTGCTTGTGATTTTTGTGTAGGGTTCTACATTTGTTCATATAGAGATGGAAAGAAAACAGAAACTTACCAAAATGAAGATGCAATGTTTAGATTTTTTTGAAGTCATAATTTCTTTTGTCTAAAAATCTCCTATTTACCTTCTCCCTCCTATTTGGTTATTTTCTTAGTTAAAACTCAAAATATGGTACCAACAAAGTTTTAAACTCTAATTATAAAAACTTTTGGTCAAAAATTCAAAAATCTAATTAATTTGGACCCTATTGTTTGATACTCCCTTTGTCTCAAAATAAATTTGTGGTACTTTGACTAGTTTCCCACTAGAGATCATGGATTTATTTAGGGATAGAGGTAGCACTAAAAGAAAATTGTGTTTTTGGTGTTGTTTCCAAAAAACATAACATGTTTTCTAAAATACCCTATGTTGGACAATAAACGTCTACAAGAATGTGAATTTGGTTTCATGTTGAAGAAAACGTAAGAAGCTAATGGTACGTTCAGACTTGGCCTTAAAGACCAAGCTTTTAGCTAATGTATGAAGCAAAAACCTGTGCTTGTTCACACCATCAGTCTTTAGGGAATGCCGAGCCTACATGGTTGCCTACTTGGCAAAGGAAAGAAGCGGTGCTGAGTTATTTGATGGAGGGCATTGTAGCAATCTTTTCAAGATTTGCGGCAGACTCTAAGTAGCATTGGAATTAGCAGTAAACAAAGATTTGAGAGTAAAGTCATTGCTTTTAGTTAATGGCTCTTAAGTGGGCAGATTAACTAAGACCGGCAATTGAATTGAAGGAGTTATCAATGCTCTAGAAGGAAAGGGCCCACTTCGAAATCTCATAGAAATCAAAATATACAGACATGCAACTAAGTAAGGGCTTTTAATATTCACCTTAATGTATAAACTCCGGCGTTGGTATTCATGGATTACCTATTTATGCAAGCACGTTGTTGTGTAGTCATACAAGTGTATCATTCGAATTCAGTATGTCCCTCAGGTGATGGTCAACATCTCATGCCCATGTTCCTCACTTTGCATCGCATGGTTGCTTTTTGTTTTTCTGCATGGATGATGAGATTATAGTTAGTTTGTTAACTAGAACTTGGGCATGCAATGTAGTACCAAGACTATAGAAAATCAACTGCATGCGGAAAATTATGGTGTTGCAAGCATCATGGTTGCTGATCCAACAGAGGGCAAGCTCCACATGTTAATCTCTGTGAATACTCCTGCCAACACATGTACAAGGACCTGCACAAACAACCCAAGACTTTGATATTCAAGTTAGTTCTTGTATATGGCATTCTATAAGATTTCGAATTCCTCCTCAAAAGTTCATGCATTGTAGGAATTGTTCTCATGTTCAATGTGCAGTATTGTCGGGTTCTATTGTTTAGCGTGCATGACATTTGATTTTCTAATCAAATGTGAAAGCCCACCATGACTTCCAATGCAATTTGAGTTCTATAGGTATGGCAAGCCAAAGATGTCGAGGAGCAACAACTACAACTACTCTTGCTGAAGGTGAGTTTTTAATTTGCATGAGCTATCCTTGCTTCCGGTAGACCTAAATCTACACAATACAAACAAAGACTCGGATGTTCAAGTAAGTTCCAGTATTATACATTATTTTCTAATTTTTCATGTTTCATCGATTGTGAAGGTACCATGAGCCCCATTGGGCAAGGTCAGGCACCACAAGTACGTTCCCATGCACCATCATCGACCACTACTATTACTACTGCAGCAGTAATAAACCCAGGGAAGTGTGCTCAGAGGGACCAAGGCCCGAATTGGTCTCATGTAGAAATTGTTGCTCTCGTCAATGCAAAACGTGACATGTTTCTTGAGGAGCTAGACGTTGTAGATGGGCGTGATCTCATGAACCCTAATGCTAGTAAGTGGATTTGAATCAGTTTGGAAGTAATGAGAGCTGGATTGAGGCCATGCCCCCGCGATGGTCATGCTTGCAAGTCTAAATGGAATCAAATTATCCCAGAGTACAAGCGCATTGCGGATTTCTTTACGAGAAGTGGGATGAATGGCATCGAGTATTGGAACATGAGTGTAGTCGACTAGAAGAGTGAAGGACTGCCGCATTCATTCTCACAAGAAAAATTCAACAACATTCATGACTGGTTTGGAAATCGGCCAAGCATGCAACCTCCTCACACTAGAGGCTTGCTCTCAATTGAAGACAACAATTACACCACCCCTCTACGCCACACCAAAGGCATCCAAAAGTAGTGCGATAGTGAGCTAGAACATGAAGATCCCATGGAGTTGGCTGACTCCTTATAAGACACTGACGACACTAATGCAATGTTCTCATTGTTGTTGGTTCCAACGAGCATTGGAGCAAAGACAGGTAATGCCAACTTTGGAACCTCCATAGCTAATCCAAGCCTTGCACAACGGAATTGCATACCACTTGGGATCACGCCAATGGTTGTCAACTCAAGTGACACATCCACCTTCACGTTGCAACGATGAGAGGGAAACACAACGGTCCGAAGAAAGCACCTATCCGGCCATAATGTCATTGCAAAGGTGACGAGAGCTAGCAGAGATATCATGGTAGGGCATATGCGAGACATGGCTGAGGCAAGTCAAGATTTGGAGAGGTCGAAAATAGAAGTGCAAATCAAGCTTTTCATGGAGCAAATGGAATATCAGAGAGAGCGAGACAGACGACTTCATGAGAATGTGTGCTTAGCAAATGAAAATGCGAAACTTGCGATAAAGAAGCAAGACCAAGTAGTACAGTGCCTTTCTGATCTATCGTCTATGTTAAGCCTCGATTTGCACCTCCCTACAAGAAGCTAGTCGACAACACAACCCCAAGCAGCCCCTGCCGACCCAAAACTACAAAACTTGATGGCAACTAGCAACCCAGTAATCGTCCACCCTATTGCTGTACAACCCATAGACACTAGTATAGATGGTAGCAATGTAGTCCTCTAATGCCGTAGTACACAATGTCCCCTCTGCGGTAGTCAGATGAAGAACCAGTTAGTAAAGTGAGTTTCTATTTTGTTTTTCATCTCAATGCATAATAGATTCCATGTATGGTAGATTGCATGAAATCATAAGACTTGCACAACTTTGGCAATGAAAAGAAGATGCAAAGATATATTACCTGCATTTGAAGATTGAGCAATCCACCTTAAATTCCCAAATTACATTGTAGCACAAGAAAGACTGCTAGATCTCATCGTTTGTCAACAACTTGTGGCATTGTGCACATAGGGTCTTCTCTTGGGTACTCCAAAACTTTTTGTGGTGCCACCTCTCCATTGTCCATTTGAGAATCCAAACCCTCTGTTTGAAGGAGATGCAACAATCTTTCCACCTGTTCGTGAGATTGACCTAACAATATGTTGTGCAAAATGGCACAAGCTATAATGACATCTAGCAAGAAGGTAATGTCCAAATCTAATTTAACAAAGAGCTCCCGGAAAGTTTGCTTCAAAATGCCAAAGACATTCTCAACGACCCTAAGGCCTCGCCTGAGCTTCTTGTTGAACAAAGTCTCTGCCAAAGGCCTGATCCCATGGCCTCAATTGGGCACCATTAACCATGGCAGTAATGGGTAGGCAGAGTCATCCACCAAGTATGGCCCAAAGCCATCAAAGGACACTCTACCATCCCACAAGGTTGTTTGCATAGCCCTATGATAAAATGAAGATCTTTGCAGCAGACGAGAGTCATTGGTAGAGCTAGGCATCCTCAAGAACAAGTTAAGAAACCATTTATTACTATCTACAACAGCTTGACAATTTAGAGTGAATCCCTTCGATTTGAAGTAAAAATAATTAGCTGGTCGAAATTTGGGTTTTGAAATAGATACATGTGCACCATCTATAGCTCCAACCACCCCGGGAAGACCACAAAGTTGTTTGAATCCTGCCTTTGTGTCTAGTAGTTTTTGACATGTAGGCCATGCAATCTCAGAGCACAAAACAACATTGATGGCATACACAACTTCTCTGAGAACCATGGACACCATACTATGCCCTACAACAAACATTTCACTACATATCAATAAACTAGCACCATGTGTCAACTTGAAAAGAGTTCATGCTACTCGAACAAGCACTAGAATTGCAAGCTGATATCTTGTGTCTTTCTTGTAGATGGTGGGCTTCAAGAGCTTGGTCAAAGAGAAGACGACAAGTTTTGTCATTCAAAACATTTTCAACCACCATTCATCATCATATTGATCCAATAGAAAGCGGGAAAACCAGGTCATGGACCTCAACTTCACCCAGTACCCAAGGTCCTCATTCAAAAGGCAAAACATGTTACAAAGGTAGAAACTATGCAGCCCGGCACGAGTCATGGCTTGCATGGGTAGACTAGATTCCTCACATGGTTGCCATATCACTTGTAAATTGTCTCCACAATCCTCTTTTTCTTCCTTGTCACTTGTGAAATCCAACAATTTGTTTGTAGTCAATAATAGAAGGAATATGGTGGACGCGAGGGCCATGAACTCCGTTGGATTGCTAACGAAGTCCATTTTGAGATGTGATCGATTAGTGATGCCTAGAATATTGGAGGACAGTAAGCGGTTATGAGAAATTAGAATGAATGCCAGATCTAATGAATAATTTCAAGAAGCCAAGTACATCAATAGACAAAAAGCTTACCTAAATCCTAAATAGCATATGGTCAAGACATGACAAGTGGCTAATAAACTACAAAATTTCCAACACTATGAGAATGGAGGTAGGAATTTCAGGACCCAAAAATTGAAGAAGAACAACAAATGGAAATGCAAAGACAAAGGCATTCAACACATTGAAGAAATCAGGCAACACCAAGAACACTCACCACTTTATAAGTGCCTTTGTGAAAGTGCCACTAACTTCCATAGAGAGTACCTTCTTCACGAATCCGATGATACCCTCTCAAAGGAATGCTAAAAATGAAGGGCACAAGGAATTAGTAAGGCAGGAAGATTCGACACAACGTTAATTGTGTAATAAACCCTAGCCCATGAAGGCACCAATTTTTGCACAACTTCAAATTGAAGAGACGAAGTAGGGGCAAGGAGTTGAAAACATTCACAGCATGGCACAACACAAATAACTCGTAGCATTTGCACAAGTGAATGGAAGACGAAAGAGTGATGCAAGATAGTCTGTTTCGTACCTTCAAGCATCTCTTTCTTCACACTACGTTGGAGATGCCAGTTGCTTGAAATCAACGCACTCCCAATCTTCTAAGTTGCTCCAATTGTGGCTAAAGAAGCTAGTTTAAACACCTCCACATAGACCAATTTCAGGAAGTGAAATCATAGCAAATGCTCCGCAGTGATGACAAACAACAAGTACTCTACGACCAACGAAAACAAGCATTGCAACGAAGAGGAAAAAGTCGGGAAGCAATTGCAACACCACAATGATACAAACAAAAAGAAACGTCAGCTCCAATGACATGGACCCGTGGAAAAAGGGCCCACTTCCTCTAGAAAACTACGTAAGCCCTTCATTCATGTATGACAGGCCACTCTTAACTAAGGTGTCTTGTCTGTCATGGCAGTGGAAATTTTAGATAAACAACGTCAAGTGTGAACACCACCAGAAGTTAAGGAACCAAAACTTACAGCGGAATTTCCGCATCAATGTTCTAAATATGACCATACCTAATGTGGTACACTTTACCTTTTGTGAGTTAATTTTATCTTTAACACCCACTCCTTCCTGGGGCTAGATTTGAACGTACCATGAGTTGGAAAACAAGTAGATGTCAATGTAGACGGACATGTTCTTAGTGATGTTAGAAAAAACATGTTCATATTTTCTTGTGATGTCCCAAAAAATGTAGACTACCTTGTCAATAAGGAACTCCATTTTGACTTTTGGTAAGTTAGTAAAATTACTATGGTCTCTGGTAAAACTTTGATCACGTATGAAAAATTAAGGGAAAGAGTAGCCATGTGGCATGCTTTGTGAAAAAAGAGAAATGGATAGATGTGCATCATGGATGAAAATAGATGGTCTTTATAAATGTAGATTGGTAGGAAGTGAAACAATCCATATGGGATATGGAAAATAAGAATTATATTTCATGTAAGATGTTTCTAAAAACATCAAGATGTCTGTAACAACATCAACATGTATAGTGATCAAGTTCCCATATTCTAATTATCCCATATCTTTTGTCTCACCATGGACGGAGAATAGATATAAATATGACCGTTTTACCCTTCATTCTCACTAATTTTCAAAGAAGTAATTTGTTCATTTTACCATCAAAAAATCTCTCGATGGTAGATTGAAAGTTATTTGTAATTTAATTTTAATTCAATAATTGAATTTTTCATTGAATTTTATTTTTCTTTTAAATAATTATTTTTTATTGCTCTTGCTTATGAATAGGATATGCACCAGTTGATGTCTTCCAAAATGTCTAGTTTGACGTCTCAAAAAGCAACAACAAAAACTTTTAACAACATAAAAGTTTGTTGACAAGGCATGCTACATCACTTTTCCTGCCACCATATCAAATGCTACATCAGGTGCCACGTCACGAAGGGGCTGGATGGAAAAAAAACCGTGGCTCTCATAGTCTCATTGCCCATGTGGCGCTTATGTGGTGTCCACATGGCACACTCGGGGGAGATTGAAAGACCACGTTATTTGTGATGTTAGAAAAATCAAGCTCAAAACGGATGGTTTTATCCACATTTTTGGCTTGTCAATTATAACGAATTTTAGGTGACATCGTAGTTGATTACTTCCATGTCAAAGTCAATGTCCCATTACATTTTCTACAATGTCCAAAAAAACTCAGGTTTCTTATAGTGTAGTAATGATAACTTTGAAGATACATTTTTATTGTTCAAAATTGTAAGTTTTGATCTTTTCTTTGTATATGTACATTGTTTGACCATGAGACAATTAATTTTCTTCTTTGCATTTTAGAGACTTCAAGCTCATTGAATAAATTATTTCAATTTTGTATAGTCTTAATATTGATAATAATATTTTCTAATGCACATAATTGAAAAGGAAAAAATCATTTGTCTTTTAAAACTAAAAGGGCAATTTCTTTTTCTTTTAAGGCCATATTAAGAACTCTAATTCTTGGTCATAAGGCCATATTTGTTTTTCCCCGATACCAATATGGACTAAAGTGTTGATGGCTTCAACCTCTAGCTTAAAGCAACCCTAACTATAAGATCACTTATATTCCAACAATTTCTTGACTCACTTAAAATGGTTGCACTAGTTTCAATTTGTGCACAAATTCATGACATCCAAGTCATGGATTCTATTGAAAACTTCATTACATTCATTGAATATTCAAGTTCATGGACTCTATTGAAAGTTTTCATGACATTCATTACTAATTTTCAATAGAATCTATTAACTTCACAATCGTTGTGGACATGAGAGTGGATGCATGGTTTCAAAGATCTCACCGTAATAAATAAAACAAAGCAAACTAACCAAATTAATGTACAATAGTTGGTAAGCATTGACTCTTTAAATGACAAAAAATGATGTATAGACTAATAATATCTTCATCATGTTTTTGCATGTACACAATTTTAGTTTTTAAAACTATCTTGATTGAATATTATTTAGTATTAAATTAAAAAATTTACTAAACTTACTACATTTGGGTTATTTTAACTTGTTTTATAACAAATCCAACAAATTTTTGGTCAATAGTCCTCTAAGATTTTTTGTAAATTGATCAATTTTTGCTAGTTGAATTAATCTATAAAAGTCAATGCATTCCAAAAGTAGATGCACCTAATCAACTTGGATTGTAACTTTCAAATAACCATTTTTGATATTTGATTTAAACTAAGGAAAAGAACTTTAAGAAGTTTTGTTTCTACTCCATCTTCAAATTTTGAAAAAAAGACAAAATTTGAAAGAATTATTGCAATTGCAAACTCTATGTGTTAAAATCCAAATTATACAATAGTATAAGTATTTCATTTGTACTGTGTGCCCTGTGTCGTTGCCTTAGCTAAAATAAAAGTAAAAATAATTTTTAAATTTTTAAATTCAATATCTTTAATGCACGAAGGAGTTCAAGGGCTTTGTTTTGTGGTGCTCGGACATGCAATGTGAAAGTTATGGATTTTCCAAAATAAAAGATAATTGAGTTCAATTTATTTATTCATAAGAACTTTAAATTTCAATAACTTTCACACTATAGTTCCAATCTCCATGAAACAAAGCCTGTGCATCCCTTTGTACAAAGAGCTTTTCAATGGTATCTAGAGTGCTGCCCGAAGACTTGTGCTTTCTTAGATCTCAATGTATCAAACAAACAAACAAACAAATTTAAGGTATGGATCTTCTTCTTTTTAAGAATTCTTAAAATTTAAATTATGAAATCCTATTTTCTATTCTAACCTTCATTTAAGGTAAAATTTCAAATCATTAGAATATATATTATAATTTAAAATTTTGGATTTTTATTTTTACTTATAAAAATCACAATAATTAGATTTTTTCATCAAAATTTCTCAAAAAAAATCAATAGAGAATACATTCTTTCACAAGTGATAAATATCAAATTTTCATATATCAATTATAAAAAATTCTATATTTAGTTTGATAATAACATTTGGCTTGAAGGTAATGGCAAGGGTGTTCTAGATGTAAAATTTAAAATGTTTAAGTGATAAATCATCACACCAATATCCAATTCTACTTGAACCTCTTGAAAAATTTTGAATTCATTGAATTGTTTTTGCCATGTTTACTAATTTCTGTTTATTTTTTGCTATCCAAGTATCACTATTGAAATTTTTCACAATATGAATTGATTTTCTTTAATGTGATAGACAATCTATAATGTGATATACTAATAATATAAAATTGATATTTGAATATAATTTGAAGTCTAAATTTAGCTCACTCATGATGTTTGGCCATTTTGCAATGGACATGTCATCTAGGACTTAAATTTGTAAAAAACAAGCCCCATAGTTTAGTAGATTCTAAATATGTACTTGTCAATAGCATTTCAATCATTGAAGGCCCAACTTCTCTATAAATTTGACATTTGACATCTTTTTAAAACATTTGGATGTTACTCTTGTCTCATGTTTCAAATGCAATTCTCGAAATAATTTGGATGTCAATTTAACTATTACTCCTATTTTAAGATAAATTTGAAGT
This sequence comes from Straminergon stramineum, assembly GCA_963920665.1. Lineage (NCBI taxonomy): Eukaryota > Viridiplantae > Streptophyta > Bryopsida > Hypnales > Calliergonaceae > Straminergon > Straminergon stramineum. The sequence goes on along the minus strand of OY987267.1, from coordinate 13,421,574 downwards.
ACACCGACTAGTTTTCTACTAGGAACCACAAATTTATTTTGGGGCAATGGGAGTATCTCCTAAGAAACTTGTTCCTTCAAAGCATCCACCTCCCTTGAAAATTGTTGTCAAAATTTTTATTTTCTACAAATGTTTGTTTCTAGTTAATCTTTTCAATTACACACCTGAGGATTCAAAAACTATAATTATAGTGAACTAATAATTATAATAGTTATTATAATAGTGAGCTAATAAAATATCAATATACATATGTCCATCTAAGGTTAATGTGGTTCTAAAATGGAAATCCATCCCACCCAAATGACCTTGGGGCCAACACTAGCAATTATTTAGAAACAACTGTTGATAAAATGTAGGGTATTGTTTATTAGTTGGAGTTAAAATTTTGAAAAAATGTAGAAATAAATTAGGGATCACAAAAAGAAAAGGGGTGTTATAAAAAAAATAAAGTCATTATAAGTTAAGGTTTTAAATTTTTTTTAGATTAAAATATAGGGTTTTGAAAGGGGTAAAGGTGGATGAATGTGGATGAAACCTTTACTTTTTGTCTATTAGTTGGATGAATTGATGAATGAATCAGAGATGGAAGTACATAATTGCTTACAAGTAGACACTAAAGTGTAGAGCCTTTGGATGCTAGCTACTTGTATTCACTAAGTTCAATGTAACTTAATGTAGACTAGTTATTCCTTTGGATGCTCATTAGCTTAAATCACTAGTTTAATTTTAATTTAGTTCAGTTGCTTTGATTGTGCTAGTAGGTGACTATTGCCAAATTTTGAATCATCACGGGAATTCTCTAGGGCGAGGCAACCACACCTTCAAAGTCGAGCAAAATCGCCAAGTCAACAGAGGCTTGAATTCCATTTTGGTGTGCAACTCTCCATTGACATTTTTGTTAGGTCATTGTTAGTTGCCCAAAACTTTTACCTCCCCATTTTTTTTGGCATTAAGAAATTTCATCTGGATGCGAGTTCTCTATTGTCATTTTTGTTAGCTTTGAGTGAGTTCCCCCAAATTCTTAGCCCCCCCGCACCATTTTTTGTTGCATTTGAACTTGCATGTGAATGCCAATTTTGTAGATTGGCCATTCGTATGAGCTAGGTGTAAGTTGCACAAAGTTCTTACTCTGATTTTGGGGGGGCATTGAGATTTGCACTTGAATGCAAGTTCTCTGGTGCCAAATCTATAGGTACATAAAACACAAAACCTCATCTTTTTTTATCACTTTTGTTCTCCAATTATAGTACTCTCTAATTCTGTTACTCTAGTTTTTAATAGGCAATAACATGTGTATCTGAATGCAAATTATTTGTCGAATGTCCTCAGTTTGCAGGGTACTAGTGACATGGAGGTAACTTCATTGAACAACAATTTTGTATTTAGGTGAATTTAGGGGCTTTCATTCTTGTATTGTTCAATTTTTTTGGTAGAGGGGCCGGGGTTGTTTGTGGAGTACTTAGTTGTAGTTCTAGTTGTACTTTAGTGCAGTTATTCATGAAAGGTTTACAATAGGGCATATTAAATGCTTCTATTGAAATTTTGATGCTCTACAACTTTTCATTGTGAATGTGGGAAGTATTGTAAATGCATGGAGTGATTCAATTGAAGCATGTTTGTGTTTTGTAACACAAAAATGACTTGTATTATTTGGGTGAATTCAACTCTTGTTCATTAAGGTAGTTCCGCACTTGTAGTTTTTTTCTTGTTTGTTTTGGTAGTTTACTTCCTTGTAGTGTCAGAATAGCCAAAAGTTTTGACTTATTGAAACTTTTGACTTATGATTGCTTAAATTACTAAAACTCATAGAGTTCTACACTTATATTCCAGTTCAACACTTCGGTTTCAGTTCTACACTTGTATCTCAATCCTACCATTTTTTGTCAGTTTTGCACTTGCTAAAATTATGCCATTTCATTGTGATTGTGTGCATGTCAATGGAATTCGAAACATGAATGCTTCTTTTCTTCTTCTTTGCACTTTATGGATGGAATTGTTTTTGTGAAGGAATAACATACACTATTGTAAAAAATTTCCTATCTTGCAAAGTAATGAGATGTACCAAAGTATTTTATAAAAATTTTACAAGTAAAATAGGGTCCAAAAATATTTGCAAGCTAGTTGTTTGTCATAAGATCAAAGTTACTAGCATGCAAGCTTGTGAGTGTGAGCCTGTGAGTATGTGAGTGGGAATTATTTTTTGTCCAAAAAATAGATGAGATACCTATGACTGTGGGATTCGGGAGTTGTGATTTTCCAAAATTGTACCTACATTTAAAAAAAAATGAAGTCCATTAAGAATTTCTTTAAAGCATCTCTATTGCAACAAGAAATAGTTCTTGATTGTGAATGAAATCAAGCAATGTAAAAAATGTAAAGGAGAATAAATGACATCCCACATGTAGCTATAAAACTCACAAATCCAATCATAATGAAAATGAAAACATAGTAGTTTGACTCATGAGATATGTCAATCTCATAAATCTAAGTCACAGTGGACTCTATCGTAGAATCCTCATTGGTACATGAATTTGAAGTGTTGCTCCTTCCAAATGTTGATCCATCTAAACTGAAAGCTGTCTTGATTTCTTGTTGGTCTTTTGTAAACGGCGAAGCTTTGACTTTGAATATCTAGAATTTAGTGTATCTTCAAAAATATAGCAAAGCTTTGAAACCCCTCTTGTACCATTTTCCATTATTACACTTTTTGGCCTTGTTAATGAAAGTTTAGCCAAGTTGGCCATTTCTTTGTGTCAGAGTTTATTTAGAACCGAGGTCAAAAGTGTAGAAAAGAGGTGAAAATATACAATTGAGTTCAGAATCATGAAATAGAGGTTGAGAGGTTTCCAAAAACATAAGATATAAAAAATCTGAGTTGAAATGAGTGAATTATGAGTGGATGAAGTTTAATAATCAAGTTGGATGAAGAAGTGCTAAACTCATCCAAATAGAGCAAAAGAGTAGAATTAGGAGGTAGAAAAAAATTTGAGTTTAAATATGTAATCAAAAATGAATTTGAAATTACCATCTAAGAATAGTCAATGGATGAAGTTTTTAATCACCAATTAGCAATTAAACTTCATCCGTGCATAACTTTTACTAGGAAGGTCCAATTTGCAAGTGCTTTATGAATTTGAAAAGTTGATTTTAGCCTCTACAAGGAAAAAATTCAAAATTTAAAAATAGTAATCTATCAAAAGTTAGACCAAGAGCTAGAATACATAGAAATAGGATTAGGGAGAAGAAATTTAGCAATTAGAAGAAGAAATGAGAGGATAAAAACAACAATTAGCATCAAAAAGTGTAGAAATCAGTAACTTTTAACTCAACATTTTTTCTCTCATTAGCCTACAAACTACAATAGGAAGAAGTAGAGAAGAAGCTCCATAAAAATCACACTAAATTTCTGTAAACTCTCTATACATACAAATTTTCCAACTCTAATGCGCAAGTGCTTAATGAAGAAGAGAAAGAGTAGCAAGGAGGTTTAGTAAAAGAGAGAGATTAGGAAAAACATGAAGAGGATTTGCATAGCCTATAGAATAGTAATAAAAAATCATTGACTGTAAGAATATTGTTTAAATAGTCGACTAAAGCATAAAGTAGTGAATATGCAAGTCAACAAATTAGAAAATCTAAATATGAAGAAAAAAAGAAGTCTCAACTTCCACCAACTTGTGTTAAATACACATTTTTCAGCGGTAAGTAAAATTCTAAGGAAGATTCCAACATGGCAAATGATGGGGACTTTGAAGGCATTTTTGACCCCCCCTAAATGAAGCAAATTTTGAGGTAAGACACTAATCACTTTGACTTCCATTCAATTTCTTTGACTAGCCATTTTAACACTTAGCCGAATTACAAGTACAAGTCAAAGTGTCAAGAGTAGGCCTTTTTAAAATACAAATAAAAAATCTCATAAGGCTTACTTAAAGGTTTCCAAAAATGTCTTACACTTAGAAATTGAAGCCAAATTGAAAAAGATATTAATAGATGAAGTTTAGGAGTCATTGTAGATGAAAATTAGTCAATTTCATCCCAAAGAAACAAGAATGGAAACTAAGATGGTGTTAAAAATCTCAAAGTCAAAAGTAAAGCCAAAAGTAAATTTCAAATTGTAGATTTGTAGAAAATTGTGGAAGAAGTTTGAAAATATTGATTAGTGGTCAAACTTCATCCACTCATAACTTCCACTAGGAAAGTCCAAACCAAAAGTTCTTTAGTAATATAGATAGGTAAAATTAGGATCTACAAGAAACCAAACTCAAAAGTCTAAAAATAATAGACTGACAATAGAAGTCCCACACCTTGTGAACGAAGGAGGAAGTAAATTAGAATCTTTTAAAGACAACCAAGTAGGACACTTAGAGGGGTTTAGAAGCACTTCAAACTCTAAAAAATACTTTAAAACTCCAATAGTTATATAAAGATGAAGTTTGGGACAAGGAATGGATGAAATCACTCAAAAATCATCTATCGAACTCTAGACTTTGAACTTGAATAGAAATTAGTAGTATAGAGCTAGGGTCCAAAATTTGTAGTCAATCAAAATAAGAAAAGTGTCAAAAAGAGTGGATGAAGTTTAAATAACCTCGTAAAGGCCCCAACTTTATCTAGTCATAACTTCTTGTAGGAATCTCCGATTCTTACAAGTCTTATGTTTTCGGAAATGGCGTGATCTGAAATACAACTTCAAAGAGCTAAATTTGGACTGTAAATAATTTTAGTAGAAAACCACAACGGCTAAAAGACTTTCTGTTGTTTAGAATTAATCTTTGCAGTTACTTTAGTTTTTAGTGATTTATTTGAACTTAGGCATCTAAAAAAGATTCCATGTTTTGGAAGGCTCAATGCTCAACGCTTAGACACCCGTTAGTAAATAAAATCAAAACAAAACATAAAAAACCTATTGTGAAAGTTGTTTACTGTGGGTGGCTAAATAAGCACTCACACTAGAATGCTTAGAAAAAGAAGAAAAATGATTACTAACAACCTTTGACTAGTAGAAAATTTCAATGTCCAAATCACCTAAAAAGTGTTGATTTGTACTCAACAATTTTTTGTTAATCCCTAAATGTTAGGGGGATTGTTTTAGAAAAAAAATAGTCCAAAAAAAGGTGTCTAGGGAAGGAGAGCAATGGATAGTAATTTACAAGTTTTTTGAAACTTTCATCTTAAAGATCTTGAATTTATCTACACTATTTAGCACCCTAAAAATTTTCACCGGAAAATTCTTTAAATTGAGTGAGATCTAAGGGTTCAAAGTTAGAATTTTTTATTTTTTCACTGCAAAAATTCTAGGCAACTCTACTTTGACTGTTGAATTTGACATGGATGGAATTCCATTTTGATAGTTACTCCTTGGACTTGGCTTCTCATAGAAGTTGGGAACATGCTCAGAAATTTCAGCACTATTGCACTTGTAGAACATATGCAAAATGGCATGATTGTAGGCATTTGTTTGGCAAAATCAACTTACATTGGCAATTTTTCCATAGATGAATTTTGCATTCTAATCACTAAACCTAAAAAATCTGAATGGTGGAGACAATGATATAGAACTATTTGACCATAATAAACCATCCTCCCTCAAAAATGTCAAGATCTCAAAATTTGACAATTAAAATGAGGTCACAGTCTCATGTGCCTTATACAGATGTGAGGGTAGCCCTCTAGTGTTGGGTCACCCTTCATAGTAGAAAGGGCAACCTTGACATTAGCCCTTGAGGCTTCATCCTCCATTCCTCCAAAGGTGCCTCTAGTCCTTTCTTTATAGTCTTCATCTTTTGACAATTTGGGCAAGGTCATGCCTGGTAGAAGCTTTGCAGAATAGGAACCCACTTTTTAGTCATGTAGGACCCTTGTCTTAAGCTCTACCCCTGGACCTTTGGGCAAGATTTCAAATTTTCAGCCCTAGTGTAAATGGATGTGCCCATGCTGCCCTTTGAGCAATAAAAACTACTTCGACCTTGATAACCTTTTTATTGTGAATCAGATAGGTTTGAAATTTATTGCCCTTGAAAGATATTCCTTGTACATCCATGCTCAAAAAATTTCAGCCCCAAATACCCAAAATTCTACAAGTGGTGGTCTGACCAAAAACGCTATGTTGTCAAAAAACATTGTTTGGTCCTCTAGGGGTTAATTTGGACATGTTAATCATCAACACTTTTCAATTGTTTTGGACAATGATTTGTTATTTCTTTTGTTGATTTGGACATTGTTTTGTGAATATTTTTTTGGATTTAGGCAAAAAAATAAATTTTAAATGACAACACAAGCCAATTGAAAATGGACACATGGTTAGTGCCACGCCAGCATTTACAACCCAAAATTGCCACCTAGGAACCCCTGTCTACGTGGCAAGCCATATGGGTGTGTAGGTGCAAGGGTTTGAACCTTGCACCTTGAGGACGAGGGTGTCACGACCCTCATCACAAGGCGTGCCCGTGCCACCTTGGTGAGCAAGGGGGACATTGGGGGTGACGCCCCAAGCCTTGCAAGAGATGAGGTGAAGGGGACTAGGAGTCCCGAGCGATCAGAGCGATGTAGCGCTCTGATCCGGACGAATTTGGGGGCGTGTGATATACGCTTGGAAAGGTCTTGAGAAGACGCTTCCAGCCGTCCAAAGAACGCGTGATTTGGACTTGCGAGTCAAAAGTTATGGGCGTTCAAAGTTGGGGGTGTCCCGGTCGCGCCGGGAGCGCCCTGGTCGCGCCGGGAGTGCCCTGGCCGCGGCGGGAGTGTCCCGGCCGCGGCGGGAGTGTCCCGAATCTTTGGAGGGCGATATCTTTGCGAGTACTTGTCCGAATGGAGCAAGTGAGTAGTCCATCGGCATCTACGCGTCGCGTAGATGTCGAAAATGGGGTCGCATGTGCGATTTGGATCCCGGACCGCAAAGTTATGCCGGGTGGAAGTTCGGGAGTCCCCAAAGTAGTGCGAATCGGGAGAAATGGGTGGTCTTCCAAGATGGGGTGCATCTTGGGGGTTCCCGGTGACCTCTAGTATGGGGGGGGCTGCCGAATCCCGCAGAGAGTACTATGAGGAGGGGTGGTCTCCCTCCTCACTCCCGGATGGTGCCATGGTGAGCCTAAGTGGTCCCGGGTGGTGAGGCTAGTGTTGGAGCGTCACCACCACTTGTGTGTTACCATGGAGTGCTTGTGCACTCCTTGATACCGGTTGGGTGGTGTCCCACTTCACACTAGGCCATGGTGTGAGTCCCGTTTGGTGAGTCCCGATTAGTGAGTCCCGATTAGTGAGTCCCGATTAGTGAGTCCCGAAATGAGTTGGGTTGGGCCTAGTGGGGAGTTGGGTCCCATTCAAGGGCGGTTAGCACCGGTGGGAGTAGTGCCTCACCGAGGGCTTGGACATCAATGGAAGTTCCGCCCCATGTCATCAAATGACATGCCCGGTGTCTTGTGGGAGTTAAGTATTGGAAGGAAAGGATTGGGAGTCACGGAGGAATGGGGAACCCCATGACTTGGGTTAGAACCTAACATTGTGGGTGCGTGGCATGTGCAGTGTTAGGAGAGCGTGAACCTTAGTGGCACTAAGGTGCTAAGTGTTTGGAAAGTGAGCTTAAGGTGGTAAGTGTCACTAAGGGGCGCGACAGAGGGATTTGCAACCTTTTGCCATTGCATCATCTTGTAAACCTTATGATACAATGAGGAGAAACTTTATCATTTATTAGAGTCCTATTTGTTTCCCATTCGCTATAGTACATCAACAAACTATAGAGGTCGTTTTCTCACTCATCATATATCCATTTTCAACAAAAATTGTTGGAAAAATTTTACGTTTAAGTTTCATATTCGTGGTAAGAAATTCAATTTAATTTTAAATGTAACAAATATTTGGCAAGTATTTTACTAGAAGGTGGTTTGGTCACAATCTATATATCTTTAGTAATTGAAAATTTAGAATTTGAATAGTTTTGAATTAAAAATTTGAATAGTTAAAATCTAGAATTTGAATCTTCAATTTTTTACAATTTTTATACTGAAATATATTTAAAATTTAAGTAATTAAAAAACTTAGACTTCTAATTTTGACTCCAAAAAGACTAAGTAACTTTTATTAATAATATAGCTAGCATTTTTGGTCATCTATTTACAAATGTAATCTGAATTTTTTTCATTTGAAATTTTTACACAACATGTGGTCAAGTGATAGCTCAAAGGAGTAAGAATATTTATAATTCTTCATTGCATCTTCAAATAGTTATTGTATGATGTATACATAGTTTTTTTCACTATACATGCAAATTCAAAGTATAATTTTTGAAAAAATAGAAATTTGAAACGGGATTTTTAGATTTAAATTATTTTGAAAAGTTTTGAATCATTCCATTTTGATTAGCAAGTTGAAAGTTAGGAGGAATTTTTGTTTGTAGTTTAGTATGGAATTTCTACACACATATGAACTTCAAAGTCCTTTATTTAAATCAATGTTAAATATTTTTAGAAAAAATTTGGAGACACAATGCAAGCTTTTTAATACAATATTACAACCATTGGTATTAAAAATCTTCCATTTCATAACAACATTTGTGACCATTTGGTAATTTCAGTTATTCTTATTTAATTTTTGTCTACTTACTATTATTTGCAAGAAATGAATATGAAATATTCTTTGCTACTATTTTTTTTAAAGTATTTTCAACTACTTTCTTCAATATACAATAGAAAGTTTCAAGGTGTAAGATCTACATACAAATTTTTGGGTAAATAGTTTTAAAGATGAAATCTAACCATTTGGTAAGAGTAAAAATTATTTCTTGAAATTCGAGCATTGTGATCTTACAAATGATGAGATTTCTTATCTTACAATTTTGGAAGGGTATTCAATATGAAGCTAAATACAAGCTAAATCATGTGGTTGAATTTATTGAAATATATATATGAAGATTTTAGCCAAGTTTTGAATTTTAATATTCAAATGTAGTTGTAGACCTCAACAAATGAAAGAATTAGAGGAATTCAATACTTCAAATTTCAATAATTCTATTGCATTGTTTAATCTGAATTTGGAACTATTCAAATTTTAGTATTATGAAATTGAAAATTGGAATTTAATGAAATTTTATTTGCAAGAAATTTAAATTAGATTTTGAATTTCATTAGAACTCTAATCAAATTCAAAATCTAATTTAAAATAAAACAATATTCTATGGAAATTTGAATAGAATTTGAATTCTATGTTTATACTTTTTAGAAGATTCCAAAATATTTAAGAGATTTTTTAGATTCCACAAATTCCAAAAAGATTCCAAAAGATTCCACAAGATTTGGTTGATTTGGTTGTTTTACTATTCAAATCAACCAAAAAAATGTGACCGTAGAGTTAAAATGTGCAAAATCAACAAAAAATTGTGAAAATGGCTATTGTAGTATCCAATTGAACAAAAATCTATAGATTTTTTGTTGATTTGGACATCATTTTCTAGTAGTAATTCAACCACATGCAGTAGATCAAACAACAAACATATCTTCAATGGAAGAAAAATGATGAAAGAATCAAAAAAGTTACATACAAGTCACCAGTAAATGAGTACAAATCCTACAATCAAGGAAAAACAAGACTAAAATCAAGAACAATAAGATAGTTCATTGACAAAATCATGTAATGCAAATTCTTTATAAAAAACACTTTAGAATTAGTGATACATATTCTTATCATTCAATGCCAAGTGTAGATTAGGATCTTGTTTACCACCTAACACCCTACATTGTCTCTAATGTTAACACGATGTATTGTATCTACATTGAAATTGTCCTAGAATTGACAAGTTTTTCCTATAACATGCCAAATACTAGGCAAAGTAAGGGCTACATGGTCTAAATTGTTTCATTCATCATGTACTTGGTGATACTCACAATGTGGCTTTAAACCAACAATGACTTGCAAGAGAGGGATTCTAATTGAATGGCCTTGGATCTCTTCTCAATTCCAACAATTACTACCTTCTTCCCATTGTGCTTCTTTGAAATCATGCATTGCCACCTAAAGCCTGGTCACCAAATTATTGAACATAGGAATACATACCCACTTCTTCATCACCTTGAGTATCCTCATAAGCTTGTGATCCTTGACCAAACTCCATATCTGAATCAATAGGAAATTCACCTTTGAATGACTCATCTTCTTTGTCATCACTAATTTCTACCCGATGCTCTTTCAATTGCCTTTTGGACTCAACTTTGTTAGCTTCAACCACTAGAAGAAAATGGTGTTGCTCTCAAGACAATCTAAATGACATTTCTATTTATCATAACATAGAAACAAGAATTTCAACGTAGATTTTGTGTTGAAATTCATGTTTCTACATTACAATAAACAAAAATATCATCTAGATCGTGTTGAGAGCGGCACAATATTCTTCTAGTGAATAGTTGCTTGTTCTGCCTCCAATATCGCAGTAGCAACAACTTCTTTAGCATCTACAACATCTTATTCATGTAATTCAAAAGCTTCATTAGCCTCTAATTGCTTCTAATATTTTTTTAACTCTACTTGTTGCCTTAATTAGTTGGAGGTATACTTGGGCTATTGGAATTGTTTCTAGCTTAGGTGTGGTCATCAACAAAAAAAGATCTTGGGCTTCAAGGCATGCCACCTTCTGCAAGGTTGCAGTAGCCATAACTCTTGTAGTAGTTGATTAAATATGAATGGTAGCATCATGGGCCTTGTCCTTCAAGTGCACCTCCTTTGCGGCTTTGGTGCATGTGGGGCAATCCAACAACATTGTATTCATCTCCAAGTAGGTACTATGACCCTCAATGTTGCTCCTTGATTCATGAGAAACTTCAACAAAATCATAGCTAGTTGAAGATGCCTTTCTTTTCAAAGAACTATTGTTGTCCATTGTAACTGAACCATTTGCCCATCAAGGAAATTCTCTCACTAGCATCCAAATATGCTCAATAGTAAACTCATGATTTTTTTCATATTTCACCCTATCCAACTCTTTTGCCACAGACAACACATTTGCAGTACTAGTACCACTCTTTTTCAAGTGATCAATTTGTTGATGAACCCCTATGAATTTTACTACATCATGTTTAATCTAACTCCATTTAGTTTCTAGTGGTCTTGTAGGTCTAAACCCAACAAGTCTATTGAGGTCGTAATGTAAACCAACCTTAGTCCAAAAAATATTTGACTTTTGTTGGTTCACTAAAATTGGATCTTGGGAGATTGCAAGAATGTTGCAAGCCGACAACCTTTTTTCATTCACCACTAAAATTCTTATCTTTAGGTCTTGCCTTTGGTACAAGACTACGTCTTGTTTGTTGTGATTGCCCCCAAGTGCTTGTCTCTAACAGGCAGTAGCCTCATCTTCACCTTCACCTTCAAATTGCCTTTTTGCCTTCTTTCATGTAGAACCATGTCCCTTCCATTAAGCAATCAAGTCCATGTTGAATCCACTACCCTCACCTTCACCATTGCCTTCATCCTCACCCTTAAACTATTGTCTTGCCCTCTTTGCATTCTCATAATCAAACCCTAATCTTAATTCCCTATTCACAAACCCATCATTTACGTGGTGGTCTCTATAACCCTTGCGCTCCCTGCCAAAGCTAATATTTTCCTCATTCAAGTTCTCACAGTAGTCATGACCACGACAACCACGGCCTCTCATTGCTCCTCCTTTCATCCCAACATCTTAGATGATGACAAAAGTTGACAATTGTTCCCCGAGGATCCTCCACAATTGGGACTCAATAAATAAAAAATTGACATGGGAAGATGGTGTGCCAAACCATGTTTTCAAGTAGGCTAGTTTAGGATTCATTGTCCCAAAGTCTATAGTGGCGGTGACATTATTCTCGAGCTTGGTATGGTAGCCAACCCCTTTCTGATCACACACACCCATTTTCACCTTGTAGATTGGTTTCTTTCTATTCAAGTATTGATGAACAACGATTTATTGTGGCACAATTCCCAATGTTGTTGTCGCACATTACGATTGGCTACAAGACCCTCAATATTGCAACCAACCCTTGGTCAATTTTGCAATCAACCTTTAGTTGGAAATAGGAAGGTCTATATGACTGATATGGGATGAACAGAATCTTAAGCTAAAAAGTTCATAGAAATTATGTTTAGAGAAATAAAATTTTGGAAAATTAAGGAATCGTTCCAAACTCTATTTTTGTACATGAAAAAAATTCCTCCACTCGAGAAAGTCATGCTCCACATATGTGTAATTGCTTAAGTGGTTGGAAATGGGTCGTATGCCCTAACCATTGTGTAGGCCCCATATATTGACCAACAGTGGTGATACTCTAATAGGTCATTCCCTATAGGACGTGCCTATCATGGATAGTTTGTTGGCTAGTTTTACCTTAAGGTAGGAGGCTCGAACTCCGCTCAGGCATTTAGAATCGCCTCTACTTTAGCTCTAATATGGACATGAGATGGTTCTTAAATCAACCTCTATAGTCATTTGAATGGATTCAAAAAAAAAGTATAATTTATTGTAAGAGCCAATCATTGTCCTTGCCTTCCCCATTTTTCTTTATAACTTCGAGTGAACAATTTATGGAAGACCTAGTGTCATAAAAAGAGGCCTATGACACAAAAGTTTGAAAATTTATAACTAATTCAGTAATGCATCAAAAAAATATGAAACAACTTGTGTTATGTTCTACATCTATATCTCTTTGTCTTAAAAATAAACTAAAAATACTCCCATCAAAAGATATACATGAAATAGCAGACCAGCCCTTACATGAGTGGTTCATGAACCTTAACCCTTGAACGATGCAGTGGACGATTATTGTCCGATGAATGACAAGGAATTCTCCTGTGTAGGACAGAATTGCAACTATTCATCCTCGAAATTAGGGGGGGAAAGGGAAGATCTTCTATAGTAGTTTGACTCCCAATGAGTATTTCTAGTTTTTCTAAAGTGGATGATGTCACACATTTCCAAAATGGCTGATTTCCACGGTCACCAGCCCAGCGTTCAAGGGTTAACCCCTAAACGACGGATTGGTCCCTGCGGGGAAAAGGCGGGCTGAGTACTATTCATTGTACACTGACCGTGGGAGAGAAACATGTTCATAAACAGTACCAAAGAAAGGGGAACTCTCGTTGCCCTCATGAAAATTGTAGGAGGGCAGCCTACGACCTAACACCGTGCACGGGTATTTCTGTGTTCTGTCCTCCATGTCTATGCTCCCTAAAATTATGAATGCATCCGAATGACAATACTTTTGACCCTCCAAGATGCAGCACATCTCCACAATTGTGTTAAAAAAAAATCGGATGAAAAACGTCCGCATCGGCGTTTGTGGGTTAATGATAGCCTTGTCCTCTTGACTTCTCCAGTACCCAGCGTCCCAGCTTACCACCTCGCTGGTTGGATATTTTGTTCCAGAAGGCTACTGAAGTCGTGGTTCTCAGAACGAATCTGCCGCTAGATACGATGGACTGCGGGGCCCGTCATGAAAATGGTAACTCATATATTATCATATTCTCCGCATTCCCATGGAGACTTGAATATATGAAACTAATAACAAGTGCTCCGTACAACGTTGTCTGTACAAAGATCGCCAGCTGTTACCAATATTTGAACAATACCATAGCTACTTGCACTAAGTTTAACTTAAGTCTTACCATATTCTCTACAGTAGTAATATCCTACAAAGGTAGCAAGTGGGGGTGCTCTACTGTAATGTTAAGCACTATCCAGCCGGCTTTCTTTAATAAAGGCACCAAATTATAGGGCATAACTGGTTACGGTGCCAAGCACGATAAGTGCCCTCGTGCTTAATGTAGCGGGATGCCTTCGGGGTAGGCCTTCCACTATACTAAATCCCTGAGCCTTCTCAGACATTTTGCTGTTCGGAATGGGCGACCAAAACGCTGAGCCTGTCGTTTCTGAAGACGTTGATGGTCCTTATGTAGCTTCTCCTCAGCCTCCCGCAAACGGAGCTCAAGCACCCGCAGCCCAAGTTCAAGATCGCGCAGCTCAAGCTGAAGATCCCGCAGCCCAAGCTCAAGCTCTTGCAGCCCAAGCTCAAGCACTTGCAGCCAATGCTCAAGCTCTCGCAATCCAAGCTCAAGCTCTCTTGGCCGCCAACAACGACGTGGACGCAGCGGAGAAGAGCGTTCACGCGTATAAGGAGATCGCCCACTTGCACGACATCAACCTGCACTACCCGATTCACAAACTCGCCTTAGAAGAGTGGCAGCGCACGGAGGAGTACCTGAGCAACAGCGTCTCTCGCAGGGAGGGTCGCAGCGCCGAACTCACCAACCAGATTTACAACATCTTCGGCTGGTTCGCGGTCTTCCAGGGAGTGGTGCTGACTGCCGTGTCGCAGCTGACGCAGACGGCACAGGGAGAGCCGTTGTGTGGGAAGATCTGGTTCACGATCGTGCTCACGGGGTGTGCGACAGTGGCGACGATTGTGGGCATTCTGCAGAAGTTTAGGAGTCTGCGGTCGTTGGAGTCAACGATTCATACGGAGAGGCAAGCCAAAATCGTATGTTCACGCTTTCTCTCCTCTGGCTTCTTTTGTGTGGAAGTAGTACTCTTGTGTGATCTCAGTGGTTATGTCCCTGTAACATTTGGGGGACAGATGTAGAATCGGGAGCTTTGGCTGCAAGATGTATTTCATAGAGATATCTTGAACAGGAGTCACTTGGGGTGCCTGAGTAGTATACTGGAGCGAGGTTCTCGATTCTACGTTTTAACCACATTTGTTAGCACCTAGAGTACGCGTATTTCCTTTTCTTTCAAGATTCGATTGCCCTCTCCCATCTCTGCAAGATATATTTTGGTCAACCATGGAGTACTTTTGGTGCTGAGTATTTGAAGATGTTGGACTGTCCCTGACATCGGTATCTGTCAATGGCTTGAATGTTCTTCCTTCAGGAGGTTGCCAGACGAGCGAGCACTCTCCGCAGGGAGGGTCCCCGGAAGTTCAAGTTCCATTTGGACGCCGAGAACTCTAGGCGTGCCACGAAGGCGAAGCCGTTTTGGATTAACCGTGTTTTGGTGATTGTGTCTGTCGTGATTTTCACAAGCATTTTCATCTTGTCCTATTTCGTCATCCTCTGTGACACTGGGGTGGTCCGAAAGTGGAACGGAGGTCTCCACAGTTAATCAATCAATTCGAGAGTAGTGAACGCATATACTTCGTTTTCAGAAGCCAGCCCTTCCTCCCTCATGACGAAGAAGACGAAGGTGGTGAACCGGACGGGGACCACACTCATTTTGAAGGAAGGCACGGCAAACGTGTACCGCATGTTGTGTTCCAGCCTGCTGGACGGGGGTGCGTATACCATCAAAGTGGACCCAAATGCCACGTACCGCGAGTACTGGTGTGCCGTGACTTCGGATGACGACAAGCACGTGGTGCTGAGCTCCGATGACTGCGTGGAGTACGGGGAAGTGCACATCAGGCTGAAGGAGGACAAGACGTACACTTGGGATGCCATGAAGAGGGGCTCGCATGTGCTCTTGAAGGATGTCGGAGACAGAGAGGTCTCCAGGCAGGCCCCGGCGTCGTCTTCAACTCCAGACCCAGG
Organism: Straminergon stramineum; assembly: GCA_963920665.1. NCBI lineage: Eukaryota > Viridiplantae > Streptophyta > Bryopsida > Hypnales > Calliergonaceae > Straminergon > Straminergon stramineum. The sequence continues at coordinate 13,406,031 of OY987267.1, read as the reverse complement.
CCCCGGCGTCGGCGGTGGTGTGTGGAATAAATTCAAGAGTTGGTTATTTAAAGAGGCGAATTAAGGTAAGGGATAGAAATTAACGCACAGATCGAGCTGCCATGTTTGTGGCAATGTGTGGGGCAGTTATATATGGGGCAATGGAAGTGGCAGGGTTATAGTCAAAGATCGAGCAGCTTCGCTCTGTCCTGATAAGTTATAACCAAGGGCTAAAGTTTCTTGTGAGTGAGGTGACTTTCAAAGTAGTATTCTCTAGCTATTGAAATAGATGTCAATATCTTCAGACTCACAGTCGCTGTCTTCGTGTTGCAACTATGGAGTGACAATCCACTCCTCATTTTGAAATTGAATGGGGCATGGAGTTTCAGTATGCTAAGTTCGCTTCTGTTCCGCGACTTTTGAGACTGACATTCTCTGTCATACCAATGGGCTGTATTCTGCGATAAGGTAGTGAACACGTACTTCCTCGCCCGGGAGACCTTCCGATGTGGGTGGGTCAGGACTTAAATTTGATGCACACTTGGTGTTAGGGATGATGTGATAAAAAGTGAATCTAGTTCAAAGTTTCACTTGAATGTACTTCTAAAACACTCACTGCGCTATTCTTGACACCAAGTGAGAACATGCCTAACGCAGATTCAAGTCCTGTACATGAACTTCGAGTAGCTTCAGGAGAATTTATGCACTAACCCAGTGGAAAGAATAATGAATGCTCTACATGAATCAATGATACGATACGCAAGAGGAGTTTCGTTGGTCTTAGGGTGTATCTTGTTGGCAGTCAAAAGGTGATGCATGAATCAGAAGTCTGTTTATCGAAGACCCCATGCCCAGCAAACGAAATTCGGGACCTGCATTCCCTCATCACGAGTGGACAAGCTTTCTGACACTGCAGACGAAGTCTGCGAGCTCTACCGATGCTCAATGATACGAGGTAGTTTTGCACAGACAAGCTCCTCGAAACTATTTAATTGCATTCAGTAATCTCTGTACTTCTGTAGTTTTAACTGGGAGAGTTAAAATGGAATACATAAAGTCGTCGATATCTACTCGCATCCCAATCAATTCTTTGTCATTTCATCTCTATTTTTGATACGAATATGAAAGATTACGAGACGAGCTCAAATACATTGTTCAGGCAAAACTTCCTTGTCTCCGATGCTCAAGGAATTAGTTTTCAACCAGTTTATTGAAAGCACTTGCTGAAAGACAATAAGGAGGCCATTTGCCCATTCATCAAGATTGGAAAAGACGAGATCGCACAACTGTGTTCATCCGAATAATTGGCACTTCACATTTCTACCATCTCCTTTTAAGTAACATCAACGAACAGCAGTGCGTTTTCCCGTGAACCCTCCTCTCACAATAAGCTGCCAACCAAAACCCTGAACCCTGAATCCACAAAATTAAGTCACAAATTAGTTGCATTCTAGTTTCTTTACCAAACAAACATTTACATCCGAAACAATCACAAGCATTCCGCCCTCACACTAACAGGAGTAGTTCAGTCAGAGTGGCAGAAATAATGCGACAACCATAGTGAGTTTTTGATCAGACGTCTATCGGTGTGGAATTCTTATCATTACAACAACAATTGTCATGTGACAGCACTGTCTCGCATTTCCCAGCCGCTCATTCAATATTGAATCGTCAATTTTACATTAACTTGGCGCAATTTCGGCACCACCTCTAATTGTGACATACTTCTAACAATCCTCTATAAACTAGGTTACATGTCAGTGTTCTCCCACTCAGCAGAAATCAAGGTTCACTTGTATGGTCAATGAATCCTCTGATGGTTAATGGTTAATGGAACCTCTACCTAACAACATCCACTTCAATTTCAGCGTTACACGTTCCCCCTACTAAGCAAGAATCACAAAGTCCAACAAGGCCGCCAGAGATCTAAGACCCGCTCCATCGCACAACATCTAAACGTCTCCTAGGGGTTCTCAATCGTATCCATACCACAATCAATAAAAGGAGTCACGCCGAACCCAGGCAGTGTGAATTTGCACATGTGCAGGAACCCCGATCAATGCAAACTCGATCTGTCGGAAAACCAGATGCATGGTTCCCTTTAATTGAATGCGGCAAGGATAAGGTCAAAGATCGGACACGCACATAACAACAACACACAGTCACGCTCGATCATTCCAACACGCAGCGACAAACTTACGAACAACTTGGACACAACTCGGGACACAACTGATCACAAATTACTTTACGATACGAATGAGGGTTTTGCTCTTCCGAGCTCAACTCGTACCCAGCAACGCGTTCACGCAACCCGAATGCGTGAGATGGGACCCAATTATGAGGATCGACCAACTGAAACTCGATCTGCACGCTCCGAAAAGCACAGCTTGAGGTCCTTTTCTTGTCCATTTCGCAAGATTTTGGGCCACCGTCCTTGTTGGTTACGTTGTGCTTGTGCATGATTATTGTCTGTTGTGAGGAAGGGCGGCCTGCACTTGACCGCATTCGGCCATGGCAAGAGATCAGGGGCGTGACGGAGGATTCGGGTTCCGGAAGGGGCAGATCCCAGGCGGACATTCGCTATGGTAGTGAAGCTTCGTGCGTGTTCTTCGTTGTCAGGGAGCTGTGTCAGGGTCACGCACTGGAGCCTCGACAGTGAGCCCGCGCAGCGCACTTGCCTGGGATTTTGGCGGGTGCCGGCGGTTTCCGCCATGATCCGCCTGGCGGACTTGACCACCGCCAGGCGTGGCACAGGTCAATTGTTTTTACTGCGGATGAAAAAGCTTCAGGGAACACGTGTTTTTTTCAGCACCACCTTACCGGCCAGGGTGAATTGACCCCCTCATTGCCCCGCCTTTGGATGACAGGGGATGAGGGGAGCCATTCCCTGTCCTTCCCACCCGACTTTCTCCCCTGCGACCTTCTTCCCCTCCGACCCTCCGACCTACCCGCCTTCTCCCGCCCTGCTCCTCCGTCCTCCCTTCCGACCTCTTGCGGTGCTGATCTCCGTGAAATTTGGATCTGAAGCTCCAAACTCAGTTTTGGGTGTCCTTTTTGTAGGTTTGTTCTCGTGGTTATGTGTTTTTACGGTAATGGAATGAAAATGCAGATGGTAGAGTGATTTATTAGCACTGTTGTGGTATGATGGGGATCTGTGGTGCTTTGAAAGTGTGTGGCCTCAGGTGGTGTCTGCTTTGCAATCCCAACTGAATTGCTGGCCTGGTTGCTGGTGAGATGATGTAGCTGATCAAAAATTGGCCGGAGAATTGTAGATTCGTTTTACTAGTCCTATTTTGCAGTGGCGATCTCAAGCTTCTATCCATGTTTTTGAAGCTAGCTACGGTGAGTGGTGTGGCTCGTCTTGTTTTGTCATGACAATCTCAAGCTTCTTTTGTGCATGTACCTCAAGCTAGTTGCCTCAAGCATGTTCCAGAATACAAGTGCTATGAGCCTTGAATTCATCATGGGCATGCAGACCAAGCCTTTAGGAAAACATGAAAAACTCATAACACGACTTTGTTGTGCAGTTTTGTAGACGTCAAACCACTAGAGAATAAGTATGCATCTCCAATTATTCTAGGCAATATGACAAATGAATCCAGGAAATTGCAAGACCTAGGTAGCACCACTGATGATCTCTCCCATACGTTTTTTTAACAAAATCACAAAATCATACATATGCTCTCACTACCATTAACCCCTAAAGGACCATAAGGCCACCACATGGCTTCTGCAACTACATTTGTAGAAAATTTGGAATGTGAACCTCACCAATAGTCCATGACCAACAAAGAGACCCTAGATGATTTTTTTTGTTGAATCCATTGGTACAATCTGATCGAAAAATGATTGAGTGAGTGATTTTCTATGAATTTTTTTAGAATAAGAAAAATACTCTAGGCTATCACTTCACATGCTCACATCTTTTTTTCCACATCTCAAAATGATTTAAAAAAAATTTCACATCTAAATCATGATGATATGTACTTGTGGAAAAAAAATCAGAGTTTTTGGATCACTTTTGAGCATTCTAATTTCAACATTTCAATTTCAGCACATGTACAAAGTTCCGCAGAATTGGATATCTTTCATAAATTTTGTCAACGGTGGCATTTTCTCAAAAATTGTGCAATTTTGTTGATCTTCTTTTCATAGGAAAGCTACATAAGTCTTCTTTCATTTCAACGGTGGCGATCATCAAAATCATATCACATTTGAGAAATTATGCTTGTTACAAGAGCTAGTCAAGAAAACAAGAGCTTTGGTGAAACACCCCCGGTCCTTTAGGGGTTAACCATTCGAATCTGTCACTCCAATGAAGGCTGTGCACATTAGGCTTTTTAAGCAATTTGCTCTTGGACTCAAACTTAAGCATTGGACAACCATTACACAAGATTTGAAATGATTGGCGAGTTGTAGATGTTTTTTGCAAGATTCCTTTGTGTTGCAATGGTTCACTTGTTGCAAGACGATTGTGGGTTGCAACATGAAAGGCTTGGAAAATTTTTAAACTCCCCCCTCAAAATTTTCAAAAGGCTTGGTGCATAAAGATTTTTGAAGGTGCAAATTGGTTATGTGTATGAAAAGAACAAAATTGCACAAGAGACCCCCTAAACTGCCATTGTTTTTTTTATTGTGGAACTTTTTTTATTCTTAAACTTATGAAATATTTACACTTTCTCATTAGCAAGTGATAGGAGTTTTCAATGCATGAAAGAAAGCATCATTTGGATATTGTATGCAAAAGTTATGAATGAGAGTCAAAGTTTTTTGACAAATGTTCTTAAACCATTTCTTCACATACAAGTATATGTTGATTAAGGAAATGTACTCAAGGTGATTATCTCATTAACTTGTGCATTTAGGCACTTGGTGCATTTGGGTATTCCACTCTCATTCTAATTAGTACAAGAACATATGGTTGGATATCTCTACCTTTGCACTGGCCTCCTACACCACTCGCACATGTCAAAAAATGTTTGTTTGCATTAATGATAACCTTGGAATGATTTTTGGTGAAATAACCAACAGTGACTATCAAGATAACCATTTCATATTGAATATTTAATCAAAGTTGAAAATTTTTTTTGGCAAATTCTGAAAATAAGATTATTCCTTCAAAATTCATATTTTGTACATACAAAATAATACCTCCTATAAAAATTCTGATGTCTATTTCTAGAATTGTTTTTTTCAACCCAGATAGATAGGTATGATAGTTATGGAACTTTAGGGATTACAATAATTTATGATTTTACAAAAAATCATTTCTATTTGTGTGTTCCTAATGGAGCACTTTTTTTGTGATTGCATGATTGGTCCCTATTCCATTATAACATTGCTACCACTTGACGTCAAACATTTTGCATCCCAAGTTTCTACAAGCAAAAAAATGAGAAATATTAGCAAAAATTCAAAAAATAACTCATGCATTTGAAAATACAAATTGTAAAATTTTAGTGCGCTCTTGGAAGAAGCTCGAAGAATTTGCAAGGCTTTCAAGCCAAGTCGGAGGGAGCAGGTCGGGAGAGGGCAGGTTGATGGGGGGCGGGTAAGTCGGAGGGGAAGAAGGTCGCAGGGGAGGAAGTCGGGGTGGGGGGATGGACAGGGAATGGATCCCCTCATCCCCCTGTCATCCAAAGGCGGGGCAATGAGGGGGTCAATTCACCCTGGCCCACCTTACCGCCCCTCTTCCTCGCAACTGCTGTAGTCGGGAAAGACTGCATTTGTATGATTTGCAATCATCATTGGGTTCTTGCAGTTGATTTTGCATTGTAAACGCTCGAGGTTTAACCCTGTAAGGACGGGTTGGTCACCGTAGAAATCTTCTTTTTCTAAACAGCATGAATCATCTACTTTAAAAAAAAACTAAAGTAATTATTGGAGGTCATATTACTGTGCAAGACCTCCCCCTTTCTCAGAAAATTTCAAGGATGAACAATGACACTTGTGTCTCACATGTGAGAGTTCTCTGTCATCCATCGGACCACTCTGGTCCGCAGTGTCCTTACTGGGTTAAGGGGGTTTGGTTGGTGATTTTGCAATTAGGTACTTGTTTCCATTTTCAAGGTTTTTAATTATGAAGAAGTATGTCATTTAGGTTTAGCATGTGGATGATATTGATAGTGTTTTCATTTTTTCCTGAGTAATTTGGGAGTTTTTTCACTGTAGTTTTTAGAGAAGTGCAAATGAGTCCTTGCTTTTACATTCAATCTCAGTCACTCAAATACTTGTAATTTTGATCACCTTTGGTGCATGGATTTGTGAGTGCTTGTTTCTTCTCAAGGTTTTAGAATTCTGAGTGAGAATTTAATTGAGATTTAAGTATTAATGATATTGTATTGTTTGCATATGTTTTCTTCAAGAAGTTTGGAGTTATCTTGCTGTCATTTTTAACCCCTCAAGGACCAAGCTCCGTTTCTTTGGCAACATAGCAATTTTAGACAACCCACTACAAATGGAAACTTTTTTTTCATTCTTTGAAATTTTCATATAACATGAAGACTGGTTTTTTCTTTAAGGCCTAACAATTTTCATAACTTTTGACTACGTGGTTTGAAAGTTATTGTATGATATGTTTTTTCTTTCCTTAGGCGCCTAGTTTGGGCAGATAAAAAAAATCGCTTTTTCTTAAACAAAAAATTTGAAGTTGGTCTTCTAGATTTATATATATGTGGAAAGCTTTGAATCATTCCACTTTGATTAATTAGATGAAAGTTATGAGGAGTTTTCATTTGCAAGCCATTATGGATTTTCTACTCTAAAACAAACTTTGAAGTCCTCTATTTTAATTTCATTTTTCATATTTTTTGAAAAAGAAGAAGCATGGGAAGTAGTTTTTTTTATTACACCATGAAAACCAATAGAATTGGCACTTTTCAATTCCATAACAAAATTTTGAACAATTTAAAATTTTGAATCATTCTCTATTTCTTCCTACTTACTATTTGTTTCCTATATGTTGTACAATTCCAAATGATTTGAAAATTTTCAAGCATGTAGCCAACTTGCCTTGTAGAATGAATCCAAAGAAGCACCACCAATTTGGATATTTTTTCATACAAATGTGACCTTGTGAAGTGTAGCTGCCCATTTTTTCACAAGGCCAAAGAAGTGACTTTGTTCCATTCAAATGCTAATATCTTGCAATCCACATAGTGGAAATTTCTGAATTTTTTTCCACATCTTTTCAAACTAGTGTACTCCAAGATCCTGCGGTTATTTTTTTCCAAAACTATTTTTTTTCTAGAATCTGGTAATTATACTAAAAATGGTAGTAAATTTTGGAGCATTTTTGGTGAAAACATAGCCTAGGAACTTAAAGGGGGGGGGGGGGATAGAGAAGTGTTACATTAGTGTTGGTTTGAAAACCAATTCCCATTTGCTTCAACACCTATAGTTTGTTTTGACCACCTTTCTCACGCCTCCTCTCTCTGTTTGCTTCCATTTTGCAACTAAAAATGAATGGAATTTTTTCTATTTGTTTTTCAGAGGTGAAGGCATATGCGTACTAGAAGCTATAAATATTTTGCTTTGGGGGGGAAGAATACAAAATTATTGAGAATTCCTTAAGACAAAGAGGAGAAGCTAGGATGTTGCACTAAAAAGTTTAACCCCTAAGCCCTCCAACATCCATTTTCTAAACTATGAAGGCCATATTCGTTATATTGAGACCTTTCACAGTCTCAATTTTATCCTCGACTCAAGGATGAACTGTTTTATCTCTTTACTGGTATTTTTTATAAATAGGTAACAACACCAACTTTTAGAATTTCATTATAGGATCACTATTTCAGCATTATTTATTTTTGGTTTCAATTCCTAATTTTTTCAATGAATTTTCTAATAACTAGCATTTTGTCTCAAAATCTGCGAGAAGTCTCAATATAACATACTGCTTACTGCTTATTGCTTATATCCTTACTGCTTGGATGAAAGTCATCCTAATTTGTAGAAATACATTATCAAGTTGTTGTCCTATCTAAGGGTTGGATTTGGTATTACTAGAGTACATTTTTTTCTTAAATTACAAATGTGGGAGTATGTCAAGTGGTTGAGCAAGCCAAATTTGCATTGACTCTAGTTCTAAACTAAAATTGCCAAAATTGTCATAGAGTTTAAGAATACAAAAATTTCAAGAAGTCACCATGTGAAGATAATGTCATTCTAAATCCATTCCAACAAATTTCACTCAAAAAATGATAATATTTTTCTCGAAATTGCATTTAAAAGGAATTTAGAAAATTTCCTTTCAAAATGTATAAAAAAAATATTGATCATAGCATTGGTGAATCTACCATACGGATGGAATCTACAACTCACTGTCTACAACTTTTATTTATATGTCAATTCCAAAATAGTCTTCCAAATAGCCCTTTATAATGTTTTTTCTCAAATCGGTAATTCTGGACGTTTAGGGATTAAAAACATTTTTGTTGAGCCAATGCTAGCCTTCCAACAAATGGGGCTTCCTAGTTTCACCTGCAGTGGGGCATGGCATGGCGGGGGGGTCTGGTTCTTGTATGTGGAAGAGGACCGCCAACCTACAGGACTTTTGGCCTAACCAATCATGCCCCGCCACATGTCTACACAGCTGGCAGTTGGCGGGTCATAGTTCTAGCATGTGTGCTTACTGAGTGTGTCATGTTAACCCCTAAATGATGCGGTGGATGTTTTTTGTCCAATGAAAGTCAAGGAACTCTCCTTTGTAGGACAAAATTGCAACTATTCATCCTCAGAATTAGGGGTGGAAAGGGAAGATCTTCTATAGTAGTTTGACTCCCAATAGGTATTTTTTTAATTTTTTAAAGTAGATGATGTCACACGGTTCCAAAATGCCTAATTTCCACAGTCACTAGCCCGGCATTCAAGAGTTAACATAATCCTAAACCACCGGGGTCTATGACTGGGTAGTCAATCAACAAAGTCTTGGACCCTAGATGCTTCATTTGAGGTAAACCAACCTATGACAGGTAGAATGAGTAGTTTGCCTTGTTGAAACTATTGAAAACTTTTTTTTATATAAATGTGAATGTAAGAAATGAAGAGAGCAATTGAAATTTTATTTTATTGAAAAAATAGGAATTATTTATGAATTTTTGAAGTATGCTACCCAATTGGTCCAAAAAAGTCTCTAGACTACTTCAAAACCACCAATACCCATGATGGTTATCTTACCACCTAAAGGAGTCACCATATTTCCTAACATGGCCACAATATGCTCTAACATGGCCATGACATGAAGGAATAAAAAAAGTTACTTCTTAAGATGAATTTAAACTAGAAAGGTAGAAGTTCCTATTGCAGTCACTAATAATTCCTTCACCATCACCCAAGCCATTGAATGTGGCCACTAACTCACCCTAATTAGTTCAAACCTAATTTTTTTTCAAAAATTCTACCATGGGTTGATGTAAGTCTATAATGGGTCATTTTCTAGGTGTTTGCATTGGGCAATTTGCATGTCATGGGTTGTTTTACCTTAGTCATTGAAAAAAATGGGAATTTTTATTTTTTATTTTTCAAAGATTTAGGTAAACCTACAACAAGAAAAATACCCAATGCACACACCTAGAATTGCAATTTTACATCAATCCCTGACATAAATTTTGCAATAATTGAGATTTGAGCTAATTACTTTGTATTAGTGGCCACAATCAATGCCTTGGGTGATGGTGAAGGAGTTATTAGTGATTACTTTAGGAACTTCCACCTTTTTAGTGTAAATTCATTACAAGAAGTAACTATTTTATTCCCTCGTGTCACGGTCATGTTAGAAAATGTTGTGGAAGAAACATTGTGACTGATTAAGGTGGCAAGATGACCATTATGGGTACACTTCTTGAAAATGTGAAAATGTGTAGGACAAATTTTAGAAACTTTGATTGTATAGATTGCAAAATACAAGCGTTTAAAGTGAAAAGAAATGCTCTTCCTACACCTTGCATGACTAGTACTAGAAGAAACCCATGTTTTTGGTGACGTGCCTTGGTTTTTTGAAATGGATTTTTGGGATGCCCAATTCAACAAGCCCATGTTTTTATGTCAAAAAAAACAACACATTGATGTTTTTCTTGACATAAAAACACGGGCTTGTTGAATTGGGCATCCCAATAAATCCAGTCCGAAAAATCGAGGCACATCACTAAAAACGTGGGTTTCTTATAGTCTAAATTATAAGACTTTGAATTTTCTTAACATAAAAATTTTCCACTACCCATTTTGATTTAGTATCAAAGGACTGAGTTGAGATTTTAGGAAAGAAAATTCAAAAAAATTGATTTTCAGACTTTAAAAAAGTGTTAAGTAGATGTAGGTACAAGATTGAAGAAAAAACTAAATTGTTATTAGCTCTAACATGGAATTGAAACACACAAGTCCCAATGGTGAGATTGTTTTAGCAAATGAATTAGACATTATGGAACTTCAATTTATTTATTTTTAAATTGAGTTCAAAAATGAATCTTGTAAGTTGTTGTTTATGAAGATGCTTTAATTTCCTAAAAAACAAGACTCTCCATAACTTTCTCATCACTAGTCCAAATAGAATGAATCAAGTCTTTCCATGTAGATAAAAACGTTTCTTATGAAGAAAAAATTTTAAATTTTTTTGGTGGTGGTTGGCAAGCTCCATTTGGGCTTATTGTGGGATAACTTTTGGTCTTGGTCACCAATTGACATAAAATTATATTCTTAGAAAGCTAATGTGTTCTCCTATTGTTAAAGAAGTTTTAAGAAATCAAACTGAAATTTAAATTCATAGGAACTTACTTGAACCTTCAAGTGTCCCCCAAGGGGACACTTCATCTTTTAGAGGTTAATTAATGTTTGTCAAAAAGTGCCACATGTCATCTTGTTATTGAATTTAGGTGACATAGATCTCATTGTTTCTTCACTGGTCACCCAACTCTACGTTGCATTGATAGCATTTGAAGAAGTCGTACCCATCTCTATCTATCCACCCAATTTTTGTGATGTAGGAATCTTTGGAAGTATTCCAAATATGACCTTAACCACTAAAGGACATGTGTCCCCTTACAAGACACTTGAAGGTTTGGAAAAGTTCCTAAGATCTCAATTTTGGACATGATGTTTTGAAACTTTTTTTAAAAATAGAAAAATGCATTAGCTTTTGGGGAATGTAATTTTTATTTCAATTAATGACCAAAAAAAATTTAAGCCCCCCAAGCTCTTAAAGGAGTTTATTGGACAATACAAAAAAAAATCACAAAAACTCAAAATAAAATTTCTGAAATTTTGTTTTCCTTAGAAAATACTTTTGTCTACTTAGAATGCTTTGATTCATACTTCTTGGACTAGTAATGAGAAATCTACGGAGAGACTTGTTTTTCAATTGGAGCATCTTTTTTCAAAAAATAACTTGTAGGATTCGTTTTTAACTCAATTTTAACAATCTTTCAAAAAAAGAAGTTCCATAGGCTTTAGTTTGCTTGCTAGAACAATCTCATTATTGGAATTAGTGTATTTCAATTATGTCTTAGAACTATTAACAATTTAGTTTTTCCTCCCATCTTGTACTTGCTTCTATGTAACAATTCTCTTGATTGAAAATAAAGTGATGATTTTCTTAGGAAAACTTCCTTTACTCTCAATTTAATTCTTCAACACCAAAATTTTGAATTCAAAATCTATATTGAAAAAAATTTCATTTAAGAAGATTCAAAGTATAAAAATCTAGTCTAATAAGGTACAAAAAAACCATTTCTTTTCACTTCAAATGCATATATCTTGCAATCCATATGGTCAAAGTTTTGGAAATTTCTCCCACAATCTTATATAGAGTATTAAGGTAGAAGCACCTAATTGTGACATTTATCCTAAATCTCTTGATCTTGAGGATGCATAGAGAGAAAAATGATGGCTTGTAGTAGAAAATGGTTTAGGAAACTAGCAAAATTAGTTTTGTATTTTTCTAAGCTTGTATGAATATTATACAAATTTTTGGAAAGAACTTTGTAGATGCACCTATTGTGGACACTAGACTAATACCAAAATGGGCATGGAAACACCCAAAAGTGACACACTATAAGCTTGGATCACATGTGGGTGATTGGCCACTTCTTGGGAAAGTAACAACTTCTTGTAACTCCACTTGTCTACTTTTGGGTCTCCTTGTGCTTGGACTTAGGTCATTTTTTAGGTGACAAGGAACGACTTGTCTTACACTTGGGTGCTTCTATCTTAGTTTAGTCAAGATCCTATAGTTAGATTTGGAAGAAAAAAAACAAAGATTTAAAAGTTTTGCACTTTGCCAAAAAAATGGTAGTTTTGAGTGTTCTTTGACAAATTAAAGGCCTTCGTCCTTTAGGGGTTATAGTAACTACACCTAAAATTGCATAAATAAGCAATTTAGCATGGTTCCTATTATTATATTGGAAATTTTTTCATGGGATCACATTGGTAATCGAAAGGGGATTCTAGATTCTCTTAGAATTCATTTTTTGGACACTAAAAGAATAAACTACAAATTTTCAAAGTACTAAAAATAGGTGTTTCTAAAACCAACCATAGATTCTCATGATTAGTGGGAGTACATAACAAGCAAAAATTTAGACTACTTAGTTTTTGAAAGTGGTCAAATTAGGTGTAGTTACCTTAAACCATCCATGTGGGATGTCTCCAACTTTGCACAAGGCATAGCATGGGTTACGAAGTAATAGAGTTTGTAATGAATGATTTCGGGTCTTTTGGGCCTATAATGAATGATTTTAGTGAATGATTTTAGGTCTTTCTAAGGGCACTTCAAACATGCACCTATAGAACACTTTAAGATTTAACTTTGGAAATTCATAGAAAATACAAAAACTCACCAATTATTATTTTACTTATATTTTTTTCATTTCTAAATTTCATTTGTCTTCAAGTAATAAATAACACCTACTAGTAGTAATTTTGACTCCATCTATGCACATCAGTTCAAGTAAACGGTTGCAGGTATTTCTACCTAGTGTTTTTTTAGGCAATTAAATGACCAATTGCCTCCAAAAATAATGAGGCAGCTTCAAGCCTATAGATAAAAAAGAGGGTAAATGTGTTAACCCCTCAAGTTCCTTGACTATGTTATCACCAAAATCCCTCAAGAACTGCCATTTCTAATACAAGTACCAAATTTTTGAAAAATATCATTTTTGGACACATGTAACCTCAGGATCTTGTATTACACTAGATTGAGAAGATGTGGAAAAAAATTCAGAAAATTCCACCATGTAGATTGGAAGACATTAGCATTTAAAGGGACAAAAATCCTTTGGGGGCCTTGTGAAAAAACGGGCAGCTGCACTTTACAAGGTCACATTTATATGAAAAAATGTCCAAAATGGTGTTGCTTCTTTAGATTCATTCTTCAATGCAAGTTGGCTACATGCTTGATAATTTTCAGATCATTTGGAATTGTGTAACATATAGGAAAAAAATAATAAGTAGAAAGATGTAGAGAATGATTCAAAATACTAAATTGTTAACAATTTATTAATGGAATTGAAAATTCCCAATCCCAATGGTTTTAATTTTTTAATAAACAATCTACATCTAATGTTTTTATTTTTTTCAATAAATATTGAAAATTGAGTTAACCCCTAAAGGACCAAGGCCATTTTTCTGTCTAAAACCACTCAAAACTGCCATTTCTGCTGTGTTCACCCCAAAAAATCCCAAAGAATACTTTTTGAAAATCTAACCATAGGATCTTGTACTTTACTTGTCTCAGACTATGTGGTAAAAATTTCATGAATTTTGACCGCATAGATTGAGAGGTATTAGCATTCAAAGTTGGAAAAAGAAGTTTTTTTAACACTGGCCTGCAATTTCAGATGACTTTGACCACCTTTTGTTGAAATTTTTTGCACTATGGACTTTGAATTAAAAAAAATTTGTGTTCAAGAATTGAGTCGATATTCTAGGAAAAAAATTTCAAAAGAAAAACTCTTAATTTTCATTCTCTAAAAAATTGTTAAGTAGAAGTAGGTCCAAGATTACATGAAAAACTAAATCGTTAATAGCTCTAAGACAGGATTGAAATACAATAATCCCAATGGTGAGATTGTTTATAGCAAAAAAACTTAATTGTGTCAAACAAATTTTTTGAAAAATTGTGAAAATTGCATTTAGAAATGAATCCTATAAGTTATTTTCTCAAGAAGATGCTCATATTGCCCGAAAAACAAGATTGTTCTTAACTTTCACATCACTTATCCAAATGGAATGAATCAAAGCTTCAAATGTAGATAAAAACATAATCTATAAGAAAAAAGAATCAAAATTTTTTTTCTAAGTTTTTGTGGATTTGTTTTTCTGCCTAGTAACATGTAAATTATGTTTAAGAGGGCATAACTTTTGCTCCTAGGCACCGATTGAAATAAAAATTATATTCCCACGAAGCTAATCAATTTTTCTATCTTGTGGGAAAGTTTCCAAAAAAATCACTAAAGATTGAGGTCATTGGCACCTGTCCAAAATCCATTTTGTCCCCTGAGGGGACAATGGTCCTTCAAGGGTTAAATAAAGGACTTCAAAGTTTATTTTAGAGTAAAGAATCCATACTTGCCCACAAACTAAAAGATCTCATAACTTTTGACTCATTGATCTAAATAGAATGATTCAAAGCTTTCTATGTATATATAAATCTAGAAAATCAATTTTAAATTTTTATTTTTGAAAAAAATGATTTTTTTAGATCTGTCCAGACTGCCCAAGTTGAGAAACAAACTACATATTAGGCCATAACTTTTAACTTGTATTTCCAAATGCCTTGAAATTTAGTTCACATGAAAGATATTCCTCATCCCCACCTTCTATTAACGTTTGGGTCAAAAACATGGAAGTCTCTAATCACACGTACTTGCCCAAAAAAGTTATGTTGCCAAAAAACACACCTTGGTCCCTTAGGGTTTAAAAAATGCTAGTTTGTCATCATGGCCGTACACATTGTTACCATGATGTTTTCCAAAACCTCATTTTATCCATCATGCAAAGCCAACACATACAAAAATTATATATTCAAAATTGCATACTCATAATTGGCCTCATTCAATTCAAATCCCCAAAGTGAAGGAGCCAGAATATGCAGAACCTTCTTGAAAGAAAGGCCACATAACCATTTGTCTGAAACCCGAAAAAAAACAAAACTGTTTCAACCTTACTGCAACTCCAGCCCCACAGTTCCGGGCACAGTTCCTGACTCCAAATTTTTTTAATAGGAAAAATACGAAGTCAAGTGAAAGGTGGCGAACTACAGACGGGACGAGCACCGCATCGCATCACGATGGGCCGAGAAATGTCAATATACACTCTAAAATTTAGTCACTGACCATGTGGGGTTGCACTTAAACTCCAGCTTTCATCACAATTCTACCAAAACTGCAATAAGAGTACCATGAATCAGAACATTCAAAACTCAGATCTTTTGTGCAAACAGCCACAAGGTGCATTCTTTGCAATAAAAGAGGATACTAATCTGTAAATGACCTGATCCCATTTCCTCTAATGACTCCTGTTACCCAAAGTAACTCATCAACTCCTACACTACTTAGATGTGCTATAAGTATGTATGACTTAATCATAAGTGTATGGATAACGATCTTTTGGCTGAAAATGGGGTTGTCTACAGTCCGTAATGGTGGTCTAGTTTGAAATTGCATAAGAAAACTAACACATAGTGATTAAAATTTGATCTCAACAGATTTGGCTCTTGTGCTCCAAGATCTCTCCCAAAACACTTACACCTGCTTATGTTAAAATGCTCAAATAGATGCAAATAGTATCCCAGTACATTACTAGAATTACCACTAGAAAGGTGGCATACTTCAAATGCACCTACAAATGAATCCAGTCCAAACCTCACACTTGCACTTGACATAGCTTAGAAGACATAGCACAAGTACGTCAAAAAAAGAAACCAATCAATCCCTAAATTACACCTTCACTTTCCCACATTGCTGGATCAAAATGCTGGAATTGTACACTGGAAGTGAAGAGCAGTGCATCCTTTTACACTGCATCGGTATCTCTATAATGTAAGTCTACTATTGGAATGCAACCGTCATACTTACCCCATTCTAAACCATTCTCAGGCGCCATACTTGGGCGCCTTCCACAACTTGAAGGCCACTTCATACAGAAACCGATCCACCAATATGACAAGGTTCCCCGCGCTCTTCTTAAAATCCTCAAACAAGAAGCGCTGCACTTCATCGCGCCGCGTGACCGCCACTTGGTTATAAACCGCTAGCAATGGATAATCCTCCCGGATCCCCTCCACAGGTTTGCCCGCCTTCATCGTAAAGCTCTGGCGAGGCCGCAAAGCCGCCAGCGCGGACGGCAACTCGATCTCCTCTCTGAAGCTCGGAACACTCTCCCCTGGGACGCCTTTCAAATCTCCAAACCCTAACACCACCACCAGAAACAGACGGCCATACGCCAGGGAGCCTTCCGTGGATGCGTCCTGTACACATCCCACCAATTCGTCCAAAAACGCCGCCTCCGATTCGCTTTCGCCGTCCACGTGCAAAAACACCAACTCATTCGGCGTCTCCTTCGCACTCGATCCGGTAAACCCTAGTAAGCTAAGGAGCTGGAAAGCGGTCGCGGAGGCGTCGTTCATGCCACCCAACAAATTCGAGGCTCCAAATCCAGCTCGCTCGCTCAAAGCGAGCGCAGGCTTCGAGTTCGTCACGAACGTCGATTTCATGCCCATGAACCGCTCGGCCATGCTCCCCAAAGAAGCGCCATCGTTCGCACCTGAAATATCCGCTTTGCGTGCGCTTTCCGTATAATGGTCGTACACATCGAGGATCTGCGCAAGCTCGATGACTGCGCGCTCATTCGGATCAAGGGGAGGCGTGGGTAAAGTGCGCAATGCGAGAAAACCGCACGATCCGGAAGCAGCGAGTCGGTGAAGATGCGCGTGGCGAGGAGAAACGAAGGGCATGACGCCATCGCCGTAGATGACGAGTGCCCGCGCTGGCTTGTCCGCCATGACTGACCCTCTTTGGAATTTGCGGCAATTGATGGTATCCAAGTTGGGCGAGGTCAATGCAACAAGCAGCAATTCAAATCTCGGACACTGGAATGCGAGCTGCGGGAAAGAAAGAGAGAGTGAGAGAGAGAGGTCACACTCGCAGAGAGGCAGGAGTGGGGGCAAGGAGGATTGTTGAGAATTTGGGAGATTTGGGAGAGGTAAATGTACGTGAGGGGTAGAAATCGATAAGAGCGCGTGCTGATCACTGTTCAACACGATGGTAGACTCACTAGACTGGTAGGCGATGGAAGGCAGCGTAGATTCGTAGATTCGGTAGATTCGCTGACTCGGTAGATTCATGTTCGTGAGTCAATGAGCAGGGATTGGGCTCATTCTGGATGAAGGACAGGATGATGTTTTGTTTTTAAGAAAGACATTCATCCCAATCGAGAGTATTGTTAGAATTAATGAAATTGTGGGAAATAATACACTTTGTGCAAAGATATAGAAAGTAATGAAATGCAAAGAATCAACAAAAGATTTGGATTGCGAAGGATTAAATTCATGAAGAAATGGAAATTCTATAATTGACAACTAATTTCAACTCTCTAATTATTAGTGTAACAAAAATTCTAGGTGTTACGTAGGATTATTGACAAGTATACATCATTGTACAATCAATTTGTGATAAAAATATTCAAGTTATAATTGGAGTTTGGGACAAAAAGATCCATTTTTCATAGAGATGCTTCTCTACATAATTAGTCAATACTTCACAGAATTTTATAACTAATTACATATTTTGAAAGCTGTGAAAGAAAGAAAAAAGGCATTAAAATATTGAGGCATATCAAACAAAGAGAAGTAATAGTAAAAGCATTTAGAAATAATCAATTAAAATCATGGTTAGAAGGCTCTAGAAGTTGTCTTAAATCCACCACCAATTTTATACCAATCCATTCTCGATATATGAGACACTGACTTGATTTGACACACTTTCAAGTTTTAAAAAGCATTCTAAAGTCAAAACATTGTTATTGGATGCTAATTCATGAGCATGGCACATTCTTTGGGAATTATAGGTGCAAAATTATGTTTGTAGGGGTTAAATAAAAGGGTGGTAGGGCAAATACCTATACCTCAAATTTTAATACATTTTTCCACTCTCTTAGCTTCTAGAATATGTAGTTAGTTTCAAATTTGGTGGAGAATTGACTAAGCATGGAAAAGATCTAAGTGAGGAATGGACTTGTTGTCCACATCTATGTGTCATGTTGGAAATGAAGGTTACATAAGGTAATTGGCCAATTCTAAGTAGCATTGAATTAAACATATTTGCACTTGGAAGTTCAAAATTGGACTTTGCATATACATCAACAAAAATTAATAAAATAGGGATACTTGAAATCGTTTCTTTTTTTCCTATGAATACTTTCTATTGGTAAAATTTTAATATTTTGGGTTGCTAGAGGATAGAAAATTTAGTGCACCAAGAACCATCATTTGGATACCATATACAAAAGTTTTGAAAGGTCAAAGTCAGTTTTCAATAGATGTTCTAATATCCATTCATGAAAAATAGGTACATATTGATTTAGGAGATGTGCCCAATGTGAACATTGATGAAGTGGCACTTCTTGGCTCTATATGTCCCTTCTTTATCTACATGAACAATAGCGAGAAATTCATTTAGTAATAAAATCATTAGGTTCGCATACTTAGAAACTAAGAAATCAACACTTCTATTCTTCATGGGGCCTTTGCTATGAACTTTGAAACTAAGTACTTTGTGTCCAATGATGTTTTTTTCTTGCTTAACCCCCCTAAAGGACCAAACAGTGTTTTTTGGCAACATAGTGATTTCGGGTAGCTCACTACGGATGGAATTTTTAATTTTTTTCTTTGAAACTTTCACACAACATGTGCCTGAGGAGTAGTTTTAAGACCCAACAATTTTCATAACTTTTGAATATATGGTTAAAAAGTTATTGTATGATATGTTGTTTTCATTGCTCGGCAAGCAGATCGGGCAGCAAAAAAAACTTCTTTAAAAATCAGTTTTTTTTTAAAATAAAAATTTGAAATTTATTTTCCTGATTTTTATATATATGGAAAGCTTTGAATCATTCCATTTTGATTTATGAAATGAAAGTTATGAAGAGTTTTAGTTGTGGGTAGTTTGTGGGTAGTAATGGAATCTCTACTCTAAAATAAACTTTGAAGACCTTTATTCAACTTAATTTTTAATATTTTTGGAAAAAAATAAAAATGTGAGGTGTAGATTGTTTATTACAACAATTTCACCATTGGGATTGTCATTTTTCAATTCCATAAATAAATTATTAACAATTTAGTATTTTGAATCATTCTCTATTTCTTTCAATTTACTATTTTTTTCCTATATGTTGTACAATTCTAAATGATCTAAAATTTTTCAAGCACGTAGCCAACATGACTTGAAGAATGAATCCAAAGAGTTACAACCATTTTGGACATTTTTTCATAATGATCTGACCTTGTGGAGTGCAGCTGCCCGGATTTTTGCAGGGCCAAAAAATGGTTTTTTGTCACTTCAAATGCTAATATCTTGCAATCCAAACGGTGGAAATTTCTGAAATTTTTTCCACGTCTTTCCAAACCAGATTACTACAAGATCCTACAGTTACATTTGTCCCAAAATGTATTTTTTTCTAAAATTTGGTAATTGTACTAGAGATGACAGTTTTGGAGCGTTTTTGGTGAAAACATAGTCAAATACCTTTAGGGGTTAATTCCTTGAGGACCAAACATTCAATTTTTAAACAACATACAAACTTTAAAATGTGTCAAATACAAAGGACCTTTGTTTTTTCATCCATCTTATTATTTGTAGATTCAAGTAGACTAGTAGTTCTTTGACATTAGTACAATATTGATTTTCTTAACTTTATAAATATTCCTTTAGTGAAAAAAACATAATTACTCTATACTATAAAAAATTATTTCTACATTTCAAAAAATGATCCTTCGAAAAATTCTTCAATAAATGAGTAAACTAAAAATTTATAAAACATAACCATAAGTAGAGCTTCCCCATTTTAACTCAAAAGGAAAAAGTTCCTAAGAAAATTATAGATATTCTATTTAAAATAAATTCGAAGGATATTTTAAAACTTAAAATTTTATTGAGATATTTTTTAGTCTAAAAATAGATATAAGGATTTTATATCAAGACAAAATTAATGATAAAGGACATCATTTATTTTGAATAGTCATAAGTAGTTTGTAGGATGTGTATTGGATTGAAAGGAGATGCATAAATACTTGCATAATCATATAGGTGTCTATTCTTGAACACTTTGAATTATTCTAGATAACAATTGTTGATTAGAAAGAAAGTTACAATACCAAAATTAACATTCATATTAACCCCTAAATGTTTGAGGCCATTTTTGAGCTTCTAGGAATTTGATCTAAACTAAACAAAAATCCATCATTTTGATAAGTTGTATCAATTTAAAAAAATTTGTAACCATACAAATTCAAACTAGACATGTTAGAGATCAAATAGGAAAACAAAACCTAAAAATATCACTTATGGATTGAAAGATTATAATGTTTGATTATGAAAGTGTTAAAACTACAAAAGTGATTTGAAGTCTTTTAATCCTATTTTCACATGTCAAATCTAAAAAGTTAGTCACCAAAAAAATATGAGATTAAAGGGCCTAACATGCATAACTCCAATCAATTTATGGCTTCTCAAAATCTACTCTACAATTTTCTTAAAGAATTTTGAATGTAATTTTTTCTCTAAGATCTAGTGTATTTGAGGGTCATTTCCAAAAGCTCCCAACACTAGGGAAAGTCAAGATTGCAATGGACACACTTGCACAAAATCTTGAATAGAAAAATCATAATCAATCATTTTCACAATTGGATTTTTGATGCTAAAACTAGACTTCAAAAATAATTTTTCAAAAATAGGAACTATTAAAAATAGGAACTTGGTTAGGTTTTATCTAGCTTCAAAGTATTATGGAAACCCAAATTTGGTGCTTGGGGCATTTAGGGGTTAAATAAAGTTGAAAGAAAAATAACAAACAACAAAGGATGTTAGGAATCTAGACCACCTCCTAGCAATGATTAATTAAATAAAAAAATGTTTTAAGTGCTTCAAAGTAGGCTTTAAAGTAAAAGGTATGTTCCCCTATTATGAGTCCTTGTTGAATTCTCCCTACATACTAGTAGTTGACATTTTGAGGGTCATTTTGAAGGTCATATGTCAACCTACAATACATAGGGAGAGTTTTAAAAAAAGGGTTCATTTTAATATAGGGACATATTTAACATTTAAAGGGCAACCTAGTGACTGTGGAAATCATCCATTTTGGAGCCATGTCAGATCATCTACTTTAAAAATAACTAATAATACTCATTGGAGGTCAAACTACTCTACACAATTTTTCCTTTTTGCACAAAATTCCAAAGATGAACAATTGCACTTATATCCTACCTAGGAAAATTCTTTGTCATCCATTAGATACAAAACATCCTTGGCATCATTTAAGGATTAATTGTAACCACTTCAAAATAGTTTATATCCACAACATATATATAATTACACAACGAATTTCTATACATATAGATGCAAATATACTCCCTCTATTTTTGAAAAAGACCCATGTTTCCTTTGTAGACACATAGGAAACATGGATGTTTTTCAACAACAAAGGGAGTAGTCAAATATCCCATATCTTTCGTTGAGCTTTGTTGGTGATTTCTATATACACTTCATAAAAAATTGACCACCTGTAGTTTAGCGACACGTGTCCCCCTTTGGATCTGAAAAATCAGCTCTGGATGCCACATGGGCACATGAGTGGCTGTCCTCACCACCCCACTTGTAGTGAACTTGTAATAAACCTACTAATGAAGCAGCTTGGGCAGACCTACACTCGCCAGATTCAAAACTGGGAAGGCAAATTTACACTATAGACTGGTTAAATAAATGCTGTGGATTATAATCTGCTAACAGAACTTATTGACGTTTCAAGTGCAAGCCTGGGACTTCTGTACAGAAACACAAAGGACGTAATAGTTTGAACAAGGAAAAGTCAGACTCACCAGTGAGTCTCAGATTCATAATCACCAGTTAGCCCAAGCTGAGCTCTATTTCTAGCTTTCAATTATCTCCGAACCAGTAGCAATGTTAACCTTCGCTCGACCTGTGTACTACATTAAACTAGACTACATTTTCAGCAAAGGCACGTATGAATCGTTCATCTGAGAAGAATGCCACGAAACTAAATATAATGATGCTAGACTGAAAGGCCAGCATCAGCCACCTTGCTTGCAGGAATACGTTGCCTCTTTTCGACATAGGATGATGGGAACCACCCTGCTCTACCTCTACATTCTCCTTCCGACCATCCAGTTGAGGACACCTGCATAACGAAAATACATCAGAACCGGCAATTAAAGGCAACACAAGCCCAGAAAAGCTTCACGGTTTCCATTCACAACTGTCGCGAATGCTAATAAGGATCTATGCATTGTGGCAAGACATTCTGGAAGTAGTCATAACCCTACCTGCCGGACAACCACATAATCTCCAACAGATAAACTCAATTCTCCTGCATCTTCTGCTTCAAATGGGTGAATCACCTGCAAAATGACAACAAAGTTTATCACATGGTCAACATAATATTGATGCACGAGCCTCCACTGATCGTCACATTATGCAACTGTTATCCGAGCAAATGCAGCATGCGACAATCAAGATCACGGCGATGTTCAACAGAAGTAGCAGATTGCCGATTTGCACTGTCGTCCAGAAGTACCTCAGCAAGGAAGTACAAAGACTTCGCTGTCTTTGGACCACTATCAGCAGAAGTCTGCTGCGATGCACCATTGACCTTGACATCATCGTATGATGGAGGAGGGGGCATATAAGTGTCGCCTGTTGAAGGTGCATTTGACTCGCTGCGTTGGCGTTCAGCAATCATCTACAATTTGAAGGTTCAAGGTAGGGTTACTGCTCTGCAAATGCCTACTAGGAGAAAGATGAGATAAAACACAACACGTAGATCTCCTCAAGTCGTCATTCAAGCCCTACAGGGCACAAGCCATGAGCGCGGCAGTCATATTATTACACGACACCCTAAACCACATACCCTCACAAACCCAAACCATCATTCACCAGTGGAATTATCTATCACGGCAGTAAATACCTGTGCTTGGAGCTGGTCCAAAATCTCTGCAGCCCGCAGATGATACGCACGTTCAGCTTCAACCTAGAGCACGTGCTAAGGTCAGCATAATTTCACACAGAACTGAAGAAACCTCTAACAATAGCAGAATTGCATTTGCAAGATAAGATGATCATAGTAGCAGGAAAATCGATATTACACTCATATTACAAAAGTAGCAAGTTCATAGCGCTGACGCTTTAGACCATGCACCAGATGCATTATAGCACATTCTGAAGGATAAAATGAACTAGAGTATGAAAACATTGAAACATTCTGCAAAGACATAGTCTCTAAACTGCATGATCCTCAGAGTCATTTCGTCCAAGAAGAAATACTCTATGAACACTTAATTTTATTCTGAACGCAAAGAGCAGAAAGTCAAGAACCAACCATTGATATCAATCGCTGTAGTGTATGGCGCTGTTGCTGGGCTTCCACTCCAGTCATGGCAGCTGCAGCCTCCTTCCCAAGTACAGCCATGGCTGACAGAAGTTCTCCCATCTTCTGTTCAGCCACTTGAAGCTTCTGATCGTTCTCTGTATTCCCCTCCTTACTCCTGACCTGCTTTCTTCCAACATCTAAAGCCTGCCCAAGAAGACTGAAACAGGTCAAGTTCATGCCTTCCAAAAATTTGTTCTATAAAAACAATAGAACTGAATAGCCACAGCGGATAGTTCCTAAACTCAACGACGCAGTTCTTGACTAAAAACTAACCTCTAAGCACATTGGTCTCAAATATCATAAGATAATGATATACGATTAGAATACCTGGGCTTCAGCCTCTTGACGTAAGCGCTCATAACGTTGTGTGAGGTGACGAGCATCTTCTAAAGGAGCGCCCATCACCATTGCTCTCAAAGGTTCTGCTATCTGTTGAGCGTATCAGACTGAGTTTTTAGAACATGCAAAACAATTGTAATGCTCAACAGGATACACGGAGAGCCTAGAAACGGGAGTTATGAAACAATTACAGCATACAAACTGAAAGAAACAGATGTTTCTGAAACGGGACTTCCAATAATCAGAACAGACAGAAAATGCCACAGAGAGTCCAGATTCGTACAACTATTCAAACCATTCTGGCAAGTACAGAAACCAGACACATTATCATCGGTGTAAAGCTTCGACACCAGAGATAAGGGATGTCTAAACTACTTTTACACAAGAGTAACCAATCAATAAACCTGAGTGCCAATAGATCGATGCATGTTATCACGCTCCCTCTCCATCTGTGTACGTGCTGTTCCGAAATAGGAAGAAGCTCTTGCAAGTGCCCCTCCACTGCTTGGCCCTTCCGTGCCATACTTACGACAATCCTCTGCAAGCTTGTTCGCTGCAGAAGACACGCATAAAAAATTTCGACTTAGCAGTCAGGTGAGAAGAGAATTCATCAGATTATGTCGTTAAAAAGTCGTGTTAAGCCCCTTCATTTGAAAGTGCAAATACTTCGACAAGAGAGAGACAAAAATGTGATGACTGAGAAACTTCTTAAGTTAAATGAAACTTACCAACTTCGAGTTGTTTGACGCCAGTAGATATGATACCCTCAACGCCACGCACAATTTCCCGTTGGAAATGCTGCGCTCAAGAAAGGAAAATTTAGAAACTGCTCACGCCCAGCACACTGTGTAAAACATCGTAGAAACATTATCTGACTATAGATGACCTATTCACACGAACTCCTATTTGAAATATGAAATAATCTTTAGAAACAACCGGCAATGCTACTAGCCATTGCGAACAAGTGCCATCTTTCTAAAAAGTCTGACAGACAAACCTTGGCAGCCTTAGTGGAAATATAGAGCCTCTCAAGCTGCTGATGTCGTTGAAGTTCTGCCTCATCAAGAATCAAGTGGTCTCCTTGTGAATGGCCTGAAAATGACTTCAAGACGGCCTGTGTACACACAAATTTATTCATGATGAGTGATATAGCATAAACCTGAATAGAAGAATCCGCGGAATAATGTATCGAGATTTTACGTGAGCTACTAACTATAGCAACTCATGCTCAAGTACCTGCTGCTGCTTGGCGACCTGCTCTCTAAACGCACTTGCTCGTTTCCTGATGGCATCCATTTCTGCAAACAAAATATGAAATATTTACGGCATGCAAAGGCCAGTTGTTCCAAATGCCAAACATTTTACTACTGGACAGACAGCACCCACATAAGCTAATATCCTCGGATTTTTAATCATACGTAGCTGTCTTTAGTACAGCTCACTAAATACCGAGCTTCTAGACGTTAAAGTTGGAGTATCGCTGGTTCACACCAAAAAATAACATATCACTGGCTAGCTCATTCTTGATCTACATTTAATAGCATGCTTGAGCTGATGCACCATTTGGAATTCTAACTTTCAGTTCTAGTAGCGTAACGTATTGTACCAAGTCAAGCTACTGTAAGTCCGATTGGCTCCATGAAAGCTTAAATTTCCGTTGGAAATCCTTAGATTAGGTCAGGACGTTACAAATAGCTACCGTTACCAGCGACTCACATTCTACATCCCGTCGATTAGCTCCAATGACACTAATTTATAATAGGGTAAATCATTCCCCTAAAGCATCCAAACCAAAAATCGTCTACCGGCCGGTAATCCAGTGTGCGACAAAATAGGGCGATACTGAATTCAAATCCCAATAATCCTCAATAAAATCACATCAACAACATTCTTCACTCGTGAACATCAATGAGCCAACCCGATGAGAAAATCCAAAACGTAAAAAGACCTAAACCTCCAGATTACGAAACCCTAAGAAAAACACAGCACCCAAAATAACCGAAAGGAAGCTTACAGATCGACTGACACGCAGTCTCCTCTCACACCGTCCGCCGCAAATTCAATAAAGAATCTCCAATCCAGCTACCGCGAAATAACTGAAGAACGATCTCTCCTCAACAAAGCTCCCACAGCTCCAAATAATTGGAAAAATCGAAAAAATCGAAAAAAATCGAAAAAAATTGTAAAGCTCGAAACGCCACTGCTCGTCACTCAAACTCGAACTGCCAGTGCACGATCCAGCAATCCGTAAGGGTTCAGTCGAATGGCGCAAAGAGTTGAAGAGATCAGGGAATTATTCAAAACAGGATGTCGGAGGCGATTGGAAACAGATTGGGGCAAACATTATATCGATGGGTGGAGGGAGATGAGGGGTAGTCAACGAGGGAAGCTGTAGAGGGAGAGAAGGAAGAGAGGGAGTGTAGAAGGATGCTGGCTATTGATGGTGGGAACTGGGAAGCTGGCTATGGCAGAACGAGGGCACAGAGCGGGCCAGCGATTCTAAAGGTGGCGAAGCTGCTTTGTAGGTCGCAAACTTTGGGCCTAGTAGGTTGATATGTCACTGGTAGGTACTGTGTGACACGTATTCGAGGACGGCACAGTCGGCAGACAGGGGTATGCGCAAAAGGTCGCGTTCACACAGCGGTCGAGTGAACCTAAGTTTCGTTTCAGTAGGAGTATTGATCTCATAGGCTAACCCCTAAACGTCCAGATTCATCTCCAGAATTGACGATTTGAGAAAAATCATTATGAAGTGCTATTTGGAAGCATATTTTGGAATTGATATACAAATGAAAGTTGTAGACAGTGAGTTGTAGATTCCATCTCTACAGTTGGATTCACCAATTCTATCACCAATCTTTTTTTTTTTTATAAATTTTGAAAGAGAAATTCCAAAATTCCTTCAAAATTGGATTACAAGCAAAATATTATCATTTTTGAGTAAAACTTGTTGGAATGGATTTGAAATGAGGTTCTCGTCACATGGAGATTTTTTGAAATTCTTGTGTTCTTCAAATCTATGACCTTGTTTTAGGAAAACCAGTTTTGAACTAAAGTCAATGCAATTTGACCACTTGACATATTTGCACATCTGTAATTTAAAAAAAATATGTTCTCTAGTAATACCAAATCCAACCATTAGATAGGATAACAACGTGATAACCTATCTTCACAAATTAGAATAACTATCATCCAAGTAGGTAGGAAGATGAAACTCTAGTTTTATGTGTTCATTGTCTAAAAAATGGACGTCAGAGCACTTAGGGGTTAACCCTAAAAGGACAAGACCTATCACCAAGGTATTTTGCCAAAAAAGTTCTGGTATATGGACCAATAGGTCCACTCTTCATCTCTCTAGTAATCTTGAAAGTCATACATTGACCAATTTTTGGCTACTATCGCATTACAAGGTTAACCCCTAAAATAAAAATTGAATACATGGTCAAGTTCATTAAAATGGTGGTATGATGATGAAATGGTGCAACATTCCATTAAAATGGCACAGAATATGTTAGAAACTACACGGCATTCCATTAAAATGGCGCAAAGTATGTCAAAAATGGCATATGGCATATGCCATTTTAATGAAATTGCCCATATACATATCATGAGAAATGATATCCAATTATTGTATCTTCCAAAACCTGTGATTTTTGTCCCTGTCGGAAAAGTTTTTTCCCTTTTATGGGTATATCTTGTAAGTTTTCTACCTTTTAAAGTTTATCCGATTGTTTCATTTCAACTTTAGACGTGTGTACTGTATATGGAAGCAGACACTTCTATCCAATTAGTTAGTTTTCATGAAGAAGAGCTTTGATATACAGTACTTCTAAGATCAGCATAAACAGTTAATGGATTATTTGCTTGAGATCCCTGATACCAAGGTTCCTAGGATAGTCCATTGATAGTGGAAACTATATTTCCCCTCTCAAAAGGAGAATACTAGACTCCAATTCATCATCATTTCTTATGGATCAGGTAGTTTGAAAATTCTCGGTACTCAAGCTGTACAAATTGCAGTGTACGTCTCCACCCTCCAGCTCACTATATTCTAACTGGACCAGTACTTGCAGACACTTGGGAGAGGACATGCAAGTTATTAACCCTGTAAGGACATTCATGCTAATTGTCCACATTGCGGACCTCGAGGGTTGAAGGCCTGTAACAAGAGAGTGGGTCGCCGCTAGAGCATTCACAGGTATCATTCATATGGAGCTTCCATGAGAAAGCCGGTGACGAAGGTGCTGATCATGAGAATTTCGGAGCTCACAGGCCTTGCATTGCCTCTATGACTGCCATTGCTAGGGTGGGTCCGATCGATACGGTGGTTTAGTTTTGTTGGGAACCTTGAAAGTTATAAGCGGAAACCCAAAGCTAGCATAAAATCATGCAGAACTTGCGCACATTACCGCAATCATTAGAAGAAGAAATTTCATCCTTATCAATGTTCGGGGAGAATCGCCCGGAGCATGCATGGAGTAGTCCTGTGAAGGTATACTGAGCCACAGTGGCGATCGATGCTCTTAGCAAGCCAATACTTGCTGCTGAATTGAATCCACTGAATGATCTTCTGTGATTCAAGCCCCAAATCTGGAGCGTTTCAATCTGTATCCACTTTAGATACTTAATTCCACTTCTACGAATTCTTTCACAGTCGATGTTCAATCACATGAGGGAGGTAGATTACTAACTTGATTCACGGCGTGGTCACCTTACATGTGATCACTTTGAGTGTTATAATAGCGTAAGTCCTTATAATTAAGTGCAACTTTTTAATTCAACTTCATCAATAGATGTGGATGTACCACACCTGATCGATTCAAAATTTGAATCTCTGTCACAAGTTTGAAATTTTTCTTCAAATTGGATAGAAAAATTCAATGATGATGCCAAGTTTCAAATTTTTCTTCAAACCCATTTACAATTTGAATCTATGTTTGCTCACGTATAGATAGTAGAATTTCACTTGTCAATGTCGAGCATTTTTCGGTCTCCACCAAGGTGTTTTTTTAGGGATTTAAATGCCTAGAAGCACCCAAAAAAATTGGGTAGCAGCAAGCCTATAGGAAAAATTTGAAGAAAAATTGAATGATTATGCCAAGTTTTTCCAATTTTTGAAAACAATTTGGATAAAATTGCCAATTTTAAATGAAAATCATTCAAATATGTGGATGAAGAGATAGTTCTAAATCCAAAATATAGATGAATACTAAAATATTTGGCTACATCATTTTCTTGTATGTTGCCACTTTAGCACTTCTCCAAAAACCAAAAAAGAAATCAAGGTTTCCACCATGTCAATGACAATGTCAAAAAGTTAAAAGTACTTATGAGACATTTTCTTTGGATAATTTGAAAGAGCACATATTTTGACACAAGACTATGTAAGGTCTTATGTACCTATTACTACATAGAGTGCCTTGATTTCTTGTTTTGGTGTTTGGAATGAATAGATCTATTGAAGTCATTTGAACCTTTACATAAATCTTGACTTAATTTCATTTACATATTCAACTAGAATTTGTGATTACTATCATAACTCATTTAACTAAAACATCTCATTACTTTATGATAGTGGCACTATGAAGCGATAAGTAAATAACAAACCAAATTTGCATTTGAAACTGCTAGATTCTTATGCATAGCATGAAGTGGGTGATCAAGGTGTCTATTCAAGGTTGTCGATATTCATGCATCATTTTCTCTTGTTTCAAGGTACCAAATGTATTATTTCATAGAGAGACTAGTGATCGATTATAGGCAAATAGAGTGTGTTGCCTTTGAAAATTTATAATATATTCCTTGATTTGAGTAGCAAAAAATCCAAATTCTCCATGCAATATCTTTCATTACAATTTTCATAATTTTGTTGAGCAATTTTATTGAGATTTGACTATATGGAAGACATCAAAATACTTACATGAAACACTTACATTGATGCTCTAATAAACTTCTAGTCATGTTTTAAGGTGCTACTAAGTGTGCCTTGTGCCATTGCGACAACCAAAATTTAAGTAAAAGTAATTTCTTAATTCAAAAAAACTTTGAAATTCAATATCTTTTTTGTCATGAGTTGGAATGCCACCAAACAAAGCCCGTACACCCCGCCTTGCAGACAGATTTCCAACAATACTAAAAACGCCACTGAGAAGTGTATTTCTGTGTAGGGACAAGATGAGTAAATGATCAAGAATGGCACATTATGATTGGGCTACATAATTCTCAATTTTGCAACCAACCCTTAGTTAGAAAGAAGATGACCTATATGAATAGAATCTTCACCTAGAAAAAATTAATGGTAATTTTTCTTTGAAAATAAAATTGTGAAAAATTATAGAATCCTCCTAAATACTAGTTTTTCACATGGGGAATTTTTTCCACTCAACATACCTGGGCTCCGGATATGCTCAATTGCTTATAGTAGTCTGCTCTAATTCCAACCCTCTTCTTCGAATCGTCCCTAGCCAAGGTCTGGACTGGACATTAGGAGGTTGTAAAATGGATGTGTTAAGCATTGAATGTTTTGTCAATGATGTCAAATTGCTTTAACATTTGTCAAATTTTCCTTTAAGGGAGGCAACCCATTCCTAATCACCACCCCCTTTTGGCAATATAGATTGTCCTCTTTCTGTATAGGAGGAGATGACAGTGATTAATTTTAGCACAATTCCTCATGCAGTTGTAACACATTGTGATTGTTTTACAATACTCTAAATTCTTAGGTGGATTTTGCAACCAGCTCTTATGAGAAACATGAGGTCTACATAACTAGAGTGGGAGGAATGGAATCTTCCATTAAAAAATTTCATAGTAATTATGTTTTGCTCAATAAAATTTTGGAAAATCATAAAAGCCTTTTGAACTCTATTTCTGCACGGTGGAAAATTTTCCTCCAAAAAAACTTGCCCTCCAGATAGGTGTAACCAATTAAGTGGTTGGAAATGGGTTGCCTCCATTATACTTTGCTAGTGGATGGAATAAGAGCCAAGGTGGGTCCATATCTTCCAATCTATATAGTCAAACTTCATAAATCTTTTACCAAATGATCTCATACAAGTATAGTATAAGATCCTACAATTAGATTTTTTATTTCAATGTTTTTTCCTTGGATGAATGTAGCAGAAACAACAATTTCAAGTGATTTTTGTCAAAAAATAGGCCTTGGCCCTTTAGGAGTTAAGTTTAGTAAATTGTCACATTTTGGAACCTTGTCTATTACTTTTTGCATGCTCCAAATGAATGCTTGTTTTGGGTGAAGCCATATCTTTTTTCAAATTACACATGTGTGGGTTTTGTAAGGCCCACGATCAAGAAATAGGTGCCTATGGCAAAATTCTTTAGAAATTCATATGTAATTAAAAAATGCTCCAAAAAATATGAAACTACTTGGGTTAGATTTCACATCAAATTATCTTCAAGTGAAAAGTACGGAAAAATAATTTCGTGCATCTAAGTACCATCAAAAAGGCCGACCACCCCTTAAATGGTTGCTTTAAGAGTAGACTACTATAAGTGGTTAGAAATGGATTGGCTCCCTTAACACACTTTAATAGAGTATTGTGAGTGGGGACAAAAAAAAATCCTTTTGAATATGTTTGTTGCTCTAGGTGATGGAAAATTGAGTTTGAAAAAAACCCGTTTGATATTCCATCAGTACTAGCCTTTTTTTTAGTGATTTAGCTTTATCTAAGTAGTGGCTATAATTTTAGATGAACTTTCGATGAGGTGGCTATTTCTATCCCATCCTTGGGAGATAGGAAATTCACTAAGTAGATGAACATTAGTGAATTATGGCTATACATAGATATTGATGAATAAAGCAAGGAGGCAACATATCCATCTTCATAGTAGATGTTTAAGTTTTAGCGATTTTGTTTGGAATGTGTGGCTACAATGAGAGTAGTATAGGCGATTACAATCTAGTGCTTATCTAAGTCAATGGCAATGTGAGGTTTTGGCAAGAGGTCAAATGGATAAATATAATTAGTGGATAGTGAAATTAGGCAAAAAAATACAATTTCTACCCCTTTAATTTCTATAGTAAAATCGAAGTATATGGACAATGGGTGAGTTTTGGTGATTTTTAGCCACTAAAAAATGTTGATCAATACATGCTTTGGCTTTACCCTCTCTTGGATTGAGAAACACATCATTCAGCATACCATGTTCTTTGAAGATAAATGTAGAGTAAAGTACAGAAATAGGGATCATGGCAAAGGGTGAGGTTCTTGGTAGAAGGATCAATTAAAAAAAATTCAGAGCAGACAACTCTTTTAATTGCAAAAAAATTGGAGACGAAGAAGAAGGGTAACTCTTGTTTCAAAGATTGGCATGAATGAAGTGTCTATTTACAATGATTCAACTATCTAAATCTCATGGACTTAGATGGTGAATTCCATCCTTGATGCCTGTGTTAGGAGGTTGACCCTATAAAGAATCATATGACAACAAGGTCATTTGACCCCACCATACTGAGGTGGACTACCAATGATGGTAAGCACTATGGGTTTGAACTCATGACCACTTCACAGGTGTGCCAAGGCCAAAGTCACTAAACCAAGGCTCCAAGTGCCTTTCAATAATTATTTTCAATCCATTTAAATTTATGGCGTTGGTCTTGGTGAATCACATATACCAATGCACATTTCACTCCATATTGGGTGCAATTTGGAGTGAAATGTATATTAGTAACTATAATTTGCCAAGACCATTGTATATTTTGTCTTTTAGATAGCTTTTGAAGTGGATTATTTTCTTTGTCCTATGTCTAAATTTAAATTTGTGCTTCCAATAACTCAATATAGGGGAAGGGATCAAGTCCCCAACAACTTTAACCTTATAAAGACATTGTGGACCTTAGTAGTACAATGGATGACAAAGAATCCTTCTATGTAAGACAAAAGTGTATATACTCAGCCTTGGAATTTTGTGCAAAAAGGGGAGGTCTTGCACAACAGTTTGAACTCCAATGACTGTTTTTTTTAATGAGTAATGACTCACATTGTACCAAAAAGGATGATTTGCAGAGTGACCAGCCTGTCCTTACAGGATTAACATCTTCTCCCTCATACATGACCTGGTTGAAATTTAACCACCTCAACTGACATGGAACATTACTTGACACGATCAAAGTGTCTGCAAACTGGTCCAGTTAGTGTGAGCTGGAGGGTGGACACACTGCAATTTGTACAGTTCGAGTACCGATAATACTGTAAAACATCCAACAAGTTCCTGATTATCTCCTTCGCTTTTGCGATTAGAACATTCAGTGTGCCATTGTACTGTACTGCAATGCAACTACAATTCATCAATAAATCCAAAATCAAAAGGGGTAAATATGAAGAGGTACATACAACAAAAAAAACAGGAAAGAATGTGCTTCTTGTTGATAAAATTACACGCTACCAATTCCTAATTCGGTAATGAACCAACAACTCTTGTTCTACGAAAATCAATCAGCGTGCCTGCGAAATGAACGTACTCAAAGTCTAACAGGAGGGTTCCCTGAGAAATGATGGGTAACCCATTGGAGTAATTTCAAATGCGTCCAGATCTCAAGCAGCCTTGATTGTCACCACTAAACTTTTTTCCAGGAACTTCGCTCCAGACACCTTTCCACGCATGGCAGCAGGCAGTACAACACTCCGACGTTGATCACCCGCCTCCACCAGCAGCTCTGATCCTCCCCGCAACTGACATCCAAGCCCCACAAACCAGTTTAAACTCCCTTGTTATTTGCATTATCACAACCTCTAATATCGCAAGAGTTGGCAATACAGATGCGATAATATTAAGGGAATTAGTTGTGAACAGGGTGGAGATTTTAGAAATCAGAAACCAGGAAGTTACATGAACAATCCAAATCGACAGAAACAGACCATTCTAATTACAATGGGACAGGCATCTTTTAGGATTGTCTAGTCGTTTACTCGTAAGGTAACTTGAATCGGGTTCTATGAAATCCACAACATTCTTAAAAGGAGTTGTAAACGCCCTTATCCCAACCACTAATTTGAGGAAGAGTAAGTCCACAACATTCTGGAAAGGACCTGCAGAAACCTTAAGACCAACTGCTAATTCAGGGAAGAACCAAGGTTCAAGACACTCCAATTCTCTAACATATTTTTGGCAGAAATCCTCTTACATCAATAGTCATATACAAATAAAAGCGTTGATACTCATCCAAGTTTTGTGAGCAATTGTTGTTCCAGCAATGAAACGGGCGGGCGATTGAATTTTTTTCATTTGTGTCACAAAAACCAAACCAAACCGGGTGGACGATCAACATTGCTCTGGAATGTTCTGGTCAAAGTGTGAAGTAATAACAACTGATCACTCTACCATTGTTCTCTACAAACGAGGAATCAAATTTGAAAAGAGTTAAAGATAACACTGAAGTCTCTTTATCACTGGTAACAAAGGTGAAGTCGCCACCACGGAATATCGTGCACACTTGTAATACGATCATCGACTCTAGCGCACTTATCAAACATTCAAAGTACGTCATAGTTATTATTTTGAAATCCTGGAGAATCAGATTTAAAAGGTCAGGGTGAACTGATCATACTGATGGTCAACATTACACTGCACAAAATAAAGGAAGCGAATGAGTACCTGTGATAGTTTTATGTCTGCTTTTTGGAAGCCAGGGAGAAAGAGAGTAACCGTCCTGGCAGCTTGATCAAAAGTGACAGGTGCAGGAATGGGTCCAGCTACGCTTGTCCCGTTCATGACACCTTCAGCTTCCTTGCTCAATCGTCCTAGAGCCTCATCCCAATTTGGCGGCGAGGCGAACGTCAGGTAGGGCAGTCCCGCCACACTTAGAGGAACGAATTTACTTGCAAACGTAGCGTCTGGAGGACTGGCCTCTGGAGAGGAAAATGGAAACAAAGCGCCCGCTACATAAATTCCAGCTTGGGTGGCACATCCCCAGTAGCGCAATGCTGTGTCCACTGATATTGCGTTCGCTGGATTTGTCACTAAGAAGCATGAGAATCGCTGAGGGTCTTGAAATGTTTCCACCACTCTCTGCATCAGAAAGAGGCAACAACATGGTTTCCGAAAAATTAGACCATTTAAAACCTTTTTGAAATCATGGATCACAGAGTTATCATATAAGCAATGTGTTTCTAATGCTTAATGAGGATAGTTGGGTGGAAAGAGGGTAAATTACAAAGTTATCCAGCAAGTGAACATCATAATTAATAGAGTTATCCTATAAGCAATGTGTTTCTCATGCCTAACGAGGAAACTTGGGCGGACAGAAGGTAAATTCCATGTATAGCAAAAAACTTTGTAAAAAGAAGTCACTTTCGTTACACACAACAACCTTCCCAAAGCTACTAGGAAGTCTTCCATGTCTGTTTCGTGATCAAAAGAGGAAAGTTGGAATAAAACTTGGGAGAAACTCTGAAGAGCACCATGATATATACAGAAGCTTCTGTATGATTACTATGATTACTGTAAACGAATTTGATGCCAGGAAAAGTACAAGCCAATCGCAATGCATAGCATACCAGGAGAATGCGGTTAGTTGCCTCCCAAATCTCACTGGTTGACCTGGTGGTTACTTTGCTTTCATCGAGAAACGCACTTTCCATCAGCCTTAAAACGGATGGCAGAGACACTCGCCCTACGTCTGTCTTCTCGGCAATGCTTCGAAACCGGCTCACGTACCACCTACAAACAGATGGATGCTTAGTGCGATTAAACACCAATTTGTAGCTTAGGGTTTAGGGTTTAGGGTTCGGAAAGCACTGTCAAGCAATTTTCAAAGACATTTTTGGGATGGATTCTGTGGCCAAATGAGGGTTTCTTGCATCAATTCAGAAATTTTTCCACGTAACCAGGAATTATGGAATATTCGTACAAATTACTCTTCTGTTCACCCAGGATTGACCTTTTAGTTGGGAATCCCAGAAATTACCCCTCGTCGTCAGGCTTCGCCCTCCTAATAGGAAGCTTGTTTTCTGGAATTCACAAAACCTTAATCCATTTAAATTTGAAAGCTAGTTTGCACTCGGTCTGTATGTTGATGAAGAATCTATTCTTAGGAATTCCTCTTGGGGTTTAGGGTTATGCGCCTTGGGAAAATTCCCTCACAAACATTCTTCACCCTCTACATTCGACCCAAAAAACACTAGGTACAAGAAAGCCCACCTAACTCTCTCTGCTGAGCCAAACATTCGAAAAATTTCGTGACTGCTCAAGCCGTCATACACGACGATATCATACTCTTTCTCATCCTTCTTGCCCATCCCCTTAAATAGTCCACCGGTGAACCCTGTAAGCCGCTCAATGGCCCCCATTGCCAAAATAGGATCCATGCCAGGCAGCACACTCAGCTCCTCCCCCTTTATCTGCATCCCAGAGGATGTCAACAGCCAGAAACCAAACACTGAATCCAGCATGCCATAGCTAGAGATCCAAAACTAGATCATTCAAAAGCAAAAGCATCGAAAATTTCTTAAGAAGACTGTTTCAATAACATTGTACTATTTCAAAAACTTTATGATAACGTCAAATGCAGAAGCTTCACCATGATTCTTCCCTTTGCATCACCCTGAAATTAGGAAGACCTCCTTATGAATCATGAATCATAGGGAGGATTCTGTTTATAATGTTGCCTGAAAGAGCCTGAAACGGTCTGATTTTACTGAAAACCTTGTTTAACGGTCTTAAGCAGATCCATATCCTTGAGTCTACTGAGAATTCCATCCAAGCCCAATCCTCTAACATGTTTGAGTCTGAGTTGTACCTCATCTAGTGCTCCTTGACTGAAATTCTGCCGGGCATCTGCACTCTTAATTTGCGCCAAAGGCTCAAGGATCATCTGCGTTCATCACTCAAAGATGAACACCTAATGTAAGGTAGGTTCCCACTGTTGTGAGTAATCCAGAAACAGGCCTACAATTGGAAAATGTAGCTCACAAACATAAACAACGTGAAATAATTATGACAATTCAATAGCAAAAGAGCAAAAGCCTACACACAATTTTACTCCGCTATGATCACATAAAATATTTGAAAATTTCATTTCAAATGACACAATTTTTAGGGCACCGAAATACTCTTGGAAATAACTGCAGAATGCAGTTCGGGTCTTATTTCGACAATTCCCTCATCATCAGGCATTCCTCTATACAAAATCAATTGCCCAGGGATGAGTACCTTGGTGGTTTCCAGTCGAAAGGCGGTGAGGTTACCGTTCCGGAAGGAAACAGGAACAGTGCCCAGCTTTTGACCTAGCAAGACATCGGCTGTGGGGTCTTGCGACTGGACGAGTAGACAGGTGCGCAAGCCAGTGCTGGCGTAGTACTGCACACGCAGCAACCACAGTGGACGTTATGGCTTGTTGCCCACTGAAATTCCCAGCCTTGACGATGATGGTGCTCCCTGTGAATTCAACCCCACCAATTTCCCACCATCATCCCTCCACATTGCCTTCCCTCCATTCATCACTACCCTCTTGTATAAAATAGTCTCAATAGCATCCACACAAGTTTAGACAAGCTTAGAGTGGTTGGTTTTGCATCAATTCTAGAGCACAATTGCAATTCACTGCAGATTCCAACACCATTCACTGAGAGCATAAAAACCATCCACAAAGTTCTAGGGATTGGAATGATTGATTCTGCATGAATTTCTATTCACAAATTCTAGAGCACAAATGCAATTCAAGTTCCAACTCCTTTCTTGAGATTGTTGGGCCATTCAGGGTTTAAAATGATTGGTATTGCATTCTAGAGGACAATCGCAGTTCACATTCCAACACCACGTGTTGAGAGCGTGAAGACCATCCACAAAGTTTTAGGGTTTGGAAGGACTCATCCTGCATGCGTTTGCATTCAAAGATTCTAGACCCCAATTACAATTCAAATTCCAACACCACTGGTTGCAACTGTGGGAGAATCCATGGTGGTACCTGAGCTGCAAGAACGGCAGCAGTGGTCTTGCCTGCTCCGCCTTTTCCAACAAGAGTCACCAGCTTCGCTCCCTTCGCAATGCTCGCCCGCACCTCCATTCTCCGCGACGACGACGACAACAACATCAACGAAGCGCCCTTGACGACAATGCCATTTTGGGGACACAAAGCCGTCTCTCTCAGTAACACCGAATTCGGCTTCGAAAAACACACCGCCATAGCTGTCATAGCTGCCCTCACTCGCTCTCACATTCCGCAGCTATGGCAAGTTCACCACAAACCCAAACCCTGGTCCAATGCAATGCAACCCAATCCGAATGGTAGTGCACACAAAATGTGGCATGACCCCAGCTTTTTCTGCGGATACGAAATCTGCTTTATTATGGCTTCCTTCGATCCTCAGTTCTATTACACTTGACATGATTTCTTTACCGGTTGTCATGATAGAGGTGTTAGGGTTTGAGGCGTGTGTTTTTTGTTTTGGGGATGGAGGCCATTACGGGGGAATGCAATTTCAAACTCTACGAGAAGGTTTGCGCTTTGTGAATAGAAATTTGGACTTAGGATCATGCAGGGGATGGTTTCGAAACAAATTGCAGAGTGTCGATATGCGCTACTGAGCGAGACTGTATGTAAGATCATCTGCGTGACAGATTACATCAACTGGAAAAATCTGCGCTAGCCGACTTCGTTTCAACCAAAGGTACCAGCGTTTCGTACATTGTGTGAATCAAGTGATGATGTGTCAGGTAGTACAAGTATGCTGAATCTGGTCGGTAATAAGTTAAGCTTACTGCACCAACAAACTTGGGAGGCACGCAACATCAGAGGCGTCAGACCTCGACGTGAGAGAGAGAGAGAGAGAGAGAGAGAGAGAGAGAGAGAGAGAGAGAGAGAGAGAGAGAGAGAGAGAGAGAGAGAGAGAGAGAGAGAGAGATTATAAACAGACTGGAATTTCAAGCATGAACGAGTCCAGGAGGTTACTCAGATTAAAATACTCAGTAATAATGGTTTCAGAAAATTACTAGACACCATCAGAATCAGGAGCTCTTCCTGGAGTTAACCTGGTCATAACTCATAAGGAAGCCTCTCTGTACAGTACAAGCATAGTACACCGTGGGGAAAATTTTGTTCATGATGTTGTCTAAAGTTCCTGAAACAGTTTTAAATTATACTAAAACCCTGTTCACTGCCTGCGAGAACCGATAAACTGAACGTACCACAAACTGAACGTGAACCATTGTCGCATGTGAGCCGAAAGGTAATTGGAAAGCAATACACACAGTCTGTCTGACATTCCACCAAACTGACATTCTGAAGAATTTGTACTTTGAAACTGCCCAATATGTTGTACATTCTTCCGGCACCAAAATCATGACAGTAAGATCATCGAAAGCATGGTGCAGTGTCTGGATGACAAAACTGTTCTGAATCAGAACAAAATTAAAATTGTCTAGCAATTAAAATCTAAAAAGAAACGTTGAGGTTTAGCCTCACTGTAAGCTTTTTGTACATACAGTAAGTTACCATCCTCAAGTTCGCAGACAAGGGGATGTATTGATGGAATAACCAATACAATGTAGTCAATACACAGATTACGAGAGAGTAGCTGTTTGTTTTTTACACTTGCCGGCTGTAGGAGATTGTCTTGCAATTTTGGTAGAAATCCTCCTCAGCCAGGAAACTTGGTATGGGTCTCCTTCAAACCCTTGCTAACCTGCAAGCAAAGCATCCCATTGAAGCCCACTTATTATCCCCAGCAACAACTGCAACGATAACTACCGTTTCAAAATTGATTGCAGAACTTAAGTTAGTCGCATAACTTTACAATACAGAATCGAATGTACACCGTTTCTTCAATTAGGTGGACTACTTGTTGGAAATCATGCTAGGGAGTCCATCTAACTTGATTGGATTGGGACTCCTAGGGAAAGTCATGTCCTATCCAGGCAAGGAGTGCACCCAACTTGGCTGAAAGTGGACCCACGCATAAACTGTTATATGACCACGAGATTGTCCCATGATGCACTTTCTGAGAGTCCCATATCACACATTTCTAACAAATACTTACGATATCAAAAGATTATAATCAATATTGAGAAAGCAAGAGGATACGAAATTAAGAATGGAAATGTGGTTACAAACCTTCAACATTCTTGTCGAGACAGGTATTTCTAGTGTAGAGTCGCGGATGAGGCCTTGCGTTTAGGCTCCTTTCTAATCGGTCGTCTAAGAATCTTACCACTCTTAGTGTTTCCCAGCAGTGCAACATCCTGGTAGTTGGAGAGAT
The DNA here is from genome assembly GCA_963920665.1 of Straminergon stramineum. Lineage (NCBI taxonomy): Eukaryota > Viridiplantae > Streptophyta > Bryopsida > Hypnales > Calliergonaceae > Straminergon > Straminergon stramineum. The sequence goes on along the minus strand of OY987267.1, from coordinate 13,365,850 downwards.
AAATCATTGTTTTAATATTGTTTCAACACTATTTGCAAGGTTCTAAGTAAATTTTCGCATGATTCTCTAGTGCAGAACTGTAGGAATGACTAGCATTCTAAAGATAGGCATGACTGGCGTTTGCGAAACTGACTGTCAATTTGAAGGAATCAGTATAAATATCCAAATTCAAGCTATTTTTGGTGCAAGCACAGCAGAACTAGCCTTTTTAAGCATTCCTCTATTTACATAAATGGTCTGCCAGTCAGTTCCCTCGGCATGTGCGGGCCCTGCCTTCAATTCTGGACACGTACAGTGGATTGTCCAAAACGTCCTGAGCATGACTAGCCAACTCATCCAGCATTGCCCTCTTGAGATTTTACGTCATCCACTAGAGGCCCAACCCTCACCTTCACACAAAGAATCATCAATTAGATAATTCGGAAAAAGATTCCTACTCTGCAGGTGATGCCTCAGGTGAACCCAACGTAAAAAATTACCTGGAGAGAGAGCGCAGCATCTTAAGCAGTGAAACCGACACTAGCTAAATTTTAACAAGAGGAATGCTGAATTTGTTACAATTCTACAAACAAATCATTGGTACAAATGAAAAACATTCACTAGGTTGCTCAATCACCATGACAAACCGAATGCACTTGTATCATAGTCATAGTCAACTAAACAAAATCTGCATTAATTTGATACAGCCAAAAATGCTTAAGCCCTAAACAACCAAGGATTCGTGGTTTAAAGTAAACAATTGGATTGATCATAAAATGAAAAAATATAATTCAGATGAGGCAAAAATATTTCATCACCAGAATCAGAGGAGAACATTGCATACGTTGATCACAAAACAGATTAAAAATTTCTAACAGAAGTCCTCGTATGACCCATTAAAAAACAGAAGGCCAGATAAAACAAAAACATGGCGGGATTTTAGGGTTTCCTAATAATCACTAGAATTCCGACGACGACAGATTCACTTCGTTTAAATCTTCCATCAATCTCCAAGGTCTAATTTCACAGATAATGTAATTACTAAAGAATTCCAAGCATTTGCCGTTCATACTTGAAACTTAGAAAAATTGTACACAGTGCTACGAAATGTTCAAATTCAAACAGAAGAGCTGAATCTTCTGTATCCAGGCACTGATCGATCTGTGAACAAGAACAAGAGCTTAAGTTTTTTAAGATTTAGAATTTAAGATCTAGGGAGGAAGAAGAAACAAGCTTACCATGAGGACAGCGCGCCCATCCACCAGGAAGTACCAAATTCAAATTCTCTTGCTGTTCCCGCGAGCATTGAGAACAAAGCACCACTTTCGCACGGTGTCTCTCTCTCTCTCTCTGAGAAGACTCCATGGACACAATAAAATCCTTCAAAGGCCATAATGATCACAAAAACTGAGAATCACACAACAATTTGATTCCGCGTCAAGCTCCTGGCCTCACAATTAAACCAGAATTGCACTCACTTCGGGCTCCATCGCGAAAGCGCAACGCAGATTCATTTGCATACTTTGGTTCCAGTGAGACTAACTCGAGATTGGGATCCTCGCCATAGCCGGTTCCGGCCCTGCAAATTGATGGCGAAACTGAATCAGCAACATTGCTCACACAGTTGCACTGGTCCGTCTCCTGGGAAAGGATAAGCTGCTACAGTCAATTCTATCCGGGCATCACATCAGTATCACACCAGTATCACATGTGATCACCAGGGCATGCGGGGGGGGCTTTCTGCTGCCAGATTGCACCAGAAAACTTAAGTTGGCCTAAAAAATGGCAACAAACCTTGAAGTTTTTCACCAAAAAACTTTGAATTAAGCAAAAATTTAGATGAAATCTCGAAATTGTGGATGAAATGTAATTATGGACATGTGGTATTTGTTAATGTGATATTTTCTATCCAATATGTGGATGAATGCTGAAATTGGGAGCACCACTATAACATTTTATATTGGCACTTTGGCACTTCATGAAAAAGGAAAAAAAAAGCCTTGGTGATTACCCCAATATTAGATTAGTTGATCCTAGGATCTGACAATAGGGATTATCACACCTTCTTCTCCCCATTCTCAATCTTCAAAGAATGGGGTTGTGGCACTCTCTTGTTGGTTTGTGGAGGGCCCATTCTCTAAAGGTTGAGTATGGGGATTCTTCTCCTCTGGAGATGAAGAATGAGTACAAAGAAGTTTTCACATGTGAATGTTTCATCCCCTAAAGCGCTGCTTTCACCCCAACCATGTTGCTGCCTTCACCATTGGATGCATGTTGAACTCTTGTGATTGCACTAAACATTAGAAGAATTCTAAACTCTACAGAAGGCCGTTTCAATTTCAGTTTTGACACACCCACGGTGCAAATATAAAATAAATAAAAAATATTTTTTTTAATAAAAATAACAGTTTTTTAGAAGAAAAAAAATCAAATCGCCAATCTGATGTGGCACTAATAGTGCCCTGTTAGATTCCTAGAATTTTATTTTATCTTTTTCCGCTATAATTGCACTTCCGCCATGTAGACTCACGGCCTTCTACAAGGTTTAGAATTCTTCTAATGTTCATGTGAATGCCCCTGTTGAACTCCTATGAATATGGTGTACTTGTGTGAGTGCGTGCTAAATGTTGGATCCCTGAAAAATTACCACATTGATCTTGAATCACAAGTGAACACTTTTTTCCATTATTGTTCTCCATACAACACTCAAGGGGGATTACACCTTCTTCACAAATAAGGGCTTTTGATTGGCTCCTCTTTTCACTCTATACCTTCTCATCCTTCATAGAAATTTCATTCTTGGAGAAGGTGTGACAATTTGCCTAGTATTAGACAAATATCATCATATTCCGATATATTTTTTATATACAATCACCACTAGTTGGCTACAATCAATAGACATTGGTTTTTTTTATTAAGGAAATCATTTTTTTCATTCATTTTAGAGAGTCAAAATAGCTAGATCACTAGTGCTTTTGAAGACCAATAGCCAAATTTTACCTAGGTATCACCTTCTTGTGATATAGATATCACTAAATATCACTTAAGTATAAGTATTGGAGAAATAGCTAGCTACTTCTCCAAAATGATTAAAAAAAAAGCCTCTACCATGTTTATTGCATTCTAGAATCATTTTTAAACTTATAAGGATTCAAAGGCCAAAAAGTAACCAATGACATTGAAAACTGCGTTTCAGTGAACGCAATTTACATAAAATGTCACCTGGATTTTGTTAACTACAACATAGTTTTCTACTAGTGATTGCATTAACTATTCAAGAAATCATGTCTTTTTTGGCAATGTACCTTGGTGAGAGGTCTGATTTTTTCATAGTTAAACCAAACTAGGATTAGGATTTGCCTTACAAGATTCGTTCCCTACATCACACAACCAAAAAAAGAAGACAAATGCTAGGATTATAGTATCTCTTGTGATGATGTGAACACTCCTTTTTTTTGCAATTAAATGCTCCCCCACTCCAATGTCGTCAATCCATAGAAAAAAAGTGGCCTCTGATGTCGCCAAAAAACGAATACAAATATGAAATATAAATACAAAATATTATACAAAATATAATACGGAATACAAACACTAAAATGTTGTATAGAATACAATATGGAATATGATACGAAATATGAATATGGAATAATGTACTAAATATTGTATTTAATATGATATGAAATACGAATATGGAATACTATAGATATACTAAATATGATCCTCAATGCCTATGGTGGCAATATCCCATATTGATTGCCACTACAAGAACTTTTCAAAATTATGAAGAGTGAGAGGGGGGTCTCAATTTTCTAGTATACACAAACAACTAATTCAATCGTGAACTAATTGAGAAAACCATCTTGAGTGACTATCCACTCTTGAGTGCTAGGATTACACTTTGCATTATGATATCCAATGGAATAGAACCCCCTAAAAAACAAATTTCTTCTTTCTTCAACTAATTTAATCCTTTGCACCACTTGAGAGTTGAAATGAATGAACTATTGTTTAATCTTTATGGCATTATATGATTACTACAATTGTAGAGAGAGAAAAAACTCCATCTTGTTTTCAAATTAGTATAAATTAACCCCTAAAAGACCATGGCCTTGTTTGTCAAAAAACCCTCAAAATTGTCATTTCTATTGCAAAGAGTAAAAACAATTGAATTATTTTTGCACATCTAATTGTAGGATCCTACACCTAACTAGTATTAGAATGTATGGATTTATTTTCAAAAATTTTGACAACACAAATTGAAAAATATTTGTGTTTAAAGTGAAGAAAAAAAATTTCAACACATTGCGTAAAGAGAGTATTTGACTTTGAGCCTTCTTAACTTACATTTCTTGCACTGAAAAGTTTTGAGTTTTACAAAAAAAATTGTTGCCCGGTCTCTCCTATTTTGAGCTTATTTGACATGACTTTTTCTCCTAGGCACCAATTCAAATAAAAATTATATTATCAAAAATATAATCTATTTTTCTATCTTCAGAAAAAGTTTTAAAAAATCATGACAATAATTGAAACCATAGGTACCTACCCAAAATCCAATTTGTCCCTTGAGGGGCCAATGATCCTTCAAGGGTAAAGGGTCCATTCATATTGGATCCCACAAGAAGTCACTAGTAACAAAAAGAGTGACCCCAATTCATACTACCAATGCTACATACATACATACATACATACATACATACATATATACATACATACATACACACATACACACACACACACACACACACACACACACACACACAGATATATATATATATATATATATATATATATATATATATATATATATATATATATATATATATATATATATATATATATATATTCTAAAATTACATGTAGTTTTTGTATTCAACCCCTTAAACATTGGATAAATGTAAATAGGGATGCACTTGGGTTGAGGATCCATAATGTGTACACATACCTTATTTTCTTAAGAAATTATCAAACATGAATTGATAACCACATCAAAAAGCATTAGCAAATGAGATCTTTAGAACGCTCTTTACATCTAAATGATATTGATATACTTTGGATGTATGTCTATAATTTTGGATGAATAAATGATGTTTCATCCTAATTCTTGAATGGATGTAGTTCCATCATTCTATTTGAAGATGGCAACATATGTTACAAAAAAAATTTGGAAAATAAAATCTCTAATCTACCCTCTTTGTCCACATGTACCTCTCTTTTTCAATAAAATGTAAATGTGGAGTATCTAGCCCTACGGCTATGTACCGACCACCTTCCAATAGGTGGCATGCTTGAAGTAGTCCATCCATATCCCTACAACCATGAGTGGCATCCTTCTATGTGTGCATCAACGGATGTTAGAATTGGATTTTCTAAAATCTTAGTTTTCTATCCTTTGAGGAGTGCCAAGCATGGGGTCAAAAGAGATTCCCCAAATTTGAGCTATTCTCAAAATCTAAACCGAGGAGAAGGAAAAAACAAAATATCTATTGGGATTTTAGAAACCCAATCTTGACACCCATCCCATCCCATTGTTTACCAATGAGGCAGGGGTCCCTTTTTCATCCTTGAAAAGGCCCCCCCCCTACAGTGAACATAATGGTCTTCTATGACTCCTCAGCTAACTCCAATCCTTAACCCCTTGAGGACCAAGGCCTTTTTTCTGCGAAAAAATACTCAAAATTGCCATTTCTATAGCGAAGAATAAGAAAATTTGAAAATTCTATTTTTTTGCACATCTATCCATAGGATCTTAAACCTAACTAGTATGAGAATGTGTGAAAAAAATTTCAGAAATTTTGACAGCACAAATTGCAAGATATTTAGGTTTAATGTGAAGAAAACAATTTTTTCAACACATTGTGGGACTAGATTATTTGACTTTAAACCTTCTTAACTTTAATTTTTTGCACTATAGAGTTTTGAGCTTGAAATATCTATGGTGGAGAATTGAGGTTAGAGTCTAGGAAAAAAAAGAAAATACAAAAAAAAAATTATTTTTTATTCTTTAAAAATTTGTTAAGTAGAAGCATGTATAAGATAGAAGGAAAATCTAAATTATGAATATCTCCAATATGGAATTAAAATGCACTAATCCCAATGGTGAGATTTTACTAGCAAGAAAATTAAACCATGTGGACCCTTTTTTTTTTAAATTGTAAAAATTGCATTCAGATATGAATCCTTTTAGTTATTTTTTCAAGAAGATGCTCTAATTGCCTGAAAAACAAGATTGTCCATAACTTTCTCATAACAAATCCAAATGGAATGAATCAAAGCTTTCCATGGAGACAAAAATATAGTCTATGAGGAATTTTTTTTTAAATTAAATTGAATTGCTTGAATTGTTTTTATTGTTGCCCCTTCTCCCTTGTTTTGAGCTTCTTTGGGCATGACTTTTGTTCCTAGGTACTAAATGAAAAAATATCATATTCCGACAAAGCTCATCAATTTTTCTATCTTCATGAAAAGTTTCAAAAAATCAGGACAAAAATTGAGACCATCAGTACTTGCCCAAAATCCCATTTGTCCCTTGAAGAGACATTGGTCTTTTAGGGGTAAAATTGAATGAGAAGTCCCCCCCCAATATCTAGGAAAGCATAATACCCTCCCATTGTGGGGGAGGACCATTGCATGGTTATACACATGTTAATAATTATAGAACATGGGATTAAATCAATGTGAAAAACTTACATTTTTTGAGTGACCACTTTCGACTTAAGCTTACTCCTTGATGGAAACGAGCTTGAATCAAAAGAGGCTTGCTTGAATGGACCTTCAATAAACAGCCACGTGATCTTCACCGAAGTTCCCATCACACTTCTCCTGATGCTTCCAACTAAAACAACCTTTGTTTGTAGGATTTGCAGACATTGATATTAACATACCTCCAATGAAACTTATCCGACAATTTTCAGCACATGTTGTCTGCAAACTGAGTTTTGTTCTTACTGAAAACACAAGGGAAAACCATGGCATAAAATGGAGGAAAACCAACAGCCAAGCCATGTCTTCATCAAGATTAAATTTTTTTTTCCAACAACTGAAGGATGACAGTCAGTTTCGATCAATTGTGTGCAACTATAGGAAGAAGTTAAGTGTAATTGCAGGTCCTATTTTATTTTCTTGAAACACATGGACAATTATTGTCAGTCCTTTTAGAAGAAGGTCCAGGCCGGTGACCACATTCAGGTCTTCACTTATCAATGTTCCATAGTCCATACATGTGCAGAACAGAACGTACTAAGGTAACTCAGCCTATGACAGGCCAAATGAGAGCCATTTGAAAAGTACACCTCTAGAATATTTTTGAAATGTACATCTCTAAAATATTTTTGCCTGTGATGGGTTGACTCCCATTTGACTTGTCATAGGGTGAGTTATCTGGTAAGTTCCCACCTGGAATTTGGAAAGAATTGGTTTTAAAACATACTACTCCTTTTGCCTTTATTTGTGTCCAAAAAAACAAAGAATAAACAAAAACATAATACTCCCACCTCGTTTGGAGAAGATGCTAGAGTTGCTGGGAAGTGAGGTTGCTGTTTCAGGTTTGGCAAAATTTTGACTTCTCATATCTGTGGTTCGCACATGGCAATTCGTTGAATTTGAAAATCCAGTACTTTGTGTCAACTGGAATTTTCATCTTGGAATACACCGTCCAAGTCCTCTTCAGAATTTCTTAAACCGCCTTGCCACGTTGTATCCTCTTCCAAGATCTTTCTTGTAACCTCTTGTGGTGGTATCCTCCAAATCTCAGGGTCTTTACTTTTATTAACCCTTAAACATTGACACAGACATTTTTTGTCCAATGGATGACAAAGAAGCCTTCTAGTAAGACAGAAGTGTAACTATTCATCCAAAGAATTTTGTTGTGAAAAGGGGAGGTCTTCTACAATAGTTTGACTTCCAATGAGTATTTTTTTTAAAGTAGATGATGTCACACGGTTCCAAAAGAGATGATTTCTATGACCACCAGTCTTTCCTTTAAGGGTTAAATATGGTTTGCTCCATTTTGGTTTACTTCATCTTGCTCTACTTGTGAGCTCTTCTTGAGCCCCCTCTTCAATTGTGCCACAACAACTCAAGTGTGAAATGGAGATACTAAACTTGTTACATTGTGATTTGTAACTACGATTGTAAAATCCCTCCTCATTGATCAAGTGTTCCTAATTGTAGACAAAGTTGGCAAAATTAGCAACATAGCCTGGTCTTTGGTATTGGGTGTTGATGAGGGTCACTACCAAAGAGCACCTCTAAAAACTCTCAAATGTTCATTTGGCTTGATTTTGTGTTTATGTAAAAGTTGATAGTTATCCCATTGTTATTACAAGTGATGAAGTAGGTCTGCTGTAAAGAGTGGTGTTATCTTCATGCTACGTTCACCTCTATGTAGGTTCGGGAGGGAAGACTGCTAGCTTGTATAAACATGCTTTTGACAATAGCTATGAAACACCAATCTTGCCAATCCCTTAGCACCATGTACAAATACTTGAATTGAATGAGATTGTTTCAAAAACCATTAGACAATAAACATATCCTTTGATTGTGTCAAAATTGGGAATGTTGTCTACTTGTCATAATTTATGTCACTAAAAAAAAGTACAAGTAGATTGAGTTGTTTTGAATGAATTAGTGATCTTGATAGAAGTTGTTGATGTTAGAAAGTCTTCAAACCTTAATAAAGGACTAAGGCACATTTTGGGCAGAAATTGTCAAAAACTACCACTTTCTAGGACAATGTGAAAAAAATGAAAAAAAAAAGTTTAAGAAAAAAAATTCAACCATTCAAATTTGTACTAGACTACTATGGGAATGTGTGGAAAAATCTCAAAAACTTTGATTGCACAAATTGAAAAATCATAATGTTTGAAGTTAGAAGAAAATGTTTTTTCCCGACCTTGTCCAATAGGGCCAACAAACTTTAACTCCTCCTAGACTTAGAATTTTGCACTACACATGGATATTTTTTTAACATTATTTTGCATCCTACATCATGTCAATTTCATACTTGCCAAATTTCAAAAGTAGAAGAGGAATTTTGCACATGTTCCCCAAGTTGCCTCAAAAGTTTATGGCAACACGGCTTTTGATCCATGCATAAGATTGAAAAAAATTGTATTTCTCACCAAGGGGATACATGTTCACTCCTATCAAAATTACATGAACATCCAACCAAAATGGACTTTGTGTGTAACTACTTGAGATTTTTTGTATATGTTGAATGGTCACTTGGTCCTCTGGAGGTTAATTTTGAAAGGACAAGGTGAGGCCTACCATCAAGGTTGTTTGCCCAAAAAATCACCCAATTCATTGGATTGACAACTCCATCTATAATTTTTATCATAACACAAAAATTTATTTATCAGACGCATTTTGCCCTCTACAACATTATAGATTTAGATGTTTTTTTGGCTCCTTTCTTAATGAGGTTTACCAATATCTTAATATGAGTTCACCCCTAAAGGATTGAGGCACATTTTGGACACAAGTTGTGAAAAAATGCTACTTTTCAGGGCTATGAGGAAAAAGTGATTTTTTTTTCAAAATTCAACTATACAAATTTTCACAAACTACCATAAGAATGTGTAGAAAAAATTTCATAAACTTTGACCCTACAAATTGAAAAGATTATGAAGTTTGAAGTTAAAAGAAAAAGTTTTTTTCTAATCTTGCCTGATAGGGCCAAAAAACTTTAACTCCTCTACAAGGGAGATTTTCTACTATCTATGGTCATTTTTGGGGACATTTGTATCTTGTATCATGAAAATTACATACCTACCAAATTTCAATTATAGAAGGAGCTTTGTACATGTTGCTTGAAGTTGTCCAAGTTGCCCAGAAAATTTAGGGTAACATAATTTTTTATCCAGGCGCCCAATTAGAAAAACTTTATATCCCACTAAAGGGATACATGTTTACACATTGTTTCGAAATGTTAAGAACATCCATTAAAAAATGACCTCATATGCACCTACCTGAGATCACTTGTGTATATTCAATGGTCATTTCATCCTTTAGGGTTAAAGGTTGTTTCAAGGAATACTTGTGCTATTTGCATTACACAATGCCAAATTAATCCTTTTGGGGAGCATATTTTTGGAATTTTCATCCACTTTAGATGAAATTCAAAATATAAATACTTAGTTTTGGGGGGGAGTACATCTTTTACAAGACATATGCCCCTAGCAAGAAGAGATTTTTAATCCTAAAGGACAAAACAACGTTTTTTGGCAATGTAGAAATTATAGGCAGCTCACTAGAAACAGAATTCTTTTTAAAATTCTTTTAAATTTTTGCACAACATGTGGTCAAGTAGTAGCTTGAAGGTGCAAATTTTTTAGTAACTTTTGACTATATGATTAAAAAAATTATTGTATGATATATAATTATTTTCTCAATCCGGGCAACCTATACAACTTTGAAAATCAATTTTTTAAGACAAAAAATTTTGAAATTCGTTTTCTATATTTGTTTATATATGGAAAGATTTGAATCATTCCAATTTGATTAATGATATGAAAGCTACGAGGAGTTTTAGTTTGCTGGTAGTTATGGAATCTCTACTCTAAAATAAACTTTGAAGTTCTTTATTTAATTCAATTTTGAGTATTTTGGACCAAAAAAAAATCATAGGATGTAGATTGTTTATTACAACATTACAATCATTGGGATTGGTATTTTTCAATTCCATAACTAAGTTCTTTAGTATTTTGAATCATTATCTACTTCTTTCTACTTACTATTTTTTTCAAGCATGGATATGAATTATTTTTTAATTTATATGTATTCCCAAATTATTTCTTCAACATATTATGGAGAATTGCATGCTGTAGGGTCTACACATTTTTGAATAAAATGTTTGAAAGATGAAATCTCATCATTTGGAAAGAGTAGAAAATACTTCTTTTTGAAATCCAAGCATCATAATCTGGCAATTGATGAAGTTTTTTATTTTGAAATTTTAGGAGGATGTATCATTATAAATTAACTAATAAAAGAATCCAATAGTTGAATTTGCTAAAAAATAAATATAGATGAAGATTTTAGCCTTGCTTTGGGTTTGAGTATTTTGAAACAATTTTGGGCCTCTAAACATGAGATAACAGTAGGGCTTAACAAATATTGGTTTCATGTTCTATACATTTGGAACATTTGGAACGTAGAGGTCCTTCTCTCTTCAACTATCGACATACAAAATTTCTTTTTGATACACAACTATCCTACTAGAGTTGTAAATAATACTCCATAATTCCATATTTTCTTAATACCATTTTTACTTTGACATTTTACAACATGGAAATATCCATTTTAATCAATTTTGTGCATACCTTTTTGTAGGGACAAATTCAGAAGATAATTTCTTCTAGACCTAAAATTTTCGTAAGTATTATTTCAAGAAGTCCACTAATTTTTTTATTACTCTTTATTCTTTTAGTTGTTTTTCCAAAGCACATAATACTCATAGTAATACCTTGATATGGTACAAAATCAACAAACCTATGTATCTTAGAGTGCCTTTTAACCCTTAAGCAATTTCACCTTCAAAATCCAAAATTAATTCCTTAAAGATTCCAAAAATAACAATGAAAGTGAGCTTCATGTGACTTTCATGTATCCTTGAAGAAATTTTTTCTAAAAAATGTTTGGAGATGAGGAAGTCCTCTAAAAGGTAAATAAGTTCTTAGAAGGAAGCTTGTATGTACCTCCTCCATTAACCCTAGAAGGACACAATGGATATCAACTTTCCAATGACTAATAGAAAATCTTCTTATATAGGACACAAGTGAAGATGTTCATTCTTGGAATTTTGTGTGAAAAGGGGAGGTTTTGTATAGTAGTGTGACTTTCAATACATACTCTTGGATTTTTTTAAAGCAAAAGATTCCCATGATCCCCAAAAGGTTGATTTTGACATCCTTTGTAGATCAACCCACAATGTAGAAGGCTCATAAATTGTTCATCTAAGGGTTGGTCCACCTTTTTCATGTATTTCCTTTCATGGGAATATTTTTATCTAATTTTTTCAGACAAAGAGAAATAGATGTAGAATGTAACACAAGTGGTTTCATATTTTTTTGAAGCATTATTGAATTATTTATGAATTTTCAAACAAGTTGTGTCGTAGGTCCCTATTTGTGTCACTAGGTCTTCCATAAATTATTCACTTGAAGTTATAAAGAGAACTGGGGAAAGCAAGGACAATGATTGGCTCTGGCAATAAATTACACTTTTTTCCTTGATCCATTCAAATGATTGTAGAGGTTGATTTAAAGACCATTTCATGTCCATTTCAGAGCTAAAGTAGGGACAACTCTAAATGTCCGAACTGAGTTCGAGCCTCCTACCTTAAAAGGATGAACCAATATGTGCATTCTTTGTTTCTACAGCAAACAATGAAGTAATCCATCAACCACTTTGGACCTCAGCATCCTTCAAGGGTGAATGAGCTAAGTTTGCTTTCTGCTACCCAAATTAATGAAACAAAAAAACAAAAAATTGGCTTTATGGTAAGGAACCAGTTGAGTACTATTAGTAACTTGTCCTTTCCAATAATTATGTTATAGAGCTTTGGCATCAAAGCACAAGCATGTTTTCCCTTGCAATGGAAACTGTCCATGTGTTTCAAAAACAAAACAAAAAGCACAAGCATCCTGCGAGTGATCATTCACATCATAGCAGTGTATTACTAAGCAGCAACTTAAAAAGCTAATCTACTTAGTTTTTTGTTCTTTATGGAAACAAATGAAAACCAAACGGCTTTGACCACTTGATGGCAATGGAGCTTCAGTGAATGACTGTGACACACATCTCACTTACAAAATTGCAAAGCAAATGGTTTTCCTGCGAGAAGCTGACTGCAAGTCCAATGTTTTGTCTCACTCAGTTTAGTTTGAATGGAATCTATACTAAATAGTGAAATTAGGTTGCTCCATACTAATTTCTTGACATTTGACAAACATATAAATATTTCCTGTTATAGTACAAGAATGCACTACTTTTGAATTAGATTTTTTTTGTAATTGGGACTCATAGACCTCCATATGTACAAATGGAAGTATCTCTAGAAATATCTATTGAGTTTGATGACTTATAGAGTAACTTTTGGGGGGTAAGGCAACCAAATTGTTAAGGTAACCTAATTTAACTATGTAGTGTAGAATACTTGGCAATCTTGTAAGTTAGTGTGTGTGCAATCTCACCATCATCTCTTATGGAAACAATTTGATGCCTCAAGGCCCAGGGCCTTTTGGGATTTGAAAACATCATTGCTTTTGAAGTGTTGTAGTTCAAAATCTCACCAAGGTATAGAAATCTCAACCATACAATCTTGTAGTGTATGTGTTGTAGATGACATGAATCAAATTTGGAGATATTTGGCGACAAACATTGCAAGACTATAATGTTTTAGTGTTCAAAAAGCATGTTGTTGAAATTTTCCTAGCAACACATTTGGAGGTGAAATTTGATTCCTAAACCTACTCAAATGAAAAAAATTTAAACTATGAAGTGCTTCAAAACTAGCATACAAACACATTGCTGAAAGAAAATATCATTCATTTGACTCATAGTGTCTGTAAAATGACTTTGAAATGTGAAAAAATAGCAAGGAAAGTTGCCAAAAACGCATCAAAGGCTAAACCTCCTTCTACTATATATGCTTCTCAGTCACTCATAACTTCTTGGATTGATATGAAACTTTAACCACACAAACTAAACTAGTATGCACAACTATACCAAATATTTTTTTTTATTGGAAACGGATAGTGTATGAAGAAGAAACAGATTGTTGAAGTTTATAGTAATCCAAAAATGTCTGGATTTTGAACTTTGAATTGCCCCCAAACATTCAAAACACCTTGGATTTGTATGAAAACCATACTACAATAACTGGGATTCAAGGGGAACATAATCCAACAAATTTTATTAAAAAAGAACATCAAATGAAGGAGATACAAGCCCCCAAAGTAGCAACCATCAAAATGTAGTTTGGTGAATTCAAATTGAACCCATCAACTTTGAATGGATTCCAAAATATCATTACATCTAATTCATCTTGGATTGATCTGAAAATTTTTCCTCCTAAACTAGAAGAGAGAGCACAAATTTTCCAACAAGTTTTATTGAATTTGGATATTGGATGCCAAAGTTACAACACTCCAAATTGGACTTTCAAACTTTGTGAGGACCCTTTTGGTTCCCTTGGGTGGTAAAGGGTTATCATGTAAATGATAGACCTTGTATGAGGGGCTAGATTTTCAATGAATATTTAAAAAAATTCTTTGAATATTTAACTAAATGTGAAATTGTTTATTATCATTCTCATTGTATTTTAAAAGATGCATCTATCGATCTAAGTCGGGTTTTGAATCACAATTCGAATTTGTCATTTTGTATTGGACAATTTGATAAAAAAAAAATTGAATAGTGGCTTTGAGGTTGCATGTGGCCTTGAAGAGGGTGGAAGATCAATAGTGATTGGTCATTTGAACATGTTACATGATGCTTATTTAACCCTTAATGTCCCATTGTTCCATTAGGGGAGAAAATTGATTTTAGGTAGACTTTGTAACCTCAAAATTTTGAGGTGATTTTTTGAAACTTTTTTTGAAGGTAGGAAAATATATTAGCTTTCAAGGAATATAATTTTATTTCAATTGGTGCTTGAGAACAAAAGGCATGCCATAAGATGCTCAAAACAAGGGAGATTGGGCAAATAAAAATCATCTATTTTATCATGCACTACCACATTTGCGCATGTGATTTGTATGAAGGGGGTTATCATTATTCTTTATGATGTAAAAGTTATGAAGCTTCTTGTTTTGCAAGTAATCTTAGAAACTTCTTGAAAAAGTAACGCATTGGATTCATTTTATAACTCAATTTTCACAATAATATTTATTTCTTTAAAAGATCAAAAAGGTTAAGAAAGCTTGCTAGAACAATCTCACCATTGAGATTAGTGTGTTTCAATTTCATTTTAGAACTATTGACAATTTAGTTTACTTGTACCTACTCAATAATTTTTTAAATAATGAAAATCACATGAAATTTTTTTCCTCCTTTACTTTCAACTCAAATTTTCAACATAATTTTTTTTTAAATTCGAAATCTGAAGTACAAAAATCTTATGTTAAAAAGATTCAAAGTCAAATAATCTAGTTATGGAACATGCTCAAAAAACAAGTTTTCTTCACTTTAAATGCAAATATTTTGCAATCTACTTAGGGAAATTTTCTAAAAAATTTCCACACATTCTTTTACTAATGTTATGCATGATCTCATGGTTAAGTATGGAAGAGAAAAAGTTTATAAAGTTTTTGTTCTTTGCAAGAAGAAAAACAATGGTAATTTTGAGTGTTTTTTGATGAAAAAAAGGCCTTGGGACTTTTGGAATTAAAAAATATTTTGAAATTTAAGTTTGGGCAGCCCTTCCTAGACGTCAAATGTCCTTTCATCCCTAATGACCCAAGGTGTGTGTACTTTCAAAATGGGCCAAAACAGCCAAGAATTTGAGCAATTTCTTTGCTCATTTTTTTCTTGAGATCAAATAGAATGTACCTATAGGATCTTAAAGTTCACATTGAGAGTGAGCACCTCAAAAAAATTCAGATCATTTGATTGCATAGTTCAATATATATTTGAAGTTTGAAGTTTTACTTGGGTCAATGGAAAAATAGGGTAGCGCACTTTGAAGGAGCGTATCTTAGTGAGAATATTTCAAAATGATGACCTTTTGTGCTCAGTGAAAGGCAAGAGTGTTGAAAATGCTTGTCTCAAATCTCTTAACATTTTGAGTATTTTACAATTCATGGTGGAGATTCCAATGCATTGTAGTCATACAAATGACAGTCATTTTTGTAAGAAAAAAACAAGCTCTGTTTCATGGCATTTGGACCTATTGTGTGAAAGATATTGAATTTTGAAATTTTTTGTATTAAAAAAATGAAAAATTTACTTTTACTTTTGTTTATTTTTGCCTGTGGCAAAGGCACATGGTACGCTAGTCTTCACTAAGTACGATTAAGGAGGAGTAATCATGTTGATGTTTCTTACTTATGTAACGTAATCATGTCTGTGGGAGGGCACTCACTTAATGTAACTTAGTCCTTGATTCCTTGGAAGAAGACATTTTGTGCAAGAGATGCCATGGGGCAGGATGGGGCACTGCCATGTATACAGGTAAAACAGGGATATCAGAATTGTGTAACTCAATGTGCAGGTGTACGCTTTTAAATAATTCGTTTTCAGTGGAAGTCAATGGTATGTACAACAACGTGGTTCGCCTTGAGTTTTAGTTGACCAAGTTAGGACATGACTTCCAGACTTTGCACATTTAAGCCCACCAGAGAGAGAAAAAAAATCCTTCGTGAGTTCGTGGGGTGGACTCTTTAACAGAGGAGGTCCATTTAAGATCAGAAAATTAATAGTTGGGGAGATTGGAATTCTTGACATACTTTACAGTATATTTTCTTTGAAAGACAAATGGAATTGGCATCTAAGCCAAGTTGTTTTGTATTTTTTGAAGCTTTGTGAAATTAGTTACGAATTCTTGAGGTTGAAATGTACTGGCCACTAAAAGTGTCCAATTCCTAAAATGTACACTATTTGTACATTGTTGGTGTAATGTGAAAGCAAAATTTACCTCTGCATTATAGGACATTGTTAGAGCTTGAGTGCTTTGTGGACCTCCCTACCTTATTGATGCACTTTATGAGCCCACTTAGGATATTTTGTGTATCTTAATTAATCCTAAAATCAGTTGTCATTAATCTACATTTCTAGAGTTAAGTGCATTTATTTGTACTATTAGTCATGTTACATTCATTTATCAAAATCACACTATTTATAAAATAATTAACCCCTAGAAGACTAAGGCCTTTTCATGCAAAAAGAACACTCAAAATTGCCATTTCTATTGCAAATTTTAGTCTTTCAGAATTTTATTAAATTATTCATGCATATTTGACCACATAGTCTTGCAATAAACTCATATTAGAATGTGTGTAATAAATTCCAAAAACTTTGGCCATGTGGATTACAAGATATAAGTGTTTAAACTAAAGAAAACCATTTTTTTTCAACTAGTTCAACTAGTTCCTAAGGCTTTGAAGATTTCGAATATAAAATTTTAGGGTGAAAAATTGAGTTGAAAGTTTGGGAATTGAAAAAACTACTTGCTTTTCATTTTTTTAAAATTTTGAAGTAGAAGTAGGTGGGAGATAGAAGGAAAAACCTACTTGGTAATGGTTCTTAGATGGAATTGAAATAGGCTAATTCTAGTGGTGAGATATTTCTAGTGAGCAAACTAAGCCACATGGAACTTATAAAAAAACTAAGATTAGAAATGAATCCCATAAGTTTTTTTTTAAAGAAAATGCTCTAATTGTCTAAAAAGAAAGACTCTCCATAGCTTTCTCATCACTAGTCCAAATGGAATGACTCAAATCATTTTGTGTGGACAAAAATATTTTCTAAGAGAAAAAAAAAATGAATTTCAATTTTGAGCTTCTATGAGTTTCTTTTTTATAGTCTAGCAAACTCCATTTTGAGTTTAGGATGGCATAGCTTTTGCTTGTGGGCACCAATTGAAATAAAAATTATATTCCTTGAAAGCTAATGTGTTTTTCTACCTTCCAAAAATGTTAAAAAAAACTATGCCCAAAACTGAGATTATAGGAACTTGCTTGAACTTCACTTCAAGTGCCTCCATAGGAGACACTTGGTTCTTTAGTATATAGTACTAATTTCCCCAAACAAAATTTTGCATGGACTCTAATGTTGTTGTTTACTCTAAGGTAGAACAAACCTGAATGCTATCAATCACCCAATCCTAACATGTACTAAATCCTCCCATTTATGTTAGTCACCTATCCATAATCTTAGCAACCCTTTAGCATTATGACAATGCACTTGTTCAACATGTGGTTTAGCACAGATCTATCCATGCCATGCTTTACCAATTTAGTTCCAACAAACTTTGAAAAATCATAGAATGTCCATTTTTTGTCAGAATGTCTTGGTTCTACTTGCAAATGGCTTCTCTCAAACTTCTCAATCTCTCAAAATTACATGATTTGACAAAATAGCTTCTCTAAGGTTACCTAGATAGCAAATATGCTTGGTAATAACTTAGGCATATTTACCAC
Organism: Straminergon stramineum; assembly: GCA_963920665.1. NCBI lineage: Eukaryota > Viridiplantae > Streptophyta > Bryopsida > Hypnales > Calliergonaceae > Straminergon > Straminergon stramineum. The sequence continues at coordinate 13,347,731 of OY987267.1, read as the reverse complement.
AATCCTTCACTCTTAGCAGTTACAAACACAACAAAGCTGCAGCATCACTTTTGAAGAACAGACACTTGGCAACTTGGCAACTTCTGTACGCCAATTCTGCTTCACATAACCGATAATTGCAAGGCTTCCGCAACCCACAATACTTTGAATTTGTGGGAGGTCAACAAATGAAAAGTTTCTCTCAAGAAACACACATTGCAAATTTGTCTAAAGTGCCGACTTTCCAGCGTCCCGACAACTTCATGAGAATTTAGTTAAGTGAGCATGTCAAGTGGGGCACTTCTGGAGCTGGTGGCAGGAACTTAAGTTATTGGAAACAGTGTCTGCATCTAGTTGCGAAATGAGACTCATACTTGGTCTAATTTGTCATGCAGGTCTTCTCATGGGTCATTCAGTTTCCCTCAAGCACATGTAGTCTAATTAACGTGGTGTGGACTTCGGGGTATTGGATGATCACCATGATAAATGGTTGCAAGCATTCCAATGATCAGATTTCAAGATTAATTATAAAGGAAACTCCTTATAGTATAGTAAAAAGGAAAACTGATTTTTTTTACATCAATAGTTACGGGAAGTGAGGTAAGCCACGAGGTGTTAGCATGTGAGTTTAAGATCTTGTGCCCATGAGTCTGGGCACCTTCTATGGTTATTGGCTATTTACAATAGAAGAAATCTATGTTTGCTTCAACAAAATCTCTATGACGTGTTTGTTGAGACAAAAGCAAAATTTGTGTTGAAAAACGCAGATTTAGCGTTTGCTTCAACGAATATGTCATGTAGATTTTGTTGAGGCAAACACAAATTTCTTCTAGTGTTGTGTAATAGGTATCTATGTTGTAAGTGCCTATATTATAGGTACTTATGGTGTAAGCAAATTTTTTGGTTATAGAATACCTATGTTTTAGGTATGCTCTAGCACCTTTGATGGTTGTAGAGTACCTACTTATATCTAGGCTCAAGGCTTGTAGGCTTGCATTTCTAAACTCACATGCTAGCATCATTGAGTGATTCTTTTGTATTAATGATGTAGTCTAGTATGGATTCATGAGGGTACGTAATAAGGTGGACAAACTCATTATGGAACCCAACCCAATTCAAATTTCTTATTTTAGAACCAATTTTGCTAGCTTGTATTCTACAATTCTAGTATAGTAGGAATTCGGCATACTTGGACTACCTATTATATTGTTGCTTTTTAAAAAGGAGTTGACCAAAATACTTGTGGAATATTCTTCAAAATGTCATTTTTTTGCTAAAAAATTATAAATCCAACAACTATAGCTTTGCACAGTGATCAAATGGTCTAGATTTATAGGCTTTCTACTTTGGTAGCATTTTGAATTGTGATATAACCAACTAAAGAGTGACTTCATAGTCACAATTGGATCATTTGCTACTTTGTTGTAGAGCCATCAATGAATGTAGCCATTTTATAGCCTTAAGATTGTAACCATCTAAAATAAATTGAAGTGGTTAAATTATAGGTGGTAAGATGACTTTTATAAGTGCACTTTGTGTTGGTTTGGGGGTGATGTAATAGCACTTATAGGTTTTAAAGAACATTACTTTAAGTTTTTATAGCAAATTCATACTTTGTTAGAAAAACATGAGTCCACTTCCTATCATTTTGTAGATCCTTTTTCTTGTTTATACAAAGTCTTTAATTCCAAGTATGAATTCAAATGAAATCATTGATGACTAATAATAAAGATATCCTTTAAGTAATTGATACAAATAAAACAAAGACTCTAACTTAAATGCTCTCATTATAATTTTCCTCTAACCCTATGTTAGGAAGAATTCTAATACAACAATACCTTTAGAGGCCTTTGAGATTTAATGCACATTTGAAGTTTCAAGGTTGCAACTAATTAACTAAATGTATTTGAACACTTTTTTTGATGCAATTTTTGGCTAAATTGTATGAGCTCAATATCAACTTCCAACCTTTGTGTCTCTTACTCTATATCTCTTATGTGTAAAATGACTAAGAAATTGAGTTCATAGGGAATGTAGATGTATTTTGTTGATTACTAGTTACACTCACTTATGAAAGTTTAAAGGAAAAAAACCCCACGAATTGATGAATTAGACTTGAAGGATATTTCTTACAAGTTTTAGTTTTTTCCAGTGGGTGAAAAAAGGGGCAATGATGGGGTCATTCCAATCCTTTTATGCATATGAAAAACTTAGCAAACTAGTACCCAATACTCCATTTATACCTCCAAAACTTGAGAACTATGTGGACACCCATTTTTGAGTTAATATTTTGAGATACAACTTAACACCCAAGTCTGAAGGCCTTTTTTTCATCAAAATCCACTCAAAATTGCCATTTCTATTGCAAAGAGCAAAAAAATTAAATTTTTTTGTTCATATCTAATTGTAGTATCTTTCACAAGACTAGTATAAGAATGTGTTGAAGAAATTTCAGAAACTTTGACAATGTAGATTGTAATATATTTGCATTTAAGGTAAAGAAAACCAACTTTTGTGCACCTTGCTTAAATAGTTTTTTTTTACTTTGAATCTTCCTACCTTCAAATTTTGTACTAATGATTTTGATTTTTCAATTTTTTATATTGAAAAGTTGAGTTGAGAGTCTTAAAATATAATTAAAAACACACACACACACACACACACTTGATTTTCACTCATTAAAAAATTGTTAAGTAGAAGTAGGTTCAAGATTGAAGGGAAAATTAAGCCATTGATAGCTCTAAGATGGAATTGAAGTACAGTAATCTCAAGGGTGAGATTGTTCTAGAAAGAGGTCAAGATTGAACTTGTGAAACTTTGGTCTTTAAAAATTATAAAAAATGGAATTAAAAAATGGAATTAAAAATTAAAAAAGTCCTATGAGTATTTTTTTCAAATAGCTAGATGCTTTGATTACTTGAAACAAGATTGTCCATAACTTTCACATCACTAATCCAAATGGAATAAGTCAAGGTTTCCCATGAAGATAGAAATACAATCTTTTAGAAAAAAATTTATTGAAAATTTAAAGTTTTAGTGGGTCTTTTTTCTTGCTTGTGAAACTAAAATTTGGGCTTATTATGCCATAGCTTTTGCTCCTCGTCACCAATTGAAAGAAAAATGATATTCTTAAAAAGCTAGTGTATTCTTCTAACTTCTCATAAAGTTTGAGAAAATCACGATGAATATTAAGACCATAAAAGCTTGTCCAAAATCCATTTTGTTCCCTCAAGGGACATTGGAACTTTAGGGGTTAACTAAGTAAGGACCATGGACTAAAAGTGTCTAGTGAATGACCTTTAGGGAAATTGTAGAAACCAAAAATGCCCCTATATATTCTCAAATTTGACTTTTTGGGGATGTCTACTTTGGTGATAGGGCAATGGCCATCCGATAACAAAATAGGTTTCTTTATCCTACAGTTAATTGCCACATTGATGATATGTAAACATACAAAAAAATGATGTTGCTCATTGCTTGCTTGCCAATGGCTAGTTTAAAGTTAATCAATGCGATTGGAAACCCTAAGCTCATGTTTTGCAATTTCAAAATTATATTGAAAAAAACCCTAATGAAAAAATCCATAAAATTTCTATTCAGAGTAAAAAATAGAGATTGAAAATAACCAAACTCAATACTTAAAAATCTAGTTCAATATGTAAATTAATCCTTAAAAGGACATTTCTAGCCCTTTGAGCATTTTTGCATTGGAATAATAAAAATTGTCGATTCAGTAGTTAATGGTTCCTTGATTGGATAGGCTTGTTGTATTTGTGACTTGTACAAGGATCACATACATCGCATGGGTGCAACACAAATCAAATTTCTTGATGTGCACAAGGGAGATTGTTCCTCATCTAGAGGTTGGATGGATCATGTGAAGCAGAGAGACACTACCCATGTTAGAGAGAGAAGCAATGAGCAAAAACTCCCCTTATTCCCTTGCCTTACCGAATGAGTTGACCTTTCTCATTTATTTTGTTGCTGACCTAGTCAATAGGGGTAGTTACAATTCCTCCATTGTCTTGGATTTCTATAGAGAATGGAGATGTGCTGGTTCTAGGTTGGCTCTTCACATGTGTGTGGAAAGGGAATATTCTTCTTAGGAGAAGTTTTTTCTATGCCCTTTCTTCTCCTCCAGAGGTGAAGAATGGGTGTGGAGAAAACTTTTCTAAAGAAGAATATTCTATTTTACACTAGGCTATGTCTCCCCATTGTCTCCCCATCAATTCTCCCCATCTCATTCTCCCCATCTCATTCTCCCCATGTCATCCTCTAAATGAATAAGGGGTCACACTTCCTGAGTCACCTGCTGATGCTTCCAATCGGTTCCTATTGCACAGAAATTTTTGATGGTGGAGGAACTGTGACTACCCCTATTTACTCATGCCCTATGTCCTAAAATTTCACACAAGATTCCCTCGACTGCCTTGCCTTGCCTTTGCCATGCCCAGGAACGAAATTGTCCTATTCTATTGAGAGTAAAATGCAAATAGGTGGCAAAAACTTCCCCAGAAAAATATCTGACTTGCACACACCAACGGTTCCAGCACTCGAGCACTCCAGGCCTCCAGCGCCAGCAGCTAGTAAGCCGCAGCTGAGCAGCTCTGTCCCTGCACGGAATCCGACCGAACCGGCCCCTAAAATAGTGCTCCACGCCACTTGTGGACAACCCAAGTGCTCCAAATAAGCCACGAATCTGGTCACTCACACCCACCCTTGGACAACCCACCCGACCCCTGTCAGGGACCGACACAGCAGCCGAAAAGCCCGACGTCTAGAACATCCACAGCCACCGTCCGATCCCCGCCATCCCACGGCCACCACGCCGAAAATCCCTTTTACAACGTCCAGTCACGGTCACCGGGCACCCCGGAGAGCATTTGAGTAGGAGCCTTCCGAGGAAGCAGCTGACGCCGATCGCCTTGACGCCTACTCATCACCCGGGGCGATCAGTAACTTGGGATCGATCGATCGATCGATGTTGGCGGCTCGTTTAACTTAACTTAATCGCAATAACCGCAATGGAAGGACCCAATTGCGTTCCCCAGGAAAAATCTTTGGGAACGGAACTACTCAGAATAATTAAAGAAATCGAGGACCCAGCTTTTTTCCTGATGACACTGAGATATCGATTTTCTGTCTGGTGGATCGATACTATTATATATCGATCGGGTTTCCAGGTCCTGGCGTTCGTTGACGTTGGATGGAGTTTAACATCCTTGAGTAAGTACCGGAGTTGCGTGGCAGCGAAGGATTGCAATCATTCAGGGAAAAAGAAGTTATGAATTTGTAGGTACGTATGGCCAGGGTCAATGGAATCGTGACGGAGTCAGTCAACCGAACAGAAAGTGTATTTTGTTTTTGTTTTGTTTTTGGGGGTAAGTTTTTACTGTCTGCCTGCTTCTAGAACTCTGGATCTAAGGTCGGAATTTTGATGACGAATTATTTTAGAACGTGAACAGAAAGAGTGACTGTTACGTATTTGATAACCTCAGGCGTGGGCCACAATCTTTCGCTTTTTGTGATGCTTCCCGAGTTGAGCTAGAGTGCCACGTCGAGGTTCTACAGCTAGGTGGTGTCTTTGATCATATAATGCGCGGCCCCCGGTGCTGAGTTACTTGTGCGCCCCCACAAAGTTGCAGGGCTGTTGAGCTTCTTCCTGCCTCGGTTGTGACTTGGCTGATACTCGCCAAGGCAAGCTCGAATTCTTTTGGCAACTAGCCTTCCTTTTGGGGTACCGTCTTTTTACAAGAATTCTTCTATAATAGCTTCGGTACAGAATCTTTCAGACTTCGCTGTACGATTTAGGCTTTTGCTGGCATGGGAGCTTGCGATTGTCTGGGAAGCTCTCGCTTGGATTGCTCGTTTTGTGTACGGGCTTTTTGGTCTGGTCTGGTCTTGGGATTGGTTTCGGTAGCAGGTCGGTTTGGGAGCGCCGTCTAGCTTGGGTAGCGAGTCTGGTGGCGAATTTACTATAGCCGGGGATTGTGCTTACCCCCGGGAACTTCCCATTTGAACGGTCTGCATGTGGTCCTGTCTTTTAGCCGCATTTACGCATTCCAAGGGAGGTTGTCCAGCGTGTTGCTGGTGTGTTGGTATCCGTGGAATTCACATCCTCGAAGCTCTGATATTTAGAGGTAGTGGCGCCAGGGCGTCTTGTTACAAGTTTGCAGAGACGAGAGGATTCGAACTGATGGAACCTGCCAATTAGTTTCAGTTTCGTAATTTCGACTACAACTCTTCGATTCTCTTTCGAATGAGAATGTAGATACGAGAGTGGTGAACTTCTTTTTTGCTAAAGAATTTCGTTGAACTCGTTGCAGGTATTGAGGGATTGTGAGGCGAAGTACTGAAGTACTGAAGTGCTGAACTGTGCAGATGCTACCCCACGCGGCTTCTCCGAAAGAGGAAGCAGCCACTATGTCGTCTGGGGCGCCCATTGCTCCGCCGCTGGATCACTCGAGATCTCGAGATGGAGGCGCGTTGGATTCATCCGACGTCGTGAGTTCCGGGGTGGAAGAGTTTCGTAACGGTGGCCCTGAACCGGCGGTGCTCGGTCGTGATTCCAGCCAACATCTCAGGGGCAATTTTGCGAACGGTAAGTAGTCCACTAGTTTGTACTCCTGCTATTAATCACAGTTCGGCACTCACATCAGTAATCACACTTTGGTATTCGCATTAGTGAGCTTGAGAAGTTGTGGGAAGCTGATTAGGAATCGTGCGGCGGTTGCTGCAGGTGACCAGGTGAACGGCGATTACAATAATGGCTTCACTTCTGCTGGGACTGCTGACGATAAGAATCCAGCCTCGCAACACACCGTCGATATTGATACGCCAGTCAATCTCCTGCACAGGGATCGGAAACCACCATTGCCCATTACTGTCAAGGTAAGATACTCTTTTCTCTCTCTATTAGCATTAGAAGTTTGATTTTGGGGACTGAGTTCTTTTGAGCACGTCGGAGAGGTCATTTCGGGCGGAAGAGCCAAACAAGATCAAACTTTCTTCTCACTTCATGCAATCATTTAAAATGGGAGTGTGCTGAAACTTATTAATGGAACGGTAGAGAATCCCATTTGAGTGTCCGTAGGCGTTAAGCAAAGTCAGGATTACTCGTACTCCCAAGTTGCTATTTGAAGGCCAACTAAGTGAATTGGAAGCCCGATTGGGAGTCTAGATGCGTTGCTGTTCGTACAGGGGTTAGGAGACGGGAACAGGTTCCGATTGGATTTTCTAGACGTTTTTGAATACTCTTCCCCCGTCTAAGTACTCAATGAGCCTTACTCGTTAGATACACCGACAGAGCATGCGCAGGGCGATAGTCATGAATCTTAGGTTTACAGCCGATTCATCAGTTTTTGTTTTGAATTTGGGATTTGGGGGATCGGGTGCAGTTTGTGGATTTGCGGAACACAGTGAAGATCGAGGGGAAGACGGCTTGGAGCCCTAAGCGCCCGTTCAAATTCAAACGTCAGCCCGAGATTGAGAAGGAGATTCTCCATGGCGTCACGGGGTCGGTGATGCCGGGTGAGACGCTGGCCATCATGGGCCCGTCCGGCAGCGGCAAGACCACGCTCCTCAACTTGCTGGGAGGCCGCAACCTCCACGGCATCACGGGGCAGAACACGTACAACGACCTACCCTACAGCAAGGCCCTCAAACGAAGGTAAGTTTCCATTATGAATGAGCTGTTCCGTTCACTAGAAAAGTGAACTTTGAGCCTTTTCCCCACAACAGTCTAGGAACTTGCGCCATCGAAAGTTTTGCACATCTATTTCCGTTCGAGCTAAAAAGCAATTGCAAAGAACCAAAAGCCAATAGATTAAATGTTTTAACACTAAGCAGTAAGCAGTCTAATTCATAGGTCACCTGTATATGGTCAATGGAACCCTCTAATGAACTGTAGGGTTAATGGAGCCTCTACTTTACCAATCCCCAATCCCGACACGAAATTCTCTAGCCTTATTTCAAAAAATGCATTGATTCTTCAAGCAGATTCTCGTAATGAGCACTAATTCATAACACTTTGGCATGAATTTTTGGGCTTTGTTTGACTGGTAATGGATTTTGGATTTTGGGGTGCAGGATGGGCTTTGTCACGCAAGACGACGTGCTGTTCGGGCACCTCACCGTGCGCGAAACGCTGGTGTACGCGGCTCTGCTGCGTTTGCCCACGAGAAGCTTCACGCGTGCGCAGAAGATTGCACGAGCGGAAGAAACCATCGTCGAACTCGGCCTAGAAAAGTAAAGACCCTCACCCAGTCTTTCCACATTTCTGATTATTTTCATGAAATTCGATCATGGTCGCGAATCTCAAGTGATATGAATACGACTGATGGATTCATTGGTGTGAATATTGTGCAGGTGTGTGGACACTGTCATCGGTGGGCCATTCTTCCGAGGCGTGTCTGGTGGAGAACGGAAGCGTGTGTCCATCGGCCATGAAATTCTCGTGGATCCGTCGTTGCTGTTCCTCGATGAGCCAACGTCCGGGTTGGATTCCACCACCGCGCTGCGTATCATCCAAGTGATCCGCAACATCGCCAAGGTATGTGTAAACCCTAATCGATCTCACCTTCAGAGCTCAAAGTTTCAGTCACTCGAGAAATTCGATTTGTTCATCTATGGAATTTTTTATTAGTTTCGTAGTCACAGGTCAAAGGTTTCAATGACAGGAGAATAATCCAAAATGTCCATCTATGAAATTTTTGCAAGATTTTCCTAGTGAATGAGCACTGATGATAGAATATGATACACTAGTAGGAGACACTAGGAAAGGAATTTGGACACAAACAGACCTTTGTCCAATTTCCATATTGGATGCGTTTCTCCTGTGAATGCATGCACTGAAAGCTTGGACTGGAAGAGCTATCTTCCCGCTAAGGAATCTAATCAATACCTTCCTGTAAATAGATTTGTCAAAAACCTTCACTGAGATTTTGAAATGCTGTGCTTGCAGGCGGGTCGCACGGTCTTGACAACCATTCACCAACCTTCCAGTCGCCTCTTCTACATGTTCGACAAGCTCATCCTCCTCTCGCAAGGCAACTCCATCTACTTCGGCAACGCCAGCGAAGCCCCGAACTACTTCTCCTCCATCGGCGTCACCCCCTTCATCGCCATGAACCCCGCCGACTTCATTCTCGACCTCGCCAGCGGCAACTTGAACGACATCTCCGTCCCCGACGAGCTCCAACAAAAGGGGTCCGACACCGCCATCATTCCCTCAACAACTGACGTTCACAGCTACTTAGTCCGCCACTTCGAGCAAGCCCTTCTGCCCAAGGAACGCGCCAAGATCCAGAGCCAAGCTACCGCCACGGACGAGCTCAAGCTCGCCTTCACAGCCAAACGCGAATGGTCTACCTCTTGGTTTGAGCAATTCTCCGTTCTTCTCATCCGCGGTCTCAAGGAGCGCCGTCACGAGTATCTCAGCTACCTCCGCTTCGTCCAAGTGTTCTTCATCTCTCTCATAGTCGGCTGTCTCTGGTGGCGCTCCAAGCGCAGCACGGAAGCCGAAGTCGCCGACCAAATGGGACTCATCTTCTTCATCGCCATTTTCTGGGGCATGTTCCCGCTCTTCACTGCGATTTTCACTTTCCCCCAAGAACGCGCCATGTTAAATAAAGAGCGCGCTTCTGATCTTTATCGTCTAAGTTCATACTTCATGGCGAGAACTTTGGGTGACCTTCCCTTGGATCTCGTCACGCCCACGATTTTCGTGATCATCGTCTACTTCATGACGAATCTCGTACTCACTTTCGCAGCTTTCTTCCTAACCCTGCTCACGGTCTATCTGAACGTGGTAACTTCCCAAGGATTGGGTTTTCTCATTGGAGCTGCGCTTATGGAAGTGAAGCAAGCGACGACGCTGGCTTCCATCGTCATGCTGGCGTTCATGCTCACTGGAGGATTCTTTGTGCAGAACATCCCTGTATGGATGAGCTGGTTGAAGTATCTGTCGTTCAATTACTACAACTACCGCTTGATTACGAAAGTGCAATTCTCTGGTGATGAGAGGTACGATTGTGGGACGAGTGGGGGCTGTCAAGGGATGGCGACGTCGCCGGCGTTTCATGGGATGTCTTTAGCTGGAGGTGGGGTGGATGGGATGGCGTTGCTGATCATGGTGGTGGGGTATCGGTTGCTGGCGTATGCTGCGTTGAGGAGGTTGAACACGCCGCGGTAGGGAGGAAAGTGCTTTTTTTGTACTATAGAATTCAATTTTTTTGATGGTAGAGCAGGATTTTTCGATGGTAGGGTGGTTTAATGGAACCTCCGGAATTAGGACTTTTTATTACTGATTGGGGGGATACAGCATACTTGAATTTGAGGACAATGTACAAGTTTTAATGACAATAAAAACACTGAAGAGTTTACTACAGGTGATTCGCACACTGTGCAGCATGGTATGCAGAATTTTGATACGTCGGTAATGAAACTCCGGAATCAGGAGTTTTTAATGACTTGTTGGGCTGTTAGCCTGTTACGGCATACGTGTAGGATCAATGTACAAGTTTTACTAAGAATAAAAAACATAGAATTGTTGGATTACAGTGTCGTGGTTCACACAGTGCGTATCTTGCTGTCTTCAGCGGATTGAGGTCATTCCAGAATTTTGATACGTCGGTACAGGATTTTATGCAATCAGAGCCTGAAAAATTCATAGTATATTCAATCATGTGGTGTATTAGAAATATGGACCAAGAGAATCTAGAATGCCCTTTTCTTTTTCCTTGTCAAGACTCAAGAACTAACAAAAAGCACTCATCATTTCATTTCATCAAGGTGGAATCCTCGTGTTGCTTGGTTATTTTTTAGTTGCAACTTAGCGCACTACCAAGTGGCTCATGATGATTCTTCAGATTCTTAAATCTCTTGCCCCTTTTTGAGGTTCAGACCTCACTTGATGTTCTCGTTTTTACTTCCTTTTGATCCGCACGACAGTTTTCCGGCAGTTTTCCACAAAGGAAAAGGAATAGGAAAAGAATCAATAAGAAATAAGACAAATTAAATAATAGGAGAAACCATGCTCAGAATCTGATGTTTGTCTGGATAAGTTACCTTTTTGGAGATTCTTTCATGATGTTGTCTCCCTTTTTCACGGAGGAAGTAGGTGAACTGCTTTATCTTCAATTGTTGATCAACAAGTTTCATCTACGGTGTGAGTTTCTTGAATCAGCAGTTGAACAGGACCTTCTTTACACTCTACACTGCTAAGTTTACGACTCTAATCATGTGAGCTAAATTTTCTCCTTAGGAGTTTCACACACCCGCTCATCAGCACTCAATGGGGATTTGGTTTACAGAGCTTCGCTGGTAAGCGCTATCTTTTCGACCGATCAGTGATGCCTGAAACCCATAAATCTTCTTCAAGTGTACTGGTTTGCAAGTTGGTGAGAAGCTCCGTGAATTGCTTGCGTCATTGCAGGAATGTTGAATTAAACATCAGAGTTGTTGAATTCTTATATCATGTTGTTCAGCATTCTAAGTAGTGCTTGGAATCCTCATAGCCTCTTTGTTGTTGAATGTTTTGATTGGTCAGTAGCAGGTTCAACCACATTCTCCTCAAGGTCTGAGAACCTTAATGACAATTGGCTAGAAGTCGCGTTACTTGAAACCCTAACCTGATCGACTTCTAGTTTCGGTTAAGGCTCATTGTTGGCCATGACGGACCCCGAGCGATTCGTGCTCCGGGCTCTTGCGTCCTCCGACTTCCACAAAGGTATGTCCGCGTAGTGCTTTTCAAATTGGGTGATTTTCCAGTGTCTTTTCCGTTGTGTTTCTCAAGCGGATGCTGTGAATTCATCGGACAGGGTTCATGCAGCTGCTGGGGCAGCTCACCGTCGCGGGAGATGTCTCGGAGGAGCAATTCGCCGGTGAGTACCACTAGTGTCCTTTGTGTGTATCTCTTCAATTCCTGAACAATAGGGTTACAATAGGGTTTGAGGTTTAGGGTTTAGCATTGGAAAACTCTAAAATGTGGAAAACAGAAATTAGATCTAATACAATCTATGGTACTTCGGATTATTTGCCGCATTGATTCACTTTCTCTTGGCGATTGCCGAATGAATGTTGATCAATTCCTTTCTAAGGTTTCCACCTCCTTTAGGGTTTCGAGCTCTCTCTCTCTCTTCGCAGCTACTATTCTTGTGGCTTTGATCAGAATCCATTACGTTAGTAGAATGGAAATTGTTTGTGAAGGTCATTTCCCTATTTTTGAGAGGTTTCTTTGCACTAAAATATGATGTATTAGATACTGTATTGTATGAATAAGTTATGAATTGTCGAAATTTGAAGAAGTGGGGTCCCAATCACAAGCCTAGACTACTCTCATGGATCGTGAAAATTGCGACTATGCTTTGCCTCATGGAAGCATCTTTGATTGTATTAGGATCTTATTTCTTACAAGTCATGTGCTTTGGTGAGACTTGTATTTGTCATTGAATGCATATTGTAACCCTTGCAAATGGGTTTCCTGACTTAAAATTTATTGAATGGTTACTTGCTTGACAGAGAGGGTGCAGTATCTACAACGGCTTGGAGATGATCACTACGCTGCTGTGATCGAAGGTGTGTCTGCAATTCCTGCGCAGGCTAAGTCCTCTCCAATTCCAGTAGTTTTTGTTTTTAGAAATTAAGGTTTCGGTTTTCGCATTGTCTTAATGTAACCTCACCTAAACGCAACAATTTTAGTGCTGAGTGCGGTATTTTAAAAGTTCAAAGGGTTCAAAGTTCTATTTGTAGACGACCTATAACCGACAACCTACATGAGTTTGATATTGAGGTGGTGTACATACTCAAAATCAATGTGTACTTGTTGTTCAAGATTTAGCGTTTAGCATTTCGGTCTGTGTTGCAATTAGGTATTTCTGCCTTACTGCATTGACCCACCTTTTTTGCTGAAGCAGATATGGAGACAAGCCAGATTGTAGCAACTGGATCAATCTTAATAGAGCACAAGTTTGTGCGCAATTGTGGCAAGGCAAGATTCTCTCATTGGAGTATTTATTACACTTCGGTGTTTTACACGTATCTGTTTGGATTCCAATCAGTTGAGGAATGTGGGTTTACAGTTAAATTTTTGTCGTTGCTAGAGTTGGTACCTCGTATTTTTGGACTTTTAGAACTCTCGAAACAATTTGAGATTGATGCAGGTAGGACACATTGAGGACGTCGTGGTCGATCAGTCTGTGCGGGGTCATCATCTTGGTCAGAGGTGAGCAACCAACTTCATCGGTCCGCCTCTTTAGTGTGAGCTGAATTTTTTATTTTTTTGTCAAGGATGTCCTGATGTCTGTGACCCTATATACTCTCAACCCTTCTAACGACACTGCCTTGGGGAACAAATGGGCTTCTAAATGCGCTCACATTTGTTCGAAAATTGACATGTGAAGTTGTCCAATTAGATTTGCACAACATGACAGATTCTCAAGATATATTGGGAATGTACAATTGCAGAATGTTGAGTGTATATATGTAACAAACAGGGATGTAGGTCAACTATATAGTTATTGTGGAGTAGAAAATAATTGATCTTTCCTTTCAGTTCAGGCTACTTGGCCTTCAGTCATTTACTATTGAATGATTGAAACGTGCAAATCAATGGAAATCGTCCATGTGTTTCAAAAAAAACAAGAACAAAAACAAAACAAAACAAAACAAAACGTGCACTTAAAGATAGATTGGCTCGTACCTTCTTTTAGAAGAGTTTTGTTTTGAACTGAAATGGAATTGTTGTGAGCTACGTGAACAGGATCATTGAGTTTTTGACCAAATTTGCCAAGGAGAAGGGCTGCTACAAGGTCTTTCATTTTCTCTCCTCGAGACTTGACTTCTTATTCTTATTTTTTGAAAATGTTCTGTTATTAATGTTCCAGCGAAGATGATGATTGCTTTTTGTAGTTATAAGCACAGCCTAATTGTACATAAGTGTGACTCGTGTGCCGTAAGATTTTGCAATTCTCTTATTCTTTCGCCTTGTTTCTATTTTGTTCAGGTCATCTTGGATTGTTCCATCGAAAACGCATCATTTTATGAAAAATGTGGTTATGTGAGGAAGGAGATTCAAATGGCTCGGTACTTCTGAAAACTTCATTATAGTGCTCAGGGAGTCCTTTATTCAATCTTAGCTACAAGGACTTCCTCAGTTTTCCATCTTTTACGATGGAGGGCATTGTGTGCAGTCTCAACTAGACAACCAGCATCTTATGGTCATATTCAGTGCATTGGAGTGGTTTTAAACAGCTTGAATGTTTGGAACTCTTGCAGTTTGAGGCACTCATCTGAATCCTCAGATCTATATGCATCCTAGATTTTAGACCGTCAGTTTGATGCACTCATGTGAAAGTAACCTTTTATTTGTGTAACGCCTAGATTTTGAGGTTTTCGTTGGGTAACTGAGCAGTTGGAAGCCCTAAATTTCAGCACTTATTTCGGCACACTGAAATTCACTAAAATAACTAAAATGAACTTTGCTTCATCAGTGAAATAGCATTGTTCCTTGGACACTTCATTGGCTCTAGACCAAAGGGTAGGAGGCTTTGCATTGATAGAAGCTACATAGGAGGAAGTTTGAGAAGGACCTTAATTGAAAAGTGAGATGATGGGATTGAACCTCTCTTTGTATAGTTGCTTGTTCCACCAAGAACAAAACAACTCACCAAAATCAAATGATTGCATGTATTTCCTAGATTAGTTTGCAATGGAGCTTGTTCTCAAGTTGCTCAACCCTAATTATGTTATTGGTGCCTATTTAGGTATTCTAAGAGAGGATATTTTCAATTTTCTATTATTGTGTTGGGATACATTTCTAATGTTCTATAATGTTGTACAATCTATGAGCAGTGGTGCATTTTAGTTTTGGTTAGACCCTTCTTTAGATGAAATCAAGAATTACTTCAAAATTGCATCAACATATAAACACAAAATAATTACAAGTCCTACAAATTGTAAACTATTACACTTAATCATCTTTAATGTCACAATATTTAGGTGACCCAAATGGACATGATTATATAGGACTTTGTTACATGGCGATAGTTGATTATTGTGTTTCCAAAAAAAATAACTTCTAAAAAGTACTCTACATTTGGAGACTCAAGAGTCAAGTATCTTTTTCACACTTTTTGACCTATTTTGATATTACAATTGTGTGCAAGTTTTGTACAAAGGAATACAATAGAATGAGTGGTGAGTGATACAGACAGTTTTGAAATGGGTACATTGGTTTCTTAAGGTTTAATTAGAGAAGATAGAATGTGATACTCCCTTTGTTCCATAATACTAGTTTTTTTTAGTAATGAAAGTATGAAGGATTTGGAAAGAATTTTTTATTACATGTTACAATCAAATGATTTTACAAGAAAAAACTCTTTTATTCCAAATTGAATTAGTGCATAATATGCAATAGAGAAGTTCATAGGTGGGCCCAATTTCAAGGATTTTTTCAAGGAAAGTAGTATAGTTAGATGCCATGTTAGTTAGTGGCCATTAATGCACTTCTACAAATGCATAAACCTCTCCTAGTGCACAGTGGCAAGACTATATACTAAGAGAGATTTTACTTGTATAGAGAATGTGCAATGTGTCCTTTCAAGTGCAAAACAATAGACTTGGATATTAATTGCAATCAAGGAAATTTCATAAAGGAAAGAGGTGACAATATATGAATATATACGAAGTGTCATAGATAAACAAGGAAGACTTCTTGTGCTGCTACCTAGATTGCCTCTTTACGTCTATAGATCTGCAAAAGAATGGCTTGGAATACAATAAATTCAATTAAAAGTTCAATAATGTCTTTTGGTCTTTGCTCTTGTTAACTTCAAAATATAGTAAAAAAAAATTTAATTTTTAGATTTTTCTTTTACTTGTAATATGGATAATAAACAAGAATTTATGTACTTCATTTCATCAGTGGCCATCAAAAACAAAAGAAATCATCATAAATCCTAAAATCAAGTTTGAAATACATTTGGAA
This sequence comes from Straminergon stramineum, assembly GCA_963920665.1. NCBI lineage: Eukaryota > Viridiplantae > Streptophyta > Bryopsida > Hypnales > Calliergonaceae > Straminergon > Straminergon stramineum. The sequence goes on along the minus strand of OY987267.1, from coordinate 13,331,767 downwards.
CAAATGAAAAATATGAAGAAACCCACCAAGTATTAATAAAATTTTGAAGATTATGATTTTTAGGTGTTGCTTGTCTTTGAATAGTACTTTTCAGCAATAAGAAAATCTTTTTCAAACCTTTTTTATACATAGTAAAACAAATTTTCTTATATATTTGTAATACAAAATACTATTGTACAACTACATCTCTCTCTCTGTATATATATAAATGTCTTTTTTTAAGAAATGAATAAAAGGTAAAAAACAATATTGAAATGTTAAAGTTTACTTTTAGAAGAAAGCAATGATGTTTTCATGACTAAAATTTCCATTTTTTGCTAATCAAAGTGAGGTGAAATTTTAGTCAATCTTAAATGAAAAATAAATGATTTTATTTTTTTGATGAATTATCAAAATGAAAGGCATTGAGAATCATTTTGACAAATACCTATAGCTATTTCAAATTAAAGTTTATAGATCATTTCTATACATGATGCATAACATAATCTTTTCTAATGAGGACCCCAATGTCCTTGGAAAACACATAATTTGTAACACATCTAAATTTATCCATGATACCTTGGATTATCAGGAGTTTAAGTTCATGCATTTGTAATCATTGTTGTACACAATGTGACACCTACATTCAAATCAAAAAGTGACACTAAAACCAAAAAATTAAGTCTTATAGGATGTACAAATCAAAACATGTAAACTTATGAGAAAAGTGTCAATTAGTTTGGTATACATAGATTTAATACTTTAAAAATTCATTAATGTGTTCACCCACTATTCAAGTAATGCATGCTAAAGTGCTTTGCCGACAAGATCCAATAAAAATAATTCATGCTTAGTAATTGTAAATATGCCAAGTTGCTATTGGTGACGATTATAGGTGCACTTACAGTTGTCGTCGACGTCACCAGGCTCGTGGCCACAGCACGCCCGTCCGTCCGATAAACGTCCTCCCGTCCTGCGAACGTTCGTCCCATTCCATGAACATCCATCTCGTGAACATTCGTCCCCGATCTGGACGTTCGTCCTTCTCATGGACGTCCGTAGCTCAACCGAGCGGCTCCTCTTCTATTCGCTTCTCTTCACCGATTGTGGCGAGAGAACGCCGTCGCAGTGCCGTGGTGAGGATTCATCGCCCTCCTCACCCACGCGCTCCTTCTCTTGTCGCCCTCTTGACGATTCTTTTGCAGAGAAGAGCGTGTTTTTCTTCAGATCGTGATTTTTTTTCCATGTTTTGCTGCGCTTGAACGCGAGAGGACGGGGACAATGGCCGCGTTCTCAGCTGCTCGGCAGCTCCTGCGGAACCGATCTTGCTCGATCTTGCGAAATCCCTTTGAAGCAGCTATTGCATCTGCTTCTGCTTCAAAAGCTTCGTCATGTTCCTTATGGAGGTCACAAATGACGTCAACCGTGCATTCCTGGACGAACCCTAGTGGCCATCCTACGAATTGGCGGCTTGCTTTTCCGTCGGCAAGGTGATCACCTGCGCTCTCCTTTCTGATTTCGATGATTTGTGAATGGGTTCGAGCTTCGGTTCAATTGGAAGATTGAGCAGGAATCGGTTTTGAGACGAATTGCTGTGTAGGTTAGCATGGTTTGCTCGGGCTGTATCCACTGAGAGCGGAACTTTTCGAGTTTTCTAGGATTTAGGGATTCTGCAAAGGATCGTTATGGGGTTAACCTAAATTGGAATTGGAGATCGTTTAAAATCTAGAGGCGCAAATTGGTCCTCTGTTGTTTTTGGCAGTTTTGAGTAGGTCATACTCGGACTTTTCTTTTGATTAAATTTACTCATTTGTTAACTAATTCATGCAAGGTTCTTTTTGGTGATATAGAATTCCGCCCTGTCTGAATTATATGTCGCTAAATAAGATCCATGAAATTGTTAATTTTGAAATCCAGAATCTTTGTCGTTTTTAGTGTTGGAGGGACTAGTGAATTTTCAGAAGGAATTGGAATTCGCTAGCTAGGGGGGTAAATGAGATGAAGCGATTCTCACCAATTAACTGAAATTGATGCCGAAGAAATCCTTTGGTAGATTGTTTTTTAGTTTCACTGTAGTTCGATTAATGCACTTGCGTATAGGGATGACTGTATGAGACATACCCTAAGAATTCTAGGGTTCTCGATTCCTTGGATTTTATATTGATATATTGGATTGCCTGTGCTTTGCTTGATCAAGCAGTGGTTTGGATATTGGGAGAGGTTTTGCTACAAGAGCCGGGAGAGTGGATATAGGAGCTAGGGCAAGGCAGTTACAAGCTCGACGGCTATGGACCATCGCATTGTCTGGAACAGCAGTAGCTGGCTTTGTTATTGTTATCTTGAACACCTTTCAAGAGAATCTCATGTATTATATCACGCCTTCACAGGTATGGGCTTGGATTTCAAGGCAGATTACGTGAATTTGGAATGCATACAGACTTCTGTACGGTGTCTGGTGATATTCGTATCAGCGAGGGCTCATCGTTTTTAGGATTTTAGAGAATATGGTCTGAAAATATGGTTTTAGATAACATGGTCTGAAATATAATTTAGACATATTCTGAAGAGGAGTTTCCTGAGAGGATGTTGTAATAGATGGTGTAGATTGTTTTACTGATAAGTGCAACTCTACTTGCAAAGAAGTTAGGATTTTATTGTTATAAAACTTGATTGGATCTGTTTTATTAGTTTGGATATTGCTCTCTTAATTTGTTCTTGACCTTCGCAGGCTTTGGAGAAATTTTTCCTTGATCCGACGAAAAATAGATTTAGGCTTGGAGGCTTGGTCTTGGAGGGCAGGTTTGTTCTCTTCTGCATTGCCTTAGTATTGTGCAAGCTAGAATAAAGAATACAATGGTTTCCTTAAGCAGCAGAGATGAGTTGTAAGAAAATATGTTCATGTACAAGTTCGAAGCCTTCTTTCTTTTTTGGAAGCTTTTATGTAACACGGCAGTCGGATGGATAGGAGACCTAGACTTTACCAAGAGTTTGTAATTTGAAACTTCTGTATGATTTTCATGACTAGGTCCTTTATGCATCTCTGAAGTGGCAGTGTGACTAACATCTTTTTGTGATGCTGCTTCAGTGTACACCACTTCAAGAATTCCACAGAGATGGAATTTGTTGTAACAGATCTTGCAAATGAGGTATCGACTATTCTATTCTCCTTTTTCTTTGTAGGTTGCTGTCTCGGGATTCTTGTTTGACCCCTATGCTCATTTGACGTTATTGAGGTTGGATTTGATCTCCATCGCTGTTCCCTTCTTTTCCTGGATGCATCTGCCCCATGTGTGAGATTATAGAACTTGACCCTCTTAATTTCTCGATTATTGCGCTTGGTCAGATTCTTGTAAGGTACCGTGGAGCATTACCAGACTTGTTCAGGGAAGGACACTCAGTAGTGGCAGAGGGATTTGTCCGCCCATTTGAGCAGTACCCGGGCGACCTTGCTACTGGTGCTGACCAACACGCAAGTCTTACCGCAAAGGCAAAGGAAACAGGCTGCTACTTTGCAGCTATTGAAGTTCTTGCCAAGCATGACGAGGTAACTCTTAATGTACCCCGTGGGGTCTTTGTATCGATATTATTGCAATTTCGATTAGAAAATGATGTTTTTTGGATTTTGTCTTGGATAAAATAGACCGTCTTAAAAATTCGTCCAAATATCCAGATGTACATTTTGATCTTGAAAATTCAATGTCATAAAATAATACCAGCATCATTCAGCAGTATAAATGAATACTAATTCTTCATACCTATAATATACTTGTTGCTAATATTTGCATACATTTTGAATTGAGTTTTGAATTCTTTTGATCAAATTTCTTCAAATTTTGTATTTAAACACATCAGTCTAGGAATTTGAGATTGTAACTGCACAGGTACTAACATTGCTTTGATTTGTAACGACTCTTCATTGATTGAAAGTAAATTTTGAGAATTGGAAAGCTACCAATCTTAATATTTCTAGAAAGGCTCTCACTTTGAGGGCTAATAACAGTTGAATTGATTATTAGAGCAATCAACGATGGAAACTTTATGAGTTCCGAGTTAGAAATGTACTTCTTGGCGATATGCCGTATCTGCCTGTGTAGACTCTATTCTGCCCCTTGAGATTGAAGCTGTTGTTTGCTTCAGAAATACATGCCGAAAGAGGTTGCTGCAGCTGTGGCGAAGAACAAAGCCATGCAGGAGAGTCGAGAAGCGCCAGCACTCTTGACAACAACCGCAGCGGCAGCAGCAACAGCTGTTCCTCCCCCTCCTCCCCCTTCTGGTGGAGGTCCCAAGAAGAAGGGAGTTGCACAAGCGCCAGCAGTTGCTCAAAGATACGAAATCAGTACTTGACTGGAGTGTTCATTGTTCACGAGACTTAGGGCTAGTACTTATGAGGAATAGTTGAATCCATGGTTGATTTACCATCGGAATTCTTAACAATAATTCTTTACTTCTTCCTTAATTCACAGTTAGTCAATTTTGCAGATGGTTAGAAGAGAAAGGTTGAACAACATTAGTTTAGGGGTAGAGCCCCTTTGACATGGTAGAGATTATTTTCTGGGTGATACAATTTCACTGTCAGGGATCATAAACTGAGGACTTTTTCCTTAGTACTTGAATCCTCTTTGTATCAATCATTCCTATTAATGGTCATCTAATTTGATGGCACAGTTTTCATTCTAATCACTTCACAAGTACATTAGAGAATGATTTCGCCACCCCAAAACTTGCAAGTTTCATAAGGAAAAATATTGTTTTGGGTCACTTCACAGACCATACGATGGGCAATCCACATGGAAAAATAAATATTTCATTACCACCGTGAATCAGTAAGGTAAGTACACCTAAATTGGAACCCCTACCTAATCTTATCACAATGCACTCGTAGGCTTCATTACAACACCAAAATCTAGGGAGGTCATTCTCCCCTCAGTCATGTGGTGCAAATCTCATAAGAGGATCCAAAGTCTTAAGTATGACTTGTTCTAGATTTAGGTTTTGGAATATACAAGGAATGTACATATTGATGCAATTAAATACGGGTTGCAATTAGGTGTATTTACCTTACATGAATTTGTCTTTTTGTGTTGCCCGAATTCCTTTCAACAAAAACTGTCGGGCCCTTTACCCCCTGAAAGTTCCATGACTATGTTTTCACTGAAAATGTTCCAAAACTGCCATTTTTAGTACAAGTACCAAATTTTTGAAAAAAAATCTTTTTTTGACACATGTAATAGTAGGATCTTGTAGTATGCTGACTTGAGAATATGTGGTAAGAATTTCAGAAATTTCCACAGCGTGGATTGCAAGATACAAGCATTCAAATTCACTGAAATCATTTTTTTGGCCCTTTGAACAACAAGGCAGCTACACTTCACAAGCTCACTTTTCTAAGAAAAAATGTTCAAAATGGTGGTGCTTCTTTGAATTTTTTTCATAGACAAGTTGGCCACATGTTTGAAAAATTTCAGATCATTTGCAATTGTACAACATATAGGAAAAAATAGTAAGTAGATAGTAGTAGAGAATGATTCAAAATACTAAATTATTCAGAATTTAATTATGGAATTGAAAAATGACAATCCAAAATGTGCAATGTTGTAATAAAAAATCTACAACCTACAAATTTTATTTTATTTTCAAAAATGCTGAAATTTGAGTAAGATAAAGGAATTTCAAGTTTATTTTAGAGTAGAGAATCCATAACTACCCACAAACAAAAAATCCTCATAACTTTTTATTCATTGATCAAAATGGAATGATTCAAAGCTTTCCACATATATATAACTCTAGAAAACCAATTTCAAATTTTTATTTTTAAAAAAAGTGATTTTTAAAAATTTGCCTGGATTGTCCATTTATGAAAAAAAGTAATATATGAGGCCATAACTTTTGACTTATATATCCAAATGTCATGAAATTTAGTACTGATTAAAGATATTCCTAGTCCCTACCTTCTATTAAAATTTGGTTAAAAAATATGGAAATCTCTAATCACACATACCTACCCAAATTTTCTATGTGGCCAAAAAACACATGATGGTCCTTTAGGAGTTAATAGTCCATTAGGGTGATTGCATGAAACACATGAACCATCTCTTGTGACACTTTGTATGGTTTTTTTTGTTCTTAGGCCATAACTTTTGCGTTCAAGCTCGAAATGACTCAAAACTCATAGGCAAGTTACTCATGACTACTATATGCCTTGTCTAATATTTTGGAGATTTTCAAAAACGTTTAATTGTCTAAAAATAGACCCCAATTTTATGTCACACTTGCTAATATTGGGTTTCTTTGAACAAAGTAGTACCCAAAGAAATAAATTTGGAGGGGATGGTCCTACAACACACTTTTAGCTAGAGTTCAAAGGATTTCTAAAAATAGTTAACTATATGTTGTTTAGAAGTTCACAAAGTGAGCCTCTTTCTACTTGCATTTTAAAACATGTAAAGAATTATTTTGGTAGGGTTTTGGGTGAATGTATATCTCTTTAGAGTTTCTACGATGGCCAATTTAATTTAATTTATTTTCATTTTTTCCTATTATTTTCGAATTAAAACATCAAAGTATGTATTTCTTGAAATTTGACACTTTTCTAGTTCTCCTACTTAGAGAATTTTTCTATGATTTTCCTTTGGTGGTTACCTTCATTTGATAGGTGTATACATTGGCCATATATATATTTTTTAAATTAAAATTTATTTTCCTAATTGTAAAGTACTTCTACAAAAAATGAGTAGTATAAAACACAACAAAATTGGCAAGTGTTTTGTGCAATCACCCATTACATGTTAGAGCATCTCTACAAGTGCAACTTCATGAACCCTAGAAATATAATGCTCTCTTAACCCCTAATTGCCTAAGTGATCATATAAGATTGCTCTAAAATTTAGGTTCATTTTGGTGTGCAATTAAATTCCTTTGATTGTTCTAAAAAATTTTACAGACAATATTGAAGGTTAACTATTGGAAGCTTCTATTTTTCACCAAAAAAGGTAAATACTTGATTTTTGAGAGGTCCTCAAAGGCATTTATGTACCATTACTGGAAGAGTGAAGCTTATGAATTTTACTTGATTTCTTGGCTTTATGAAAAGCTTGTCAATTTCACTTGAATTGAGATTCTCACACTTGCAGGTTTCACAAAATGTTATTGAAGTCAGAGCTAAGATTAACAATTGAAAACTGGTGGAGAAGAGAATGAAGGTCACGACGTTCCCAGGGTTCAAGAAAGAGAAAAGACACATCGAGGAAAAAGGTTGGTAAGTACCAATAATCATAATCAACAGAGTCGCACCATGTACACGCATGTACATTGTACACACAGACCTTGTTAGCCAAAAGCACAGAGGTGTCTACACTCAAATTACGACTGCTTAATCCATCTATGCTTAGATACTGTCCATGCTATTACAGTACTACACATCACTAGACAGACGACGTAATCTATGAGGCAAGAAATAGACATAAGTTCCAGGAAAATTATTTACACAAGTAATATATACACAACGAGAGAACTTCCGCCATCCTGTACGCTTTGAACGCTCAACTCGTAAAGCCCAACTGTCTCCTCTTGCCAGCACCTTCTCGGAACCGCCCAACCTCTGGGAAGCTCAGTATGTACAACACGCCATCCGAGGGTTTATACCGCGGACATCAAAACCTAAGGTTGTGTTGGGACAAAGGCATATAACAGTGCAGTCAGTTGACGTATTTATACTGCTGATACGAATCGCTCATGGCCAGCGATGGCTCTGCGTGACTGTCATTGATCACATCAAAATCTTGTGAGTCGCTCGACAGGTAATGCTTCTCTTGTGGCTTTGCATAGTACGGTAAATGATCCTCTGAGTTGCCGTAGCCACTTCTATTGGCATAAACAGCTGGAACACCCTTGTCTCGGCTTGAAGTGTCCTCTGTCGAATTATACAAGTTAGCTGTGAGAGCGCCCTCCCACACCATCACATGTAGACGGATAGACTGGCCAGTTTGTCGGTGAAGCGAAAGCTTGTTGGACATTGAGATAGTGTCATAACACCGAATTGAACCGGAAGACGCAACTAACCACGGCGTGATCTTTTCACCTCCTAGCCGGGAAATAACAAGCAGCTTTCCTGCCGCACAAGCTGCTTGATAGACAGTCTGCAGCCCTGCCCGATCAGCCACTGTGCCTGGGTCCACGGAAGAGACATGGCAAAATCCCTGCCAAGCAAACAGAATTAATTCCTCGTGGTGCTTCTGCCGCTCAACAATAACATCGTTCACTTCATCTAGAATAGAGTCATCAAGCTCCCTCCTAAAATGTGCATAGCCATCAATTTCTAGAGTTGGTCAAAACACCAGCTTCAATAGAACGTAGAATTAATTATGCTAAAATGTGCACAGAAATTTGCCAATGTGGCGCAGGCGCAATGGAGAGCCTTTATCTACCTATCTGCAAACATTTAAAAAAACCTCCATATGATGATAATTTGGAGCCAACAGCTTTATGGCACACTTTTTAGAAGGCCATGGCCACACACTAATTTAGAGGCAGCTACACTCCAACGAAGAATAATGGCTTGCAGAAATATCTACTGAAATATACCTCCTCTGTGCAGCTGATGCCAACTCCGAGGCGAGACTCGTTCTCTTCAGGTTTCAGGTCAATCGCAAGCTCGGCAGCTGCAGGGGAGTACCACAATCGTACTGCTCTGACAACGTCCACATCCATGGCTTCTCGATCCTGCACTTACAATTCCTTCGTTAGTGCATAACAGAACTTTCGCAATGCCGAAGCTTCTTGAAGGGACCAGATTTTCCAAAATACTGATAACACGTCAACAGATCAACCACAATTACGGAATATTTTCCGCCAACACTCAAAAAATACCAGTTTCGCCAACATTTGGATGAAAAATTATAATGATAGTCGGTTTTACAGATGAATGTACACACATGGGTAAAACTATCCAATATTTCGAAACATGCTTCCAAGGGTGCTTGTCGCTCTACCAACAAGAAAGCAATAAAATTGGCTTCCTCTACGTGACCAAATTGTGTCACTCACATGTGTCGTGCTGGAGAGGTAGGACAAATCAAACCCTAAATAATTGAACTCAAGAATTGCCAGTCATCTATCTGAACAAATAACCACTTCTAAATGCCAAGGCACGTCGTTAAGTTAGACCGTAGAACCAGAATCTAAGGCAATCGCTACAAGCCTTATTCGACAGGAAATTTTCAAATAAAACCCCATCGTTTAACATCGGCTATTCCCGCTCTTTCAAATGGTTCTATGGAACCCACGTTCAAGTAATGAGAAGTAAAAGAAAGAAGCTCTAGGGGAACCTCATTTACCTGTAATCTATAACAGCCGGTATTGGCAATAACCGCAGGATCCTGCCTGTATCCAGGAACTTGGTAATCTGCAAACTACATTTCCAAAGTATTGCACGTCAGGATCGAACATTCGAACGACTTCAGCAGACCAAGGCGAAAACCAAACTGATATCCGAATTACTTCGGGATACACGGACGGTATGAACTATGGTCAAAAGCGAAGCTCAACCACCAATTCGTAAACAAACCGAGAAACAATCACAGTGATATTAGAAGTCTAAATTGAAAATCGAATCTTTTCATCAAGCTATCTGCCGTAATCTTCACTGAATGAGAAGCGTCGCGGATTTTGCCCCCAGCCTTTCAATACAAAAGAAATCACAGTTGACATATATGATCGTTGACTACTTACTTGCATAAAAAGGGGCTCTGTCTGAATATTGACGAAGGTGATTGGCACTCCAGACGCCTGGGCAGCGGATAACCAGGCAATCGCTCGAGCCGAAGTCTGCTCAACACCAGCGTAGTCGCGAGCCTTGGGTGATAAAGCTGGTGGCATGACAAGGAGGGAAAACACCATCGAGGAACCCGAGACAGGTAAAAATGTCATCATCTTCTGATCCCAGGGGTAAGAAACATAGCTGTCCTTCAACTTCATACTACTCAACTTCACCAGCAAGTCGTCCTTCTTGGTAAAATCCCTCAGCATCTTGGATGCTTCCAATAACTTTCGACTTTTGTCTGCAGGAAAAAAAAAATTTGAGTCCCTTCAAGTTATGACATGGACAGCATTCGAAGTTCTAGGACTGAAATATTCACCGATTACAAGATGGAACACTACCACATCATGGACACCAACTTGATTTTCTAGAAAAAGGTTAAGACATAAACCAGCAGACGAAAATTTAGTACACATTCAACTGATGAAAGAGGCAAATTTGAATCATGTCAAGGCTTCCACATCGACAGCTTGTTAAGAGCAAAGGCAGTGAAGAAACCTCCAGGACGTAAGATTTTACGATAGAGATGACGTATAGAAAGTCAAACTACTATTTTAAAACAGGGGAAATTAGAGCGAGCACCTTGCAGAACCACGCAGTCTTGCTCCATGGCATCCACCAATGTCGCTATGTGACTGCTATCAGTAGCGCTGGTTAGTACATATGTCTTCTTCAGAAGGGAGCTCTCATCCGCTGAGACTTTAGCCCGAACTTCAATAACTGAAGAGCCTCTCTTAACTTTAACCTTTATTCCTCCTGAAGCATTGTAGAGTTTCTTCAGCTCACGCATGAGACCTGTCTTTCCGCCGGCAAATGGGGCTACCAGCATAACTCCACTGTCGCTGCTAACCTGCAACAAACCCTTTAAGATGACTAGAAACTCTTTGATCACTACAACTAACAGTGGCGAAGCCCCCAACCCATTACCAATCATACTTCACGACATTCCTTGGTGGCAGTCTCGAAAGTAATCTCCGAGAAACGTTAATCTAATCCAATGACTGTGGAGATAGGACAAACGTGAGTGCGGAGATAGGACGGACGCGGGAGCAGAGATAGGATTACTCTAATTCGAAAAATAATGATATTGAGTCATCTATGAAGAAAAGGAATATACAATGGTCTAGGCTTGATCAGATTGGCGAGCATGTACAAAATAAACCGCACATTTCGCGAAATATTCTCCATTTATGTCATGACTAGCCAAGTTTGACCATTGGCGGATTCAAAACTTCCTTCAAGGACATTCTAGACTCTGCAGTAGCATTGCTTGCCAGCAGGGCAAACATCCTCTCGAAACTGTAGGATGTGAGTATATTGAGTGAATAAACAGCGCATAGCTAAACCATGACATGGACGGCCTAACCAGCGCACAAAGAGGGGAATCCTAGTTTGAAAAACTTACTTCATGCTTGAGTTGTCATTCACAGTACATGAGTGCATTTATAATAACAAACAAAGCGGAGGTAAGCATCCCCTGTAATTTCTTATCATCATTATCTCCGCAGCAAAATAACCCTCGAACAAGGCATTTCTTGCAATTGCTGTTGGTTCCGAAGCGTGGAACCCGCCCCACTGTGATCCTAAACCGCTGAGGCTCACGCTCCAGTGATACTTCTATTCTAGAATAGTTCTCAAATAGACATCTAAGAGAGTGTTGATCTCTGTCCGGACGGCATTATGGACTCAGCGCGACTTACAATGCCAAAACACCAAAAAAAGAAAACTGATAAGCCCTAGATCATTCTGAAATAGGCCACTGCCCTAGTCGAAGAGAAATTTTCGGAAGATTCAAGTGAACCAGACAGTAAGACACAAGATTCTGAAATCACTAGAACGAGCATTACATCCACATTAACAAAATGTCCACACAAACAGAAAACCATTACGTGCTCCTTTCCGACTGAATTTGCTCCCTCCGCAAATTTCGGAATCACGAACCCAACAAGAGAATCATCCTTCCTTACCGACTCGACACTTCAAAACGCATCTACATTACACACCTACCAAAACACTACCATTCACGGGGATCAAACAATTTTACCTGAAGCACAACATCTCCACCTAAGAGCTTGCCCTCCGTCCACGTTTCGGCCGGCGTCGACCCGCTCAATTTCACAGCTACCACAGGACTATTCCCACCCCCCGCCATCGATTTCACACAACTCTTCCCAAACTCTCACTCCACTAATCTGCTTTCCAAACTCAGAACCTAAAACCGCACACACCTTCCAACATATACAGATTCAAACCCGCGAAGATTCACCCCACGCACGACCGAGTCAAAAACCTCCTCTCAACAGATCCCGACACTCTCAATCTCCTCTCAGTTTCACACAACTCTCTCCGTCGGTAAAAGCAACGCACATACGACCTTCAAGAAAAAATCACACGCACTCTCTCAGATTCCCTCCCTCTCCCTCAGCCAATACTCCGACAACCAAACGGAGTAAAGAACGACAACACGAAGCAAGAATTCGAGCACCGACTCAGCAAACACCCGATTCGTGATCTACTCATTTGCAAGAGATCGGGAAAAGAGAGAGAGAGAGATCTCTACCCTCCCTCTTACCACCAAAGAGCTCTACCACCGCAAAAGTCAAGAAGTGAGTCAAAAGAAGCTTTAAAAAATAAAGCGAAAAAACGGAGAGAGAAATTTGCACGATGATCGTTCAAGCAAAGCACAAGAGTTCCAGTCCCGCGCTTGGCTTGCGATCACTACTGCTTGCAATCACTTGCGGCGGAAGAGACAACAGGAGGTCGTGCTAGTGCGAAATTCTTAAACCTCGAGGAATCGTGGTCCGAGGGAGAAGCGGAAGAGAAGGGAAGACTCCCTCCCCGGGCGGAGCATCGCACTACGCCTGCCAACGGATTCCTGCCTTCGCGCCGCGCTTCCGGGACATACACGACGACTGTTTCTTCCAAGGAAATGTCGTAGACGACAACGACCGTTCTGGTGCGGAACGAACTTCGTGGGGGCCGGAACAGGCGGGGAAGGGTCGGCATGGGATGGGGACGACGACCGTTCTAAAATGGTATTGTCGTCACTGTGACGGAAAGTATCGGATGACGATCGTTCTATCGTGGAATAGTTGTGATGGGCTGGGTTTTTGGTGGAGCCCACCCTCGGTCACTACACAAAATAGTGAAACTAGGTTGCATGAACAATTAGGTTGCCTTCCCCAAGAAAGTTACTCTACAAGTCATCAAAGTCAAGAGATATTTCTACAAATACTTCTATTTGTATGCATGGAGGTTCATGAGTCCCAATTACAACAATAACTAATTCAAAAGTAGTGCATTTCTATACAGTAACAATAAATATTTATATAGTGTCAAATGTCAATAAATTAATGAGGGGCAACCTAAATTCACTATTTTGTGTAGAGTTAATTGTAAAGTGTGTCTGCAATGAAGGGGCTAGAATCTATGTTTCTTTTGTAATATTCTTAGTTAAAACCTTCGTCTAACAACCCTTCTACAAAGTACAAATTGAGGTTCATTTATGATTAACTCTATTATGTGACAAAATTTTGCTCAATTTTTTCCTTTACTATTGTGTATTTCTTTGTACATAATAATGATTCCACTATTGAGTTCACACACAAACGATGAAGCCCTTGAATGAAGAAGTGGTTCAATCCCTATTTTGTTATTGATTCAATTCCCATAGATGGCAACCATCGCCATGCATGATTATCATGGAAGGTGGGGGACTGAAGACTCTTCTTCATTGTATTGATGAAGATTGCTTTCGTTGTAGAGGGGTCAGAGATACAGTGGTAACAATGTTCAAGGAGAATTGTTGCAGTTAGTTCATTGTTAGTTGGTGGAGCTGGGAAAAAAATCAGTAAAAAAATCTATAAAACTTCCTATTTAGAGGGAAAAAAATAGAAGAAAAATGGCTGAATATGGAAATTAATAGAAAATAGCTTGTGTAATTCAAAAAAAATCCCGAATGTTGAGTGGAATGTTTCGATCAACATCTTTAGAGCATCCACTATGTTGCCCATATATTAGTATAATTATGGAATAGATGTAGTGGATTCTTCTTAAACAAACTAATCACCAACTCATCACTATCGTTACTACAAGTATGAAACTCAATGACTCTACATCTCAAGTATACCCTCTACATGACACTAGAGAGCCCTCAAATTGTCTCTTTGTAGAAAAGATTTTTTTTGTACCATGGCTTATAGGGCCCATAATTCCTATATTTGAAAGGACAAAATCTTTTCACATCCCTTTTTTTTTATAAATTAATGCAACCAAAGATTAAACTCTAGAGGGGATCTAGAGTTTTGGGTCCCAAAATTCAAAAAAATTGATCACCAATTCATTGCTAATGTTACCATTGGCATGAAACTCATATACTCCATACCTTAGGTCTACCCTCTACATGACACTAGAGAGCCCTTGAGTTGAGTGGTATGTATTCATGAGAATCTTTAGAGTATCCACTATACAAACCATATGTAAGTACAATAATGGAATAGATGCAATGGGCCCTTTTGAAACAAATTAATCTAATCACTATCATTACTACACGCATGAAAATCATAGACTCTATACCTCAAGTCTATCCTCTTCGTGATACTCAACCTCTTTATAGCATCCACTATCCAACATGTATGTGAGTGCAATAATGGAATAGATGCAGTGGGCCTTAGGAAACAAATTAATCACCTACTCATGAGTATTGTTACCACTAGCATAAAACTCATGAACTTTATATCTCTAGTTTGTCTTCTACTTAACACAATGGTAGTTTTTTAGAGAGCCTTTGATTTGTTTCTTTATTTCAAAGATTTTTTTGTCTCTTTGACCATGGCTAGTGGGACGCATAATTTCTATCTTTGAAAAGGCAAAATCTTTTTACACCCCTTCTTCTTGTAAACTCAAACTACCAAAGATTGAACTCCAAAAGTGATTCAAAGTTTTGGGTCCCAAATTTTCACTTCTTATGCTTTTGTGTTGAATATCATGCAATGACCATTCTTATTTTAAGTAGTCAAAAAAATAATGATAGCTCTACATCCACATTGGTTAACTTTTTCTTAATTATTGAACTACTAAGAGAATTGTCACATGTGCTCCTCAAATGTTTCAACCATAGCTTGGAATGGGCCCAATCTTCAACAAAAGCTCCGCCTTAGACTTGCTAATAAGAAAATGATAATGGTGTTCATCAAATAAATATGCCCTTAATGCCATGGTGCTCCTTGTTTTGGGTGTTTGAGTAGCATAAACTCTAAATTAGCTTTTCATTATTTCTATAATGTTGTGTTGTATGGTTATGGTCAAGGTTTGAGATGGTATAACCTCACACCTTAGAGATAATGGTATCAATCCTAGTTGAAACTTAACAAACCAAGTTTAGAATTAATAATGCATGTTAAGAATGAGCATATGGCTTGGGGGACCCATTAGCTAAGCAACAATGGGGGCCAACCAACCATCTTTTCACACCAAGCAAGTTGTGTCTACCACCCTTTGGTTGGCGTTTTAAATTTGAGGGGTAAGAGGTTCTTCGTTGCACAAGTCAAATTTGTCAAGCAAAAATATCATTAACTTTTAATTGATGTGGAAGTAGAACCTAAGAATATTTGTCATAAGAAGCACATAAAAGAAGACATTTATTAAATATAAGCAAGTTGAATTTGGAAATTGAACAACCAAAATACAAAAAATAGGCCTCAAAGAAACATCCTTAAGGAAAACAAATTAAATGAAAAAGTTATGATTCCACATTAGTCAAAATATCTTGTAATTTGCAATGAAATAAAGTTCCCCCTTATGTCAAAGAAAAATTACTGAAAATATATTTGCAACTTAGCCATTTTGTTGTGTTCCAATGACAACACTATGCTACCAATTTCACCCTAGAAGGGCCTCAAAGCCCTTTGCGGCCATATAGTATATTATGTATTTGGTGGTATTTGATCAAGGAAACATTGACCAAATACTTTTTAGTACAAAGTAAATTAATGATCATGATAGTATGTAAATTAAAATGTATCATAACCTATATATTAAACCACAATTGAAGAGTTATAAAACTAAATACGGGTTGTATAGAAGGACCCCAAGGGCCTTTCAAGGGTTAATGGAGGCCCACTATAGCTCAAACCAGCTAAGGCTACTTTCCGGCTTGTACAAGCTGTACACTAGTAGAAACATTGGCAATGTAGATTGGAGAAAAGATTCACAAAAAGACCCCACATGACAAACTTAACTAGGTATGGGTCTTTGGGGACATGTTTCTCAAGTCTATGTTGTCCATGTTTCCACTAATACTATGAAAGAAAGTTTGTGTAATCCAGAAGTCCGTCAAGACTTTTCCCTTCTTGGAACATTTTTCTTTTTATAAATCCATGGTCTCTTGAGTTTTTCTAGGTCTCACATGGTCTGCCTTGTCTTCATAAATAATAAATGAAAGTACGCAAAGAAGAGTGGATCAATTTGATTTATTTGTATATTACCTCTCAGATTGCGTTGAATGATATGCACAATATCATATTTATTTGCACTCAAAGTACAATACTGGATTCCCAGCAAGAGAGCTTTCAGTTTGCAAACAGAACTAAGTTAGAACTTAGATTTTTAATCTTTCAAGTTAAAAAGCAAAGTCTTAACTCCCATAAAGTGAAGCTTTTGCATGGAAAGCAAGATTTCCTTTGCAGATTTTTCCAGGTGGGTACCCCCAAACCACCACTTTTTGCTAATGTGCCTAGTTGTTACTATTAGACTAGTAGAATTTTCATATTTTCTTGTTGACAAGTGAAAAAAGGTTCTAATGGACCTAAGAATGCGACAGTTGGATACCATATGTGACAATGTGAAACTGTCAATTTTTTTGGTTTACCTAGTAAAGCTAACCGGAAACTAAAGATAGGTATCCGGAATTAGCTAAGGAACCATTTAGGTCTAAAATAATGAAGGAAAATGAGATAGTGAGGTGATTCTCTGAATCCGGTCCTAGAGAGTGAACGGATAGGAGCGGATGTCTGACCGGATAGGTGATGGACCAGATACCATATAGAGGACCAGATCCAGAACAGGTCATGATGAGGTGGCAGGGAGTCCAACGGCTATAAAAGAGCTGGGCTACCCAGATCAAACTCTTTTTCATTTTCATCTTCCAAGCGCTTTGTGCTCTGTGTTTGGAGTCTGTGCTTGTCGCTTAGTTTTCCGTGTCAGTTTGTTGTGTTAGTGTTTGCTGCAAGGGTTTGTGATTTTTGAGCATTAGAGCTTTAATTTCCGGTTGAGATCGGAGAGCAAAAGTGAGAACAAGACGTGCGGCTAGGAGAGAAAGCGAGGTAGAATCGGAAAGGGTTCCAAGTGCACTCACCCATGTCCATGCCGCAGCTTAGGAGAGCGAGAGGCAGACATGCGGGTACATCTTCGGTGGAGGTAAAGCTCCGGAAAGTAATTCCGATTGTTCCCTCCGCTGAACCGGCCAAGTCCCAACTCATGGAGGATTTAAATTCCATGGGTTGCCTGGGGTTTGTGGAGAAACCCTAGGGCTTCAGAGAGGAGTCCATAGTGAGAGAACTCTTGGGCAAGCTGTCCAATGAGTTTGACAATACTCTGAGAGTTGTTCCGCATCTGTGGACGGAAAACGTGTGGAGAGCAGTCTATAGTTTCCGGGTAGGAGGGCTAGGAATGGCGAGCCGGAAGGATGAGTTTTGCCGCGGAAAGTTCCAGGGTGCGGTCAACCCCAAGGACGGATAAGCGATGGAGGATTCCATTGATGAGTGACAGCGCCGGCTACTCAAGTTTTTGGTTCCAGTCCTACACCCGGAAAAGCCGATGAGGGTAACTATCTCCCTCGCCAACACTATTTTCGGTGCTCTGAGGGGAGATCAGAAAGTGGACTGGGCCCGAATCATTTCCAATCTGGTTGCCCAACTTGTGTGTAGAGTGGGAAAGAGTAGGGCCACTCCGGTGTGTCCCTACCTTATTCACCTCTACCATTCCCACCAACTTCTCTGTGCAGGAGAGGAGAAGGCGTGGAAGGCTCAAGAAACTCTCTTGCGGTACGGGGAATCGGAAATGGATGAGGAGATGGAATCCGGTTCTGAGCCCGAGGAGAATAGTGAGTCAGAGGAGGAGGAACCAGATCTGCCGCTGATCAAGCGACAGGAAACGACCTCTCCCAACAAGCAGGGAACGCCACCCACTCGGACCACCCCAGCTCCGGAAGAGAAACCGGAAGTGGAGAAGACTGTTTGGAGGAATCCAATCCCAACGACCCGTTCAACCTGCTCGTCAAAATCCTATGCAACGTGAGGGCAGATTGGGAGTTGAAGAGGAGGATCCTGCGTCGATTGGAAAGTTGGTAGGGGCAGCACCCGACAGAGAACTACCAGAAAAGGTAGCCGGCTGCATTTCCGATCCTGTCGAGTCCCAGAAACAAGAGGCAGAAATCCGAAGACTGCAGGAGGAGTTGGATCGAACGAAAGCGAAACTCCTTGTTCTTAAGGATAATTTCGTAGTTGCGCGATCCATGGTGGAGGAGGCTTAGAAGATGGTGGAGCAAGCGAAGGCCATATACGGGGAGACCGGAGCAGCTGTTGCCAAGGCGAAATTGTTCGACGAGAAGGTTCACGAGGAAAAGAAGCCATCCGGTTCCCGGATGGTGAAGATTCTCACAGACTTTGCCGAGCAAGTAGAAGCGGCAATGAAGGAGGCACGAAAGGTAGTGGACCAGATGGAAGAGAGTACCTGGATACTGTCGGGAGCAACTTGTTCTCGCGGAATCCGACTCTCGGATATCTCTCTCCTAGATTCGTTCCCGGATGTGACAACAGGAGAGGGGAAGGATGCGACTCCGAAGTCCAAGAGATCGGAGGTCAGGGTGACTCAGGTCAACACGCCCGGAACCGCCATTGACTTAGACTCATCACCCAGATCTGCAGAGGAGAAGCGAGTTCCAAATCCTCATGAGGGGGAGCAGAATCGGAACTTAAACGAAATCTTTGAGCAAATGGAACCAGGAGCGGATAGTGCCACCATCGGATCTCGGGTGGGCACTTAGTTTGTAAATAGTAGGTAGGTTAGGAACGGATCCAGATCCTGTTCCGATCCGGTCAGGAGTAGGTAGGAAGCGAAAAATCCGGCCCAAGTCGCGGCGGAACTTTTGCAGGGAAATCCGCCCACTTGTAGCTTTTTGACTTGTATTTAAGTCAGCACCCGTGAAGAATGCTGGGAGTGTTCTTTTTGCAAATTCCTTGTACCTTTGTATGCACTTATGTATTGTGTGTATCTCCCAAGCTTAGTAGGTGTGCATGATGTGGAGTTAGGAAGGTGTAGGGTAGATGTGTGACTTGATCTCTCCCTTTGGTGTGATAGTTTCCGCTCCTTAGTATGTGAGTAGGTTGTGGAAGTGTTGGGAGTGGACTTCAGTGCCTCAACAGATCTAGGGTTGTAAGTTCCGGGTGAGATAGCCATTGTTAGGCTAGGCAGATAGGGAGGGTATCCTTAGTCGCGCTAGAACTCCTAGATGGGAAATCCGGTTGAGTGTCCAATCTTCTGAGAGGTCTCACCACCTTAGTTGGTAAACGGAATAGCTCTAGTTAATGTTGGAATGGACGGGTACACTTGTAACCACCTAGCTTCACACGGGTAGGATCTGGCATCATAGTCGTTGTAGTAAGAGCGAATCGTACAGGGGATTTCTGTGTGACTTGTAGACCGGATTTCTATTTGGACTGTTGTGAGGGATCAAACCGGATCCGAGTTAGCTTAGGAGAAGAATAGATAGATCAAGTGGTCCTTCAGCCACTATAATCCGCAGAAGGAGTGGTAGGCCTACCACTCACAAATCTAAGTGGCAAACCCTTTGATGGTCCAACAAAGGCAAAATTAAATCGGAAAGGAGTTGAGGAGATATAGGAACAATCCAGAGCGGATTGGTTCAGAAAGGTACCAGGACCGGAATTGTTCAGCTCCTAGAAATTGGGAAAATTGGAGTAACCAGAGGTTTCAAGAATTGGATAGGAAGTAATCCGATCCTAATCCTCCTGGTGGTTGGTGGTTTTCCGGTTGGAGATCTAGAACCGGAAAGGAAGTTTTTGACGTCAAGAGAGCTTACTAGCATAATAAAGTTAAATACTTCACAGAATCTCGTGGGTTCGATCTTTAGAGTCACTTAGTTATGCTCTAGAGTGATTTTTGTGAGCATAATAGGGAATTTACTTATTCTGTGTTGCGACACCATATGCAAGAGTTTTGAAGTGTCAAAGTTTTTTTTGGTAGAGATTTTCAGACCATTTCTTCTACATAGGTAGATATTGATTTTGGAGATGTGCACAGAGTGATGATGGTGGTTTAGGCAAGGTGCAATTTTGGGTGTACTCACCTTAGTATTTATCACTTGGCTTGGAGTATTCGATTGAAGTTTGACTAGATGTTAAGGTAGGAGGATCTAAAACCAACTAGGCTTTAAAATCATCCTATGACACAAAGGTACATTTTGCTTTTTTGAATGCACCATCAAAGCACCACTAGTGTACATTTGAGGACATGGACACTTCTAATGGCCATTGTGTTTCTACTTCAAGAATTTGTAACTAATTTTTATAAAGGTCCAAAAAATATAAAATGAATTGAATTACTTAGATGCCAATTTCATTTTTCTATCTATGAATACTTACTCAAAAATATTTCAAAGACTTCATAGCTTCCCAAAAGGTGTGATCAACTCCTAAAAGCATGCTTTCTGGACCTCCTACCTTAGTGTGACATATCAATATAGGACAAATGGTACAACCTTAGAATTGTATGAAAATACAATCTTATCTTGCAAGCATATTTTAAAATCTTTGGAAAGATCATTCATCTTTTTATTTTTATCAAATATATTACAACATAATTAACCCCTAAAGGACCAAGTGATTGTTCAACATGTACCCATTCTTGGGTAGTTACACATGAGTCAATTTGGGTCAGATGTTCACGAAATTTTGACACAAGGTGTGAATGTGTACCCCCCGTGGTAGAAATGTAATTTTTTTATTGGTTTCCTGGATCAAAAGTTACATTGTCCTAAATTTTTTGGATAGCCCTAGCAACCTTGGGCAACTTCACACAACATGTGCACAACACTTCTTATAATTCAGAAATTTAGTAGGTATGGAACTTACATGAAAAAAAAAGATGCAAATGTCCAAAAGAATAACCACATTTAGTGTATATAAGGATTTTCACCATTCATAAGCATATTCAGATGTTAGGTTCATTCACACAAAATTTCAGATGCAATTGAGATGTCTAACTTACTCTAAATCACCGTGCAATGCAAAGAAATTCATAAGTGGATTGGCAATACACTAGTCATTTTTTTATGATTCCTTGTACAATCAAATTGTTTTCAATTTGAAACCCAAACAAAGAAAAGTTAGAGACAAATTTTTTTTGGACAATTGTCTACCTTATCTCATCGGTTACATACATGCCAAATTTCTAAAGTCAATGAGGGTTTTAGCCAAAGATGCCTAGATTACTCAAGCTAAAATAAAGTTCAAGGTCCAACATAACTTTTGATTCAAGCACCCAATTGGAAAACAACAACTTATATCTCCACTAAGGGGGTACATGTTCACATCTTGTGTCAAAATTTTGTGAACATTCGACCAACATTGACTTTGTAGGAACCTACCCATATTTACCATTGTTCGTTCTAGGCGAATAATTGGCCTTTAGGGGTTAAAGTTTGATGGCCATGTCAGGCACGGTTGGAGAAAAATTTATTTTTCTAACTTCAAATGTTATAATCTTCAATCCTTGCTGTCAAAGTTTCTAAATTTTTTTCTTCACATTCCTTAAATTAGTCTAATATTCATTTGTACAATTAAATTTTGAAGAAAAAAATCCTTCTTTCTTCACTACCCTAAAAAGTGGCAATTTTTCACTATTTTTGTCTAGAATGAGCCTCAATCCTTTGAGGCTTAACCATAGTAATTATGCATTAATGGACAATTCAACCAATAATAGAGTACAACTATTCTCAATTTCCATTTCTAAATGGAATATTTCATTTGATCCTCTCTTGTCCACAACCTATAGGAAATTTCATCTTCTTTCCAATAACACTCAATTGAGATGTTTAGAGCTTGAATACATACCAAAATTGATGAAAGTATTTTGAAAATTCCTTGCATTTTTGCAACCAAGTACATAATGATGTCCCCTCCTTTGAGGAATCTTTATGAAGTTTACATTGGTTGCCTTCAAAGCAAAGCCAAACCATATGGGCCAATGAAGAAGGCAACCATTGACTAATCTTTTAGGCTTGATTTACAAATTGTGTATTCATTTTTCTAATCTTGTTGATTTGCAAAAAATAGTACATTTTAGTATTTGAGTGGATTTGAGTGGATATTGGGTAATTTTTTTCATATTAATTGTTTTGCTCACAAAATACTCCACATTTGGCATGACATCTAAAATATAGACACTAATCTACACATTACTTCACCAAATGCAAAATCCAAAGCTTGCACTAATAATACTTGAGCAACTTCTACCTTAATTCCTCCCTTTCCAATCTATTTACATTTTACTCTCACATCACTTAAGTATATTTATGCACAAGTATTTTGCTTAATTTTTCCTTGTAAGAATAAATTGTATGCACACACTACAAGTAGTTCTACATGAAATCTTTGATATAATGTAGAGCACCTAATTAACTGGGTAGATAGTTTCAAATCTATTAGCTAGTTTTCTTTCTCTAGACGCATGGTTCAAAACACGTAACAAAAAAGAACTAAAGAAAAATAGATACAACTCGACATCAAGGACATTCTATAAAATAAATAAGGGATCTTTCAATCTATTTTTTCCCTTTTAGAATGAGTTAATATTCTATCTTAGAAATCAATAGAAAAAAAAATCATCAAATACAAGCATATATAATCTTGAGTCTTATGAATAACATAGCTATAATTCTAATAAGTCAATAAGCCATGAATTATTTGCACCATTGACACAAAATCCACAATTTTACATTGAAAGTTTCTTGACAAGCTATCCCATTTTGGACAACATAATCCACAATATATGATTCTAATTGCAATTAATTAATCCAAAATCCATTAGAGTATATCTATCTAACCATTTATGAATCAAATCCTTTAGAATGTATGCCACATCAACAAATGTGTCAAATTATTCTATATCTACAACATTTGCATTTCCTTTACCCTTGGCTATTCTCTTGTTAGTGGAGAATGTTAAGAGGGTCCCAAAATGAAGTCCTATTCAATTGTCAAAACTAGAAAAAATTTCCAAGAAGAAATAAAGGATGTACAATACGATCCAAATCTACATCAATGCACATATGTCACATCTTTTGGGGCACACAATCTAAATCCGCATCAAAGAATAAGTGTCAAATCACTTTTGTACTAAAGTACTTAGAATATATGTATCAAATCAACTTATTTGTCGACCATTTATAACTACAATCACAACCCAAATCCCCTAGGATAGGCATTCATACCAACGAGATATAATTTAGTTGTGGAAAGAAAAAAAAATTCCAAAGCCATAGAAGATTGAGATCAAAGGGAGTCTAGAAATTTTATTTTGATCACTCAATCTAGTGGTGTAACAATTATCTTGTAAAATATTAAGATATATCTCCTTTATAGTATGAATGTAACCTTAAAGTATAAAATACCAATTCCCAACCTAAAGCAATATCATTACCAATTCCAACATACATGATTGTATATCAACCCAGGGGATTAAATTATACAAAAATCTAATAGAATTATACTCCAATTATTATCACATTATTTCACAATTGTTCCTTCATCAAACAAATAGAGCACTCAGAAGACAACTTCATCAAAGAAAGATAAGAACAAATGAATGTTACATCCTGTATTTCTTCTTGTTATAAAAGAAATACTTTCATAACATAACTTTTAATATAGATTACCTTGAACAAGAAGCATGAAAGTATAGAGTAACCAACACTAGAAAAAAAATGTGTGTGCCACAACCAACTAAAATGCATTTAAGTTTCCTATACAACTAACCTGCGACTATAGCCCTCTCTATTTGCATCAAATCTTACTTTCTTGTTTTGCTTTCTTATTTTATATCATTAGTATATCATTGTAGTTGCAAAGTAGTTGTAGAATGAAGTGTAGGATTACAAGAGTTGTGATAAAGTTCAAATTTGGAATGAATGAATTTAGAATATGTTATTCACTTTTTCACTATTCATCATAGTTGTCAATTTGGACAAGTTTATATTATGTGGAATCCATTATGTCAATCTATAGTCTCAAAACACGACTAGGAACAACTGCAACTATAAAATAACAATAATTGCATACAAGTCATTTCCTAATTGTTTTGTAGTCATTTCTTAGTTGTTCTATAGTTGTTTCCTAGTCAATTCTAAAGTCATTTTATGATTGTCCCATATCAATAGTCCCATATCATTCGTCAAGAGTATTATTAGGTAGGGCATATAAGACTTGTAAATTGTTATACTCTCATGTAATAAATTTTGTTAATAGAATTCTAAAAAATTTACAATCTATAGATTTTTTTAAGTAGTAGATTTCAAAATCTATAAATTCTACAAGTTGCATATGAGTCACAAACAAGTCACAAATGATTTGCAAATGAGCCATACATTAGTTGCAAATGAGTTGCTAACAAATTGCACATAAACAAATACCATGCAAGCAACCATATCAGAAGAATTCATTAATGAAGTTCAAAGTAAGTTGCTGAATGAGAAATGACCCCTTTTCACCATGCAAATACAATTTGACATGCAACTTGCCCCAACTATTGTAGGTCTCCAAAATATTACCAATTACAAAATAATGTCTAATGCAACCCCAAAACCAATTGCTCTTTGTAGTCATCAAACCTCTCATTTTCTTCTAGAGCCATTTAAGAGCAACCTAACCCTAATTAGTCTTTCATTTTAGCATTTACAAGGTGTAATGTATAAGTTTAAAAAAAATTATTTTACAAATTCCAAATTTTTACATTTAAACCCTAAAGTCCCCACAAGAAACAATTGAGATTTTTGATAGGCTCATAATTTTGTAATTTATGTTGTTAAAATTTTGGAAATTTCTTCCACGCATTTTTATAAAAGTCTAGTATAAGATCCTACAATTAAATATGGAAAAAAAAATTCTCTTTACAATACAAATACTAGTTTTAAAGTAAATATTGATGAAAAAAGGCCTTTAGACTGTAGAGGTCTAAATTTTATAATTTAAAAAATTTGTAAGTTTTAGAATTTCAAATTTTCAATTGTTTTTTATTGATTTTTAAAAAGAATTGTGGAAGGCTAGGAAATCCTATGGTCAAAACAACACTAAAAATTCTATGAATGCAAATATGTTGAAACAATTAAGATTCATTCCCTTCATAATGACCTTCATAACCTCCATAAACTTCGTAATATTTGTTGTCTTCCACACAATCTTTATTTCTTTGATGATGCCATTAATTCCTTTACAGCATGGCTTTTATTCCGTGGATAGAAACATTCATTTTCCTAAAACATGAATGGAATCAACAAACTTGTATATTTGGTGTCTAATATTAAGTGAATATACATCTTTTTACCTACTTTATATTTTATTTTATAGTGCACTAGCTCAATAGCTAAAATTGACCACAATACTTGCTCAAATGCTTAATAGCCCTTTCATAACCATTAAGAGCCTCATGGTTTCTATATCCTAAAATATGTAGAAATGAAAATTTTCATTCACTCCAATGCACCTTCACACACACACACACACACGAGTTGGTGGCCAATTTGTGTGTAATGGATGACTTCAATGCAATACATAGAATGGAAAAATATATTTTTTCATCCAATTTTTTGGGAGAAGTTATTTGGATGCATTTGTAGCACATATTATTAAAAATTCTCTTATTGTAGAATTATGAACTTTTCTACAAATAAAGATGCTTAGTCTACAAATCATCTTGTCATCTATTTTGTTTGGCGAGCTTCAACATTGCTGTAAATTTCATCCATACAAATGGAGTTTTATGAATATCAGCCTAACTCATTTATGGAAATTTAAAATTAAAGCCCCCCATTTTGCTAGGATGGGTTAGAAAATGCAAAATTGACCAACTACAAAATAGGAGATTGTCTTTCTTTGGAAACTCAAATGAGTCTCCAAGGTTGAGCACATGGGAATTGAGCCCTTTTTTTATTTTTTATTTTTTTTGAAGTGCCCAAGTGGGGATATAAAATGTTGTAGTGGTGCTCCAAATTTCAACATTCATCCACATATTGGATAGAAAATATTACATCTCTACATTTCACATATCCATAACTTTGATTTCATTCTCAATATGATGATTTCATCAAAAAAAAATTCAAATTCTTGATGAAAAACTTCATGAGTTGTCATCATTTCTTAGCCTAATAATTTTTTTTTCTCATGCAATCTAGCACTATTTCGCCCCCTAAACAACCATGATGGGTAATCCTATAATTGGGGATCAGACTTTTGACCCAACTCAATCATAGAGAGTAAGTTTCATTGGTTGGGGTGAATTGATCCCCTCACTCATCCCTTCAAGTCATTCCAAGGGTGCAAGTAAAATAAAAGACCCGTCTTTTGTGATTGAAAAATTTATCTCCCCTATCTAATTTGGGGCCTCTGGTTGCAAATATGAAATCAAAATTTGCAAATTTTTTCATGTGTGTCAAATAAAAAATTTCAGTATTTTTCCTTGGGGGTGAGCAAAGGGGTACATTCACCCCGGTCATTTGCTTAAAGAATTTTTGGGATTGTCATGGTAAGTTTTGTTTGCCCTCAAATAGTAGAGTCTCAAACAATTGCACATAATTTGACCCTCACATTAACCTCAGCCCTAAAACAAAACAAAACAAACATGAAAAGTTTACAATAGGTTTTAACAGATTCCATCTTCATACCGAACCCTGCCTAAAACCATCATTGTCACTATATGTACGTCTCGAAAATCAATATGTACCTATGTGGAAGAAACAATTTGAAACATCTACCCCAAATAGTTTTGACCCTTCATAACTTTTGCTTACGATATCCAAATTTCACATTCCTTGGTGCTTTGAAATCTCCTTTCACTTGCCAACAAGAAAATACAAAAATTAAATCAGTGTAATAATATTAAATATGCACACTAGCAAAAAGTGTTGGTTTTGTAGGTACCCACTTCATCTGAAGGTAGTAGGTATATTTGAGTTATTTACATCCAAAACTCTTTCACCCATAAACTCACATTAGATGAAATTTGGCCATTTAGAAGACTGTGAGTTCCCTGCAATGGGGAACTCGGTGAACTGTGCTACTTCAGAGTGTTGATGTGGTTGAGAGGCGGCCACGTCAGATTTTAAATTTTTTAAATTTTTTCATTGTTCAACTTCTTTTGCAATTTCAGGGGGATTTTTTTTGGTCATTATGACGGCTGATAGCAGTCAGCCGTTCCCTTAGTACTATGGGAATAGTGGGGGGGATAGGCCTGGAACGGCCCTCCAAAGCTCCTGAAAAACATCTAATGATTGTAGCTTCAAAATAGTCATGTTTGTATATGATCATTTGATGTAAACTAAGAAAATAAAGCCTGAAATGGATACTTTCTATTTCATTTTTAAATGTCCGAGAAGTTCAAAAAGTTTATTGAATTATTGTAATTCAAACTTAATGTGTTTCAATCCAATTTTTAAAATACTAAAGAGAATAAGGTAGAAGCACCTAAATGCAACACTTATTTTGGATCTCTTATTTTGGAGGGTGAGTACAAGAAAAAATGATGTGCATATGTTAGGAAATGGTTTAGGAAACCAACAAAATTGGTTTCGTATTTTTTCGAGCTTGTATGAATATTATACAAATTTTTCAAAAGAAATTTGTAGATGCACCTCCTGTAGAGACTAGACTAACACCCAAGTGGGCATGGAAACACCACTAGAAGAAAACTATGTTGGAGTCAACACAATTTGCATGATGTTTTCTTGTTTCCAATGCAATTTTTTGGGTTTTTAAAGCAAAATTTTGCGTTGGATACAAGAAAACATCATATAGATTGTATTGACTCCAATAAGTTTATCTTCTAGTGACCCCAAAGCAACACACTCTAAACTTGGATCAAGTGTGGGTGATTGGCTACTTCTTGGAAGAGTGACAACTTTTTGGAACCCCACTTGTCTACTTTGGGTCCACAAGCTCTTGGATTTAGGTCATTTTTTAGGTGTCCATGAATGCCTCGTGTTACATTTGAGTGCTTCTAACTTAGAAGAATTAATATCAACTCCTTATCCCTTAAAGATCTAGACATCTAACAAATTAGAAATGCTAGCATGTGAGCCTAGGCATCTATGTTATAAGTACCTATGTTATCAACACCTTCATTGGTTTCAAAGTACCCATGTTCTTAGGTACCTATATTATAGGCACCTTCAATAGTTGTAGAATACCTATATTCTAGGCACCTTCAATGGTTGTAGAGTACCTATTTGTTATACCTAGGCTCAAGAATTGTAGACATGCATTTTTAGGCTAACTCACTAGCATTGTTGCATCTACTATAATTTGCAATGACATATTCTATTGAAAACTTGTGTATCAAAATTAGAGTTGAAACACATCAAGGGGTCAAAAGGTGAATTGTACAAATGACTATTGAAACACAATTCAATGTTTTAAGAATAATCATTACATTTACAATTTTGCAATTACAAATGCATTAAAAAAATTTCATCCTAAAATAGTCAATATTTAGGATGCAACTAAATACATCAAGATTTTTCAATTATATATATTTTGTATTGGTGAAGAAATCATACATCTAACTTCTTACACATAGTTCATAATTCAAAGTCTACAGTCGTTCACAAATCCACAACAAACTATTCATTGAATTTGACTCATTAAATAAATCTTTACAAAACATCAAATCAATAGATTGACATGGCATTTATGGATTAAATATAAAACACTTAAAATCACCAATATAGTCATTCAAAAATGATTTAATTATTGGATGAATAGATGTATTCTTCATCTCTAGAATTTTATTTATTTTTGGAAACATCTCTAGAAAAATTTGAAATGTAGTGTCATTGAACTCTTTTTTGTCCTCCATATTGTATTACAATTCATCCCTAAATTCTCAACCTTCTAGTAAGAACATGTCTTAAATGTAAACTTTATCCAATTAATGTTCTTTCAATAATCTTGAAGAAAAAATACATAATACACCTATGGAAAGAGGAAAGATTATTTTATACCAAAAAATTCTATAATTGAATATTTGTCAACTTACAATTATTTACCATGACTTTTCAGAAGTAATATGACTATCTTTGTTGTGTTGAAGCTCTTACTTAGGGTCTAACAATGAATCACTACTAACAAAAACTAATGTTCCTTGAATATTTTTTGAGTTTTTTGTTGAAATGGAGAATACACCTACTCATTCACTATTATGACCATTTTTTGACTATTTATCCAACATATTCAATTTAAATTAAGTAAATTTTTTCAAAAACTGCCAACATCACCTTTTAAGGCCATATTCGTTACATTGAGACTTTTTGCAAATTTTGAGACAAAATACTAATTATTGGAAAATTCATTTGAAAAAATAGTAATTGAAACAAAAATAAATAATGCTCAAATAGTGATCCTATAATGAAATTCTAAAAGTTGGTGTTGTCACCTTTTTATAAAAAAATACTAGTAAAGAGATAAAGAGGTTTATCTTTGAGTCGAGGATAAAAATGAGATTGCAAAAAGTCTCAATATAATGAATATGACCTTTTTTGGTCAATGTAGAGTTTGCATGAACCTCTCAAAATCTAACATAGAAATTCAATTTCGAATCTTCTTCATTGAACTAGTATGTCTTGCGTCGTTGCCACAACCATTAGTATGTCATTTGTAATTGCCACAAAAGTGATAGAAAAACCTTCCTTAATCTCTTTTCATACCCATCTTTCAATTGCAACAAATTATCTATAGCAATGGCACTCAATATCATGCGTTCCATCAATTTCATGTTAATTTTCTAATTTTATCTAATTTTCTATGATAAAATTTTGGAAATTTAATATCTTTCTATGTGTTAGTCAGAATGCTATAAACTGTCTTTTGTGCACACTTATTTGTCAAGGGCTTCCAATGGTACCAAGTACCCCCCAGTCATAACCCATTTTCTAATTCACAAAATCTTTGAAATTCAATATCTTTTGCCTTGTCAGTCATCATGTCGTAAACTATCTTTTGTGCAGATACCCCTCACCAAAGGGTTTTTATCAATACCAAGCACACACCCATTGGCCCAATTGTATAGGAGATCCCAATATGCATCACAAAATAAATGAATTACCCACAAACTAAGGTACTTCTATAAGATCCATACCTTAAGTAATTAGGTTTTGTTTTTTGTTTTTTTGTTAGAATGAAATCTTTAGGACATTGTGTCTTGCAGTCTCATTCTTCGTACATTTGGAAAGCTCTCTACTAGGAGGGATGCTTAGACTTTGTTTTGTGACATTTGGACCTAAAGTGTAAAAGATATAGAATTTTGAAGTTTTTTGAATTAATTTTTTTTAAATTAATTTTACTTTTATTTAGTTGTGGGAATGGCATAGTGCACACTAGTATGACCCCCAATTACAGTACCTCGGTGAATATACCACATCCTTGTAGGGTTAACTTAACCCTTAAACGTCGAAGTGGACATTATGTGTCCAATGGATGACAAAGAATCTCTCCATGTAGGAGAGAACTATAACTATTCATCCTCTGAATTTTGTCAGAAAAGGGTAGGTCTTCTACAATAGTATGACTTCCAATGAATTTTTTGTTTGGATTTTATAAAGTAGATGATGTCACACAGTTCCAGAAGGGAGGATTTCCACCGTCACCAGTCCATCCTTTAAGGGTTAAGGTCAAAGACCTTTATATGAAAACTCAAATCAACATAAATTTATGAGTACTCTTACACCAACTGTACATATTCCCACCATTTTCAAATGTCACAAAGACGTAGATTTGAGGATCTGGAAATGTCTCAAAAGATCTGCAAAAGCCGTAAGAGATTTATGAACGAGGGCATTGATTCCCCGTGGACCGTGTGCAGGCCCCCGGCAGCCCAGCTGGCCAGATGGAGACACACAAAGATGCGGAGCCCACAACTGAAGGGGGCGGGCGTTGGTTGCCCCAACCAGACGGCAGCATTTCCCCTCCACCCCGTTAACTAATTGAAGCTCCCACAACTTTGGAGCTTTCGGGGGTCCTGGTTTCAAGGGATTCCCCCATCAGCATAGGAAATTTTGGAGCGTGTTCACCGGGACCCGGTAAATGACGATGTGGTAAAAATACCCAGGCGAAACTAGCGGGGGCTGGGTAGGCGTGTTCACCAGGAAACGGTAAAAGACGCTGTAACAAGAACAAGCCAAGCAGCAGAGAATTGTATGTGAGGTGGGATATCCAGAATTTAACAGCTAATTGGATTTCGGGGAAGGGAAAAATTCTTGGAATATCATTATTATAAAATTTTGCATTGGAAGATAAATAATAGAACCAACATTTAATGCAAGCCGTTTTATATGTTTTGGCCCTTCACTAGTGTAGTGGTAAGAATGTTCTAGAGCACCAAGCTACAATGTTAGAGCTTCATGTTCAAGGACCGTCCTTCCTACTAGTGCTTTGTAGAGTTAGTTACAAATTTTTGAAGTTGAAATGGCTCTAAAGAGCATTATGTTCACCATTAATACATAAAAAAATCCAATATGTATTTTTCTAATATTGTAGTTGTAGGACAAGGTTGGCAAAAAATAATTATTTAAAGAAACTTGAAAAAAAATGAACAAGAATTTTTTTTAAAAGTTAACAAAAATTAAATGATTGAGCTGTTGAGAAAAAAAGAAAAATCTAATGTCAGCTAGAAAGTTCAAAGTGCAACGTGATCACGGGCATTCGATACTATGATACTATCAATACCAATCTATAATTTGACCATCTACAATCAACAAAAAAATTTATCGCAATTTGAAGGATTTATTGTTTCACTGATGTTTAGTGAGAATGAAATATACTAGAGAGGTAATTTATATAATGAAATCCATTGTTCATCATAAATTCGCAAAAAATCTAGGATAGTTTGAAGATTGTAACTTGCCGCTCATTGTCAAAACATAAGAATTATGTTTGAAATTAATTTATCGAAGTCCTACTATTTTTAAATTAGTGAAGTTTGAACTTTGAAGTAATAGAATGTTGTACTAATTTACACAAAAGTAGAACTTTGAAGTAACATTAATTTTGATAAAATTATTATTTTACACCCTCACTAGTACTAAAATATTAGTGCAATCTTGTATAACGCACACTTTATTTACAAAACTATCTTTGCTTAGGCTTTCGTCAAGTGTGATATGGTAATGTGATGATGCAAGGTGTGTCTTGTAGTAATAGTTTGACTTGTCTTATTAATGTGTGTGTGTGTGTGTGGAAAATAATTTAGCAAAGATATATTTTTTAAATTAGAGCAAACTAAAATAATATTATGTTGTATCAATTTCTCCAATAAAAGTTTTTTCGAAGTGCTAATAATTTTAAAAGTGATGCTAATTTTGTACCCTCACTAATAGGATTAATTGATGTAATCTTGCAAAACATACCTTCCATATCCTCCATTAA
This sequence comes from Straminergon stramineum, assembly GCA_963920665.1. Taxonomy (NCBI): domain Eukaryota; kingdom Viridiplantae; phylum Streptophyta; class Bryopsida; order Hypnales; family Calliergonaceae; genus Straminergon; species Straminergon stramineum. Next base: position 13,299,268 of record OY987267.1, on the reverse strand, counting down.
CAAATTTTTCTTTCTTAATGTCTAATATCCACTTTGATTCAAAAAAATTTAATGACAAAGTGTGTACTTTAAAATACTAAACTAATTTATCCTATTAGTGCATGTGACACTTACTTACCAAAGTCGCACTATTCCGATCTAATGCAAAGCTGAAATAAGACTATGTGGCATTGATTTCAAAAACTCATTATTTGTATTGACTCTAAATAAAATTTTGTGTCCTCACTGATAAGTTAACCACCAAGTGACCCCAATTGAAAGCCAACATGTGTCCGTGCAAAGTAGTATATTGTTCATAGTGCCCAACAAGAAAAGAAATTGTGAATTTTGATTTTCAACACATGGTACTATTTTTTTTTTAAATGCAATTGTTTTAAAGGTTTTCGCAACTAGAATTCATATTGGCAAGACAAAAAATTTAATCTCATAGGATAATTTTTAAGTTTGCCTTGGAATATGGATGAGACAATATACAACAGAAAGGTCATTGTATGATGCTCCAATTTAACCCCTAAATTTTGAAGGCCTTTTTTGAGCTTTTTAGAGTCCAAGTTTTGATAAGGCTTGTCAATTTTTTTGAAATTGTAATCACACAAATTCAAACTAGACATGTTATGGATAACATAAGGAAAAGAAAACACAACAATGTCATTAATGGATTGAAAGACTAAAATATTTGATCAAGTGGGTGTTGATATTGTGAAAGTGATTTGAAGTCTTCCAATCCTCTTTCTATTTGTTAAATCTAAAATTGAGGCCATGAAAAAGAATGAGATTAAAGGCTATAACATGCATAAGGGAGCCGACCTATTCCTGACCACTTAAGCAAATACACATACTGCAAGGGAGGTTTCAATAGTGGGAAAATTTTCCCATGAGCAGAAATAGAGTTCATAAGATTTTCATAATTTTTCAGATTTTTTTTCTCAAAAAATAATTACTACAAATTTTTAAGTTGAAGATTCTGTTCTACCCATATTGGTCATACAGACCTTTTTATTTTCGACCAAGGGCCAGTTGCAAAATCCAACAAGGGCTCGTTCCAATTTTGAGAATTCTGTAGCCAATCATAATGCACCACAAGTGCTCGGGAACTGTGCCAGCATTAATTGTTGCTAATCACCTCCTAATTGAAATTATTCCACCCTACCTTGCTAAATTAGGTCTCTGATTAGTAATAGGTGGGCTCCCTTAGCAATAATCGATTTTGGAGTTCTCAAAATCTACTCTACAATTCTTTAAATGAATTTCCAATGTCATTTCCCCACCAAAGTCCAATGTATTTTGAGGCTCATTTCTGATTCAAAGAGCCTCTAACACTAAATAGTCGAGACTTGCAATGGACATCCTTGGACAAAATCTTCAATAGAAAAATCATGAAGAATTTTTTTTAAATGATTCGTAAATTATACTATATAAGATATTCAACTAAAATAGTAATTTAATTAGATTTTATTTCACTTAAAAATTTAGTAGACACCAAAATATGGTCATAGGCACTCTGCCAATGCTAGGGTTGAATTAACTCATGATCACCTCACACTATGGTAGGGTCTAGTGAACTTGTTGTCATATATAGGGACCCTAAGAATTTTGGTCTTGCAAATTTGATGTCAAGATTTTTCTACATTAAAAATGGCCCCATTATACCAAATTAGTAGTGTAAATGAGCATATTTAAAGAAACAAAGCAACAAGTCTTTTTCAAATGTGTCATTGGTACTATTGGAGTGTAAATGTGACACCTTTGATACATCTTAGTGGCCACAAGGGAACCATGAACTTCTTGGGTATGAACCAAGTAAAGAATGTGAACCTTTGGTTTATAGCCTTGGCATTGTGACCATTTTAGAAAAGTAGAGTGGTCATTTTTGCTAAGTTAGATGGCCATTATCATATCACTTTGAGAAACTATCTACATGGACAAATTTGAATTTCTTTTATCAAATTTTGTCTAAGCAATTTAGAAGCAATAAATTTCAAAAACCCACTAAAAAATGCAATTTTTATTTGCAGTGTTTGATTTTTGGTATGACAGGCTAACTCTATTAGGTCATTAATACAACATGATAGAAATCTTGAATTTTTGAATATTTATAACCAAAGTTTTAAATCTTTTTATATCTAATGGTTTTGTAAACAAAAGAAACACTTGGATCTTATGATATGATATTTATATTTTTAATAATTTCTAGTACACATCTTTAAAAATCCATCAACATTTCAATCCTTAAATGATATGTCAATGCCTTTACAACGATGCTAGCATGTGAGTCTAGAAATGAGAGCCTATGAGACTTGAGCCTTGATGTTAGTAGATATTCTACAACTATGGAAGGTGTTTATAACATACATACTTATAATTTGAGTAACCTATAATCATGTAAGGTGCTTGTAACATAGATACCTATAATATACATATACTATAACCATGGAAGGTGCATGTAACCTAGGTACTTACAACTTAGACACCTATAATATGAACATCCTATAACCATAGAAGGTGCTTAAAACATAGGTACCTATAATTATAAACATCCTATAACTATGGAAGGTACCTATAATATAGGTAGCAATAACATAGGAGCCTAGGCTCCTAAGCTCATGGGCTCAAGATCCTAGGCTCACATATTAGCAACCATGAAGGCCTTGGAATTGCATAAAAATTGGCTTGAGAATAAGATGAATGCTACCAACATATTACTTCCTTTGTCCCCAAATGATCTTCTAGTTAGACAAAACATTTTGGATCGAAGTTGAAATAACATCATTAAAACGCGTTTCTAAGTATTTCAAGGAAGTTGTTATCCATTCACCAAATCTTCAATCAATTTTGGCCAACAAGAAGATCATTTTAGGTCAAAATAATAAAGGAAAATTGGAAGATCATTTGGAGATGGAGGGAGCAGCACCCAAGGAATTTTTGGGGTTTTGAGTAGCATCCATCCATCACCCAAGTTTTTTTTAGGGTTTTGAGTAGCACCCATCACCTGAGTTTTTTAGGGTTTCGAATAGCACCCGTCACCTGAGTTTTTAGGGTCTCGAGTAGCACACACTGACACTGAGGGGTCATCAGCTCTCCAATTGTGGCCACAAGTCGTTGCCTCTCATCCCTCCAAAGTGCCGACCTAACGTAACGTAAGTTATTAATTAGAGTGGAAAGCCCAGACAGACCCCTTCTTCGTTCTAATTCCAGCTAACTGCTGCAGAGACAACTCAAGTTGCTAGTGGCAGCAGCCTCCACAGTGCCTGAAGCCCTTGCCTGCCAGGGGCTGGCACTGGGCCACTTGGCTCAGCTTAATCAAGTGAATTCCCGAATCTTGCTAAAAACAAGTACGGCAATTGGTGTGAGGCATCTTCCTTGTTTACACCCAGGATGCCAGTCATGATTGGTGAGCGTCTCCAAATAGGATAATAAGTTAGTGCGGGGAGAATTTTCGGCACAAGTTCGTTTCGATTCATTCGGTCATCAGTGGTGCAACTGAAACTGGGCTTCCAAGACTGACGGAGAGGAACAGTTCCTGAGTTCCCTGCCTGTCAGCAAACAAACACAGTAATGGTCCAGTACAGGAATATAGGTTATTTGTGGAGTCGGGGAATGGGGAAAAAAATTGATTCGTTTAACGTAGAATGAAACTGATCAGTTCCTGGGAGCATCACTGAGACTTCCACGCAGCTGCCTGGGGAGGGAAGCTCCGGAACTAATAACTCTCTCGCTGCGCTGCGCTTTGTGGACGGACTTTGGTGGGGTAGGGGTCTTGAACAAACGGACTTTGCATTCATGTCATGTCATCCTCGCACTTGGATTGCAAATATTTTTCTGTTTCCTTGTAGGAGAGCTCTAAGGGCGCGCTTCCATGCTGGCCCAGTGGGCAAGCTTAGTACTAATTCAAGCAATAAGACAAAACAAGTCGAAATAGGCTCAATCGATTGTCTTGCTGGGGTGGGCAAGCGGGAAAGGAGGAGTTGAAGTTTCACTGATATCGGTGGACAACCCCATTGGTGGAGACTAGTCACTCTTGAGAGAATCTATTATGTGTCAATTTCTTATTGTATTCCTCTCCACCCACCAGGTCCACATGAAAGTGCAATTGCAATATTCACCTGTAGCACTCCGTGTGAAGCTTCCTTGCCCACCGATACATGTAAAGAGGCCCTAAGTCCTCCTCACACTTAACTCCTAAATGGCACAACAGATGTTTTTTGTCCGATGAATGACGATGAATTCTCCTATGTAGGACTAAAGTGCAACTATTCATCCTTAGAAATATGGGTGGAAAGGGGAGATCTTCTACAATAGTTTGACTCCCAATGAGTATTTTTGGTTTTTTGAAAGTGGATGATGTTACATGGTTCCAAAATGGTTGATTTCCATAGTCACTAGCTTGGTGTTCAAGGGTTAACCCCATAAATATCCAAGACCTTTTCTGAGCTTCTAGGAATTTGCTCTAAATTGAACAAAATGACAACATTTTGATAGGTTATATCAATTTTTTTTTAAATTGTAACTTTACAAATTCAAGCTAGACATGTTAGAAATCATGTAGGAAAAGAAAACACAATAATATTACTTATGGATTGAAAGATTAGAATGTTTGATCATGAGGGTGTTAAAATTGCAAAAGTGATGTGAAGTCTTTCCATCCTCTTTTTACATGTCAAATGTCAAAAGTTGGTCACCAAAAAAAATATGAGATTAAATGGGCCTAGCATGCATAACCTCAATCGATTTTTGGCTTTTTCAAAACCCTACTCTACAATTTTTTTTAGTGTCATATTTTCACCAAGATCTAGTGTATGTGAGGCTCATTTCCAAGAGCCCCCAACACTATGGGAAGTCAACATTGCAATGGCCCCCCTTGCACAAAATCTTGAATAGAAAAATCATAATCAATCATTTTCATAATCAAATCTTTGATGCTAAAATAAGACTTCAAAAATACAAACTACTAAAAAATAATAGCAACTTGGTTAGGTTATATCTAACTTCAAAGTATTGTCAACACCAAAATTTGGTGCCTCCGGCATTTAGAGGTTAAAGAAATCATAAGCTTCTTCATATCTTTTAAGGCAAATAAAAGTGACCCAATTATTTTAGTCCTATAGACCTCTTACGATTGTAGTGGTTAGCACTATAAATAGTATTTAATATAGCTAAACGTCATAATACTAGATTGTAACAAGAGAATTTACAAAAAATTGAAAAAATCTTAAGAAATTAGTTTGCAACTAAATACCCTTTTATCTACATGGAATGCTTTGATTCATTCCATTCATATTAAATGATGCATAAGTTACGAAAAGTATTATTTTTTGAACAATCATAGCATTCTATTCAAAAAGAACTTATAAGATTTGTTTTTGAGTTCTATTCTTATACTTTCACAAAGTTTTAATGTCAACAAGGTTAAATTGCTTGCTAGATCAATCTCATCATTTAGATGGACATGTTTCAATTCTAGCTTAGGTTTATGAAAGATTTAGTGGTTTTTTCTCCATATTGTATCTAGTTCTATTCAATAATTTTTTTAATCAATCAAAAAAACAAGTATTATTATTTCAACCCCCCTAGATTCCTTTTTCAATCCTCCATCATATAGCTTTTAAAACTCAAAACCTTGAAGTACAAATTTTCAAGTTATGAAGATATTACCCCTACGTACTCCAATGTTCATTTTTTGGGCAATGAACAAATTAGAATTGAAGTTTCATCTTCTTTATTTCTTGGATGAAAGCCATCCTAATTTGTGGAGATACTTTATCAAGTTGTTCTATCTAATGGTTGGATTTGGTGTTATTGGTATACATGTTTTCTAAAAATTACAAATGTGCAAGTATGTTAAGTGGTTGACCATTCAAGCCAAAATTGCATTGACCCTAGTTCAAAATTGGATTTGCAAAAATGAGGTCATAGATGTAAAGAGCATTGAAATTTCAAAAGAACACCATCTCAAGAGAACCTCCTTTCAAATCCATTCCAACAATTTTACTCACAAAATGATATTACTTTGTTTGTAATCAAATTTTGAAGGAATTTTGAAATTTTCCTTTCAAAATCTATAAAAAATATTGGTGATAACATTGGTGAATCTAATTGTATAGATAGAATCTACAACTCATAATCTACAAATTTTATTTGTATATCAATTCCAAAATATGCTTTCAAATTGCACTTTATAATGATTTTTCTCAAATTGTCAATTTTGGGGAAGATTCTGGACGTCTGGGGGTTAAAGTCTTATAAGTTATAACCTAATACAAAAAGGAAAATATTTTGCAATCTACACAACCAAAGTTTCTAAAATTTCTTCTAGTTTCTCATGCTAGTATGATGCAAAGTTTTTCCAATTTGATATGCAATTTTTTATTTTATTTAAAGATTATTGTTCTTTGCAATAGAAATGGCGATTTTGGAATTTTTTGATGAAACATTGTCAGGGAACTTTAGGAGTTAAAGAAAAAATGCTATATCATATACAAGTCAACTTATGTATGTAAAGAATGCTATCTCTAATAAAAGTGGAGAGTTTTTTTATTCAAATTAGTATAATCTTAAAAGGAAATTTGAACAAGATATGTACACCCATAATCAACACTGCCCAAATGTAGCATCTACATTTGGAATACAAAATGTCACTTTTCCTAAATATTGATTACACAAATGATGTATGTAATCAAATGATGTATGTAATCAAAAGATGAGAGTCTACAAGAACCTAGTGTTGTTATTTTGTAGACTTAGAGGCTATACATTGAAATTTTGTAACTTATTCATATGGTGTCCAAATAATGCATCCTTAAGTTAATGCATTGTAGTCATCTTCTAGATGACTACGAGATCTAATAAAAAAGTGGATGCTTAATAATAGTAACTATGATTAGTTGTACATAATTAATGATGATTAAAGGTGTGTATACCTTAGCATGTATGATGCATCACTCCTTCATAAAGGACAACAATTTGACAAAGTAGAGAGCATTGCAAAATGGAGACTCTATAAGGGTAAACTAGCACACCTATGATAGGCAAACCACACATGGTATACATCTAAGAAATGACCCATTATAGTTTCACATCAACCCATGACAACTTTTATCAATAAATGAGATTTAAACTACATTAGATTGAGTTAGTGGCCACAATCAATGTCTAGGATGACGGTGATGAAATGATTAGTGACTGCAATAGGAACTTCCACCTTCTCAATGTAAATTCATCACAAGAAGTGACTTTTTTTTTATACCTTTATGTTCTAGCCATGCTAGGAAATATCATGACTACTTTGTGTTTATAAGATGACCATTATGGGGACACTTCTTTTTGGTTTGGGGTAAGTCTAGAGACAATCTTTTGGGCTAATTGGGCAGCACACTTCAAAAATTCATAACAAATTCATACATTGTCCAAAACATAAAATTTCAATTGCTCTCCCCCCATTTCTCACATTTGTTTTTATCTGAATTTGTTTTTAACCGTTTTTTTTCTCAACAATGCCAACTGAGGGCCAACCAAACCAGTCATTCTGCCTGTCATAGTCTGGTTTCCCTCCCCCGGAAAGCCAAAGTGGAATTCCTTTCTTCCCTCCGTAAGTTAACTGATTTAAGAATAGCCTGTTGTCTCCCAATCCCCAAGCCTTGGGACTGGAGAGCACATCCCAGTAATAGGAGAACACGAAGAACGACGGAGTAAGTTTCCACTGGGGACGGAGGCGGAGGTAAGCTTAACCCTTGAACGCCGGGCTGGTGACAGTGGAAATCAGGCATTTTGGAGCCGTGTGACATCATGTACTTTAAAAAAATCAAAAATACTCATTGGGAGTCAAATTACTATAGAAGATCTTTCCTTTCCACCCCTAATTTCAAAGATGAATAGTTGCAATTCTGTCCTATAGAGGAGAATTCCTTGACGTTCCAACAGGACAAAAAATGTCTACTGCGTCATTTAGGGGTTAACACTTGAGTGGCCGAGAGTATGTTTACATCTTAAAATTTAGACCCTTTTGAATTCATTCTAATCAAACTATCACCCACAACGAGATTCACAAAAATTGACCATAACGATTGGGAGTGGAGATAGGTCTAGAGGTGAGGTGTGGGGGAAAGGACAAATGATTTCATTGTATTGTTGAAAAGATTATAATAGTCAAACATGGCAACCTTTCATTTGGGGGAGGCCAAATTTGAGGCCTTGGGTTGCTTAGGGGTTGAGTTTGTTACAACCATTTGGATCAAACGTGACAATCAATGAATGTCTTGTACCTTGAGTGCCCAATGCATATTTATTGAAATCTAGATCCTTTTGAACTCATTCCAATCAAACTATCACCCAATACAAGATCCCCAAAAGTTGATTGTATAGATTGGTAGTGGAGATAGGCCCAGAGCATGTGGGGAGAAAGGACAAATGATTTCATTGTATTGTTGAAAATATTATAATAGTCAAATTGGGCAACCTTTCATTTTTAAGAGGCCAGATTTGAGGCACTGAGGGTGGTTAAGCCCCATGGAGAAGTCACTCTATTGCTCATGAGCACCAAGCTTGTATGGCTATAAGTTGTAGAAATTTGTTGCAACCCAAGGCTCCTAGCTGGAGAAGAAAGAATTGAAGAAGAAGAGTAGGGATTGATTGCCGGCACTCAAGTTCAGCTGAAGGAAACCACATGAGAAGCACAATGCACAACTTACAATGATCACAACATGGTCCACACTAAGGTGGGTATTTTTTGCTACTATACCTAGTTACTATTATTTAGTCTTGGTCATATTTTCTTATTGACAAGTGAAAGGAGGATCCAATGCACCAAAGAACACATCATTTGGATACTGTATGCAAAAGTTATGAAGAAACAAAGTTTAGAGGAGAACCACCCATTATCACCCATTGAAGCATTTTGTGCATGATCTAGAGTAGTAGGGGCAATGTAAATTGTTTACCTTGTAGAAAGATAGAAATCATGGGAATTGCAATTTTTTTGGTAATTTTCTACCTTCACTACAAGGGAGCAATGTCAATTCGGGCACTGTTAGTAGATTAGGAGGGGTTGATTCAGACAATATTTTGTCAATTCTTTGTCAATTTGGACATTTTTTTGTCAATTTGGACACTATTAGAAGATTAGGAGGGGTTGATTCGAACATTGTTTTCTTGTAGTGCTTGAATTGAAATTACTATGAATTTTGGAAGTCAAAAGTTGATCTGGACCCATCCCCAATATATAGAGTCTTTCATAATTGCTCATTCAAAGACTACTTTGGCTCTCAAAACCATGCACATGTGTCATGATATTGAAGATTAGAAGATGGTTAGAAACTAAGAACTCACAGTTAGAAATCAGTTATAGTCTCTATTGAATTTCCCAATACCTACATATTGGCCATGGGGCCATCTGGTTAGTAATGGGTGGTTCTACCATTATTCTAAAACAATTTCTTCCACATAGGTAGAAGATTAATTTTAGAGATGTATACAAGGTGAAGATGGTGGTTTAGGGACGGTGGAGCATTTGGAGGGGCCCACTTTACATAGCATCCACATTGCTTAATTAATCCTAAGAGGATGTGACAAACACTAATAAGTGTCCAATGGATGACAAAGAATCCTTCTATGTAGGATATAAGTGTAGATGTTCATCCTTGGAATTTGGTGTGAAAAGAAGAGACCTTGTATAGTAGTTTTACCTTGAGTGAGTGCTCTTGTTTTGTTTTTTTCTTGCAAATAATTCACATGGTACCAAAAAAATATGATTTCCATAGTAATCAACCCATCTTTTTGGAGCTAATAAATATCTTTCAAATGGCCATAGTTACTAGAGTTTCTTCAAAAAAAGACAAGGCCATGTTTAATCCTGGAATGATGTTGAGGTCCAAAGATGTTTGATGGATAGTGACTTCACTGTTCAATGCAGAAACCAAAAAAATGCACCTATTGGGGTTTGTAATTGAATCATTTTAGTGACTATCTTGGTGATGGGGGTCAAGTCCTTCTAGAGTTAATCCTCCAACATTGCTATGAACACTAAATGTCGAATGGATGACAAAGAATCCTTCTATGTAAAACAAAAGTGTTGATGCTCATCCTTGGAATTTTGTGTAGAAAAGGGGGTCTTGTACAATAGTTTGATCTCTAATGAGTGTTCTTGTTTTTTTTAAGCAAATGCTTCACATGGTACTCCAAAGGATGATTTCAAGGTGACCAACTTGGCTTTAATTCTAGGAATAATCACCATTGACCCAAATACACCACCCTAAAATCTTAGGCAATGGATACATATTTGAAAAATATAAAATGTAGACCACTAAAACCCTAAACAATAGGCTAAATTCCTATTAGGTTTAGATAATTGTTGACATATAATGGTTTTTGTCTTGTTTTGGAATGTTTCAATATATTGGACCCATTTCAATAGATAATTTGGCTTGCCAAGCACAACATTTAGGCTACAAAGTCAAATCATTATTCACTATTTACTTTTACATGCCTTGACATACAAACTTTGGACAAGCAAAAAGATCCATACCATGCTTGAAGAAGATTTTTTATTCTCCTTTAACACTTAAATGACATTCACTTGCTTAGGAGGCAATTCAAACATCTAATAGATAAAGTGTCAATTTTAGATCAAATATTAATAGGCACCTAACTTACAAGAGGTCTAGTAGACTATAGCACTGGCTTCTTCTAGAATAGCTTCCTCACATTCACTCTAGAAGGCATTTTTGTCAATGCAAAGCCTTCTTCTCTTAAATCCATAGCTGGTAAAACTTTTAATCTTCATAACTCTTACATGACATTTATATAGAGTATCCCAATAAACCTTCTTTGGTGAGTTGGAATCTTCTTTTATATACTAACAAGAATGTATCCAAAAATAGACCATCATATTAATCTATGGCAAAAGTGGTGATTTCACCTCTAGTCCCAAGGCCCTTTTCTCATAAAAAACACACACTCAAAACTGCCATTTCTATTGTAGAGAGCAAAAAACTTTACAATTTGTTTTTTTTGCATATCTAACCATAAGATCTTGCACTAGACTATTAGAAGAATGTAGGAAAGAATTATAGAAACTTCCGCCATATAGATTGTAAGATAAAGTGAAGAAAGTGGGGTTTTGAGCATATTCCTTGATTAGATTATTCAACTATGAATCTTCTTAATTAAAAAATTTTCCACTAAAAATTTTGATTTAAAAAGAATTTATATTGAAGATTTGTGTAAAATTTTTTGGAGAAATTAAAAAATATTTGTGATTTTTATTCTTTAGAAAATTGTTAAGTAGACGTTGGTACAGGATTGAAGGAAAAACTAAACCATTCATAGCTCTAAGATGGAATTGAAACACATGCATCCCAATAGTGATTGTTCTAGTAAGTATACTTAACCTCAATGAACTTTTTGTTTTTTTAATAGTGAAAATTGAGTTCAAAAATGAATCTAATTTGGTACTTTCTCAATAAGTTTTATGATTATGTGCAAAACAAGAAACTCCATAACTTTCACTTTACTAATCCAAATGGAATGAATCAAAGCTTTCTAAGTAAACAAAAATAGAATCTACAAGGAAAATTAAAATTCTTTTTTTTCCCAATTTTTATGGACTTTTTTTTGGTTGCCCAATCTCCCCTATTTTTAGCTTATTGTGGCATAACTTTTGCTCCCAAGCACCAATTGAAATAAAATTTATATTCCAAGAAAGAAAATATGATTTTCTATCTTCAGAAAAAGTTTCAAAAAATCAAGTTGAAAATTGTTGAGGTTACACGAGCCTACCCGAAATCCATTTTGTTCCCCATAGGAACAATGGGACTTTACGGATAAAGTGCCTATCTAAAGTGCATTGATGTATTAAAGCAAGCTTCCATATGAATGAGCTCGCTAGAATTTTTTCATACCACCTTCGGAACTGATTTTCCAACCACAGCTTTAGTAAGAGTCTACAATTTCTACATGACCAAAAGTGAACCCCCAAGGTCACTTAACCACCCATAGATGTGCTAGAGTAACAGAAACTCTGCAGCTCTCCAAACAATGGAGTCGAAAGTGAACTGTTGGGCGCCAAGCTTCTAAGGTGCTGGTCAACAGTGAAACGCTCTTGGAGAGCTTTACGCACTGACGACCTCAGATTCAGCTGGTTCAGCCTTGGCCTCTGCATCACCTGAATCTTCTTCCAGATCAAGAGTAGCATCGAAACCAAAGTCTTGCCCAGGCTCAAATATAGTGTTCAATTCGTCGGCAGTTTTGTCAGTTGCCAGACTCTTCTTGGCTTTAATCCCTTCCTGTTTCACAACAACCACAAACAGAAAAAAAAGACATCAGCAATAAGGTATCAATCTATCAACTGGTTAACACAAACACAAATACCCTTTCTGATATGCAACCCGAAAGAATTGCCTGATTCAAGTCACATTTTACCTTCTCAACATACTCAACCAAAACCGTCCGCACTATCTCCTCAATCACAAATTTTCGCACCCTTGACACTCCCATCATGTTCAGCAACACGCTTGTGGGGACCTGTTCACGAGAGAGACTCAGTCAAATTGGACACGGAATCACAGTTCAATATGAACCGTACCTTCTGGATACGAGCACAGTTTCAGTTTCGGCATCTGGTGGTTTTACAATCTGGTGTTTTTACTACATTCGTATTTTTGGAAAATAGGAAAGGTATACCTTCTAATGCAATTTTCAAGAATTCCATGCGTTGTGAAGAGAACTTACAATAGAGGTTTTCCCTGGTAGTCAAATTGGAAGAGACGCAGACAAAACCACACGAGTTCAGTCTCCTTGGCCTAGGAATGTAAGAATATCATGCACACTAGTTTCTCTAAAAAGCATACTTAGTCCTCCAATCTAGTGGAGGCCCTAGGGCCAACCGACAAGCCACTATTTATTCTTAACAAGTGAGGCCAGGTTGTAGAAAGCATTCAAGGACTAGGAACTCCAGTCAGATTGATCATTCGGAATCACAGTAATTCACAAGGATTGAAGAGCTTAGCTACGAAAATATCACCTCCTTTTGCTCTGCGAAACCCAGGCACTGGTGGAGCATTCTTAGCAAGACTTCTCACCACGGTGTCAAAGGCCCTCTGCGTATCTTTTCCTGACAAATCCACCCTCACCTGCATCCAGAAGACAAACCAATCTATGTACTAAATAAAACTTAAAATCCCATAATGAAACTATGAAGCTCAATCGTGGAATACACCCGCACATGATCCAGTTTTAACGTGCTTCAGGATCCCTGGCTCTGATATTCCAATCAAGAGAATGAATGGAAGGCGACTGGCACTCATTCTTACTCGAAGCTTCTGATCTTGAGGAGGTTGAGCTTCGATGCGGGCATCTTTGATCAACGATAATGAGCTCTTGCTAGTTAGCGGAGCTGCTCCATCACAACACATGTTTTTAGGTCATGCTCATCTGGTATAGGCAAGACTAATACACTTAGTCTATAGTTTTTTTGATTGAAACCCTAAACTTGATTAAAGAAGACGACGCAATGACCTAAACAATGAGCGAGCAGAAACTAGAACAGAAACCTCATAGTGCCTTCCAAACAAGTATAACACCCTAAAATAACATAGAGGGTTTGCACCAACAATAGCAATCAATCACTTTAAAGCACTAGGGATTAAACTCCCATCAGCATTTCCTAAAAATGTCAACTAATACTAAAAAAGAATCTGTTCAATATGAATGAACACCAAGGCTCGAGATTAAACAAGTAAAGGCTTTGGATTCCCATAATAACAGACATACCTTGGCTGATATCAGAAGGGTTTTGAGAAGATTTATATTCGTACTTAACAGCACGAGGTTGGACTGGTCCTCGTTGGGTTAGTACACGGCGTTGGCGTTGGACCCTGTTACCAAGGTGACAAATCAGACCTAATAACGGTGCAAATCATCTTAAAGGTGATGTACGCAACCCAGACATATTTACTGAGTGACGTCCAGAGAAAAAAAGTGCACCAATCAATCACTAGTTCATAAGCGCATTGGTTACTTTCTTGCTAAATGGGATCTTAATCAAAGTAGAGTAGCTCAATTCGAATAATTAATTTCACATTCCAAGGTAATCCCGAACCGGAAGACATGATCTACCGTGTTTCATAACCTTGGATGAAGGACGCGGTTGCCCTCAATCACATGAACCAGAAGATTGTTATTACCTCAAGATCGGAGTTCCGAAGACTGCTGATGAAGCTCTTCCGCATCTGCATTGAGGAGAAGCAAAGGCACTACTGCGTAATCCACCAGCTTCTCCGGAAATGCAAAGCTGCAAGGACAGTCGCAGGCAAATTGGCTTCCAATCAATTCAATTGCATTACAAGGTACCATCGTATAATTACCCAGATAATTTCAATAACAGAGGCTCTACTTACAACCACCAATAACCAATTGAGAACATTCACGCCACAGAAGCGACGGTGCCACAGGTCTCCACCGTTGCACAAATTCCTATACAATTCGGACAACACCGCGTTTCCTTCAATAGCCTTAAGTAATCAAGACCTAAAGCACAGAATCAGACAATCCACGTGATTTGGGGCTTCAAAAAAACAAATCGAAAAGGTGGGATTTGCACAATGACATCGTCCTTTCAAGTATTCAGCAGATTCGGGACAGGATCAGCATAAAATCAAGTGTCGAGACCCAATTCGACGCCATTCTTGAACCAGAAGAAGCCTCTTGAAGGCGAAAATTGGCCGGTGGAATTCAGGCCCAGGAAAGAAGATAAGGTGCAGAGTGATCGCAAGCATTCTACGACCCAGAATGTGGATTCTGGAGTTGCAGAGATTGGGTGGATTGGAAGCTTACTGCGGATGAAGGAGCTTGTTGAAGAGCCGCGCTTGTTGCCATCGCCATCGCCATTGTTGAAGCTCTTCGGAGAATTGGGAGTGTGTCTCCCTCGCACATGAACTGGCAAAGCAAACCGGAAACCTATCCAGTTCTAGTTGCTAGTTTTAGTGGCATTTTAATTTTAATTTTAATTTTATTTTTTTATTAAATTACAACCCAACAAGCGGCAATGCTTTAGTGGCATTTTTCTCATTTTTTGTTTATGACTTCAAGAATTTGGCATGGTTGAGGTTACCAATTCTATGAAATTTTCCAATAAGATTTTTCTATGACTTTGGAATAACATTACAAAGTTATCTATTTCAAGCTTCTATCAAATCTTTAATATCCTAAAAAATTTTAAATATTTTGCAAGGATCTCTTAGCCTTGTTCTCAAAAAACAAGAAGAAGAAAGAATTCCAATCTATTTTTCATCTCTTAGAGCCTAAATCATTTTTTGAATTCTTGCATATTTTTGTTTGTATTTTTCTAAATGTATATTATTTACCTCAATTTCAACAAATTCATCATCCCAAAAGTGTGGTTTTTAAAAATCAAGCATTTTTTAGATGAATGAGAACTTTTTTATTATAAAAGCCCTAGAATTTGTTTGTTCATCATCTAGAATTGGGATGTTAGAGTGTTAGGAGATTAGTACAAGATGGCATTAAGAGTCTGTTCATCTCAAGTCCTACTTTAAAGTCATATAGTAATTACAACAATTGACTCTAGAACTAACTACCTTTGTTAGAAAGGAAGCTCTATATTACTTTGTACCTAATGGCAAGACAAATTGAATGTTTGTGAGGGTAGTTGGATATGTTTTCGTTAGTATGAATTTGAAGGGGTGAATAAAAGAAGATGTTTGGATTATATGTTTTGAAATTATAGTTGATGGTAAATGGTTAGTAGAGTTGTATTTGTTCTTTCATATGCATTGTGAGTGGTTAATTGTAGGATATCATGATGGGACTATGATGGTAGGTGAGGGTTGATTATTTTCTAAATTTCTTTTTTATAGGTTGAGTATCTATTTGTAATGTTGTTAGTATTGTTAAATGTATTTTAATAAATGATTTTGGTAGTTTGAATTTTTCACAACCAATTATTCAACATTTGTATAGAAGGTTTGTGTGTAGAGCCTCTAGCCTCTTGCATACATTAAATATGTATTTGATATATTATAGGGTTTCTTTCATCTATAGTTTGTATTGTTTCTTCTTTAGTATTTATCATGCTTCAAATTAACAAATTTTGTTGAGGGTCTCTCACTATAAAATGTCAATTCTACAAATTGTATGGTGTAGATATTTTACAGAGTAGTGAGAGTTAGGCTTGGGGGGGGGGGATTGTTTTAGTTAGAACACTAACATAGATGAAGTTAGGTAGGGACTATAAACTAGAGATTTATTTTCAAATATCCTAGCATTCATTAGGATAAATTTAGTACGGAAAATAAATAGTTGCATATTTCTTTTAAAACTTCATTGTGTCTTTGTATACATATTGCTTTGAAATTTGGTTAGGCATTAGTTTGTGTGATTGGTTTAGGTGACAAGAAAAGGCATTTGGTGGTTGAATATTTAGTTGGCTTGGCCTATATATTAGCTACATTTGAATTTTAGTAGATGTGTAATTAGAATATCTGATATATTTTTGTTTTGCCAGAAGTTGTTAGATAATTGGTTATAAATGTTTATTTTATCTCCATTTATTTACTTGTGCTAAGAAATTAGAGTGAGATTGTTGTATAGTCTTTCCCCATCTTACACTTACAATAATGAGTCTACAATAAGATAGAAAAGGGGATAGTTTCATAACAAGAATGATTTTGTCATTCATTTTTAAAATTTTAGTTTTTAGTTTTTAGGAATTTGCCGAGGTTGTAATTGTGAATCACCATATTGGTTCACCCTTTATAAAATCAAAAATATAAACATTGTGAATGAATTTACAAGTCCAGAAGTGCCAATACTCTAGACTAAACTTCAACCATCAATAACCCCTAAAGGACCATTGTCCCTTCGGGGGACAAATGAGATTTCGGGCAGGTACCTACTGTCTCAATTTTTGTCCTGATTTTTTGAAACTTTTTATGAAGAAAGAAAAACTGATTATCTTTGTAGGAATATAATTTTTTTTTCATTTGGTGCCCGGGAACAAAAGTTATGCCCACATAACCTCAAAACAGGGGAGAGGGGGCAGCAAAAAAAAGTTTCAAAAATTTGAATTTTTTTCTTTTTTCTTTTTTTTCCTTATATATTGTATTTTTGTCTACATGGAAAGCTTTGATTCATTCCATTTGGATTTGTTATGAGAAATTTATAGACAATCTTGTTTTTCGGGCACTTAGAGCATCTTCCTGAAAAAATAACTTGTAGGATTCATTTCTGAATGCAATTTTTACAATATTTCCACAAAAAAAAAGGTCCTTATCGTTTCATTTGCCTTCTAGAACAATCTCACCATTGGGATTAGTGCATTTTAATTCCATCTTAGAGATATTCATAATTTGGATTTTCCTTCTATCTTGTACCTACTTCTACTTAACAATTTTTTAAAGAATCAAAATTAATTCTTTTTGTATTTTCTTTTTCTTCCTAGACTCTCAACTCAATTCTCCACCATAAAGATTTAAAGCTCAAAACTCTGTAGTGCAAAAAATTAAAGTTAAGAAGGGTTAAAGTCAAATAACCTAGTCCCGCAATGTGTGGAAAAACTTATTTTCTTCACTTTAAACGCAGATATCTTGCAATCTATGCGGTCAAAATTTCTGAAATTTTTTCCCCACATTTTCATACTAGTTAGGTGTAAGATCCTACGGTTAGATATGAAAAAAAATAAAAATTTCAAATCTTTTTACTCTTTGCTCTAAAAATGGCAGTTTTGAGTGTTTTTTTGCAGAAAAAAGGCCTTGGTCCTTTAGGGGATAAGGGAGTTTTATGTTAGATAGTGATGGAAACTTTGTGAAGTTATGGTGAAAATCTAGAAATTGCAATTAGGAGAAAATATAGGGAAAAAAGAGGGGTTTTAAACTAATAAAACTTTGAGCAAGATTGGATAAAGTAAACAAATTAGGCAAATTATAAGATGATGATAAAATGAAAACCAAAATACTACTTAGTTGGAAAATGAAATTAGAATTAAAGAGGAAACCAAAAAATTAAAAAATTAAAAAATTAAAATTAAAAATAAAAACAAGTAGGAAATTGGATTAGAAACAGATTGTAACCTAAAAAGATGAGAAATAAAAAAATAAAAAAGTGAAGTAAAAACAAAAGACTATGAGTAGGAAATGAACTTAGTAGTTTATTGAAAACCACAATGAATGATAAATAAATAAAAACTTAGTAAAATTAAAACTAATCCTAGAACACTAGAGAAGAGATACAAACACTAAAATAGGGATTTTGCACTAATTTAGAGTGTTTTATAATAATTCAAGGATTTTTACACCAAATTAGCGTAGTATACATCATATTAACAAGATTTTTACTAATTTAGCGCATTTCACACTAAATAATCAGATCAATAATAAATTTAGGATGAAATTAGTTATAAGAATTCATCCGTTAGGGAGGTTGATATATACAAAATTAGGTTTTCAATCCCTCTCTCTCAAATTTTGTGTGCATGCGTGTTTGGGGGAGCTTGTGAAGAATTGTGATGAAAAATGAACTAAAAGTCAAAGAAAAACATGGAAACGAGTTAGGGTTTGGAGCTCTCTTCTCTCTCTTGTGTCGCTTTTGTGTATGCATGATGTTTTTAGGTTACTATTTTACTAGCAGGTTGTTGCACGAGTTAGGTTGAGATTTGGTGAAGGAATTGATAGAACTTGGGTCAGTGAAGTCGAGAGAGTTCACTGTTTTTTAAGGGAAATCATGGTGAAGAAATGGTGGAATTGTAGGACAGATTGGGTTGATGTGAGAATTATGCAAGGAATTTGTAGGGTTTGAGGGCTGAATTTACATGTTAGAATGAGCAAGACAGTAGTGGTTGAGCTGGAGTTCGGGAAATGACCAGAGCCTGCACTGACACAAGATGACAACAGCAGAGCCAGGAAGCCCGGCATCAACACAGCAAGCGAAGAAAAAACTCACCAGATCACGAAACTCAAAACAGCCCACGAACGCGGTGGTGATCAAAATGGGGCAACGGCAATGTCTACGGCGTTCTTCCATTCTATCGTATAAGATTGCTTACTGCGATTTCAGTTCTTGTAGATGTTTCTTTCGAAAAATGTGTAACTTCGCTGTTTTGTTTTTTCTGGGGTCAGTTTAAGTAGCCTTTTGTTCACTTTTCAATGAAACTCCGCATAGCAGGTTTTCCATCAATGAGGCCGGAACTCCTTTGTACAATGCGTGATAACTCAGGGAGATTTGTGCGGAACTTCTTTTCCGCGATGATTTTGAATGAAGTGGTCTGCAAGGAAGATTTTCTGGTTTGAATCGTGGTCTTGAATCTTGCTTTCATGCTTTCATTGATGCTCTTGATTTGAGATCGAATCCTGCCTTCTGAAGTAGGCCTAGGTCGAATTGTGACTTCATTCACAAATGGCGTCTCAGAGCTAGGTTGCCTAGCACATCGACTTTGGCTAGCTACTGCCTGGTGCAATCAATTGAATCAATACTGTTCAGAACTTCAGAAAAGCTGGACGTCACTGCACGCCATTGTTCAACGAAAGCTGGAACCAGAATCGAAAGGCAAGTGAAATTCCATGGCCATCAAACACAAGACCCCAACCAACCCAATTCAAATCGACCGACAGGGAGCTAGCTAGCTTGAGATTCCCGGCGGAATTAATTAAAATCAGAGGCGACAGAGAAGATCGATCGGCACCGAGCTCAAGATACCACGGCCAGCAGACATCTACATATCACCCGCGAGCGAAGGACTCTTCTTCACCAAATTTCTACCTGAGGCAGCAAGACAGAATTGAATTCCAAGAAAAGAACCGGCGAAGGAAGACGACGGCCAGAGCATAACTTATCTATCGAGGCGGCTGCACGTTGGAAATACTTAGAGCACGCTGCAAATCGCACAAGGCTCGAGCGGAATTGGACAGGGGCCCAGTCAAGGCAACGAGGAGCTTGGCGAAACAATCCAGCAAGACGCGGGTTTGGATTTGCTTTGCTTTTGGTCTGCTTCTATTGGTCCCTCTTAAAGAATTATTCTAAGAATTGACGAACAAATTGATTTTCTTGTTTCTTTCTCATTACTGCTTGGATGAAAGTCATCCTAATTTGTGGAGATACTTTTATCCAATTGTTATCCTATCTAATGGTTGGATTTGGTGTTATTAGAGTACTTATTTCAATTACTAAAATTGCAAATGTGCAAGTATGTCAAATGGTTGACCAAGCCAAAATTGCATTGATTGTATACTAAGTAGTGAAATTAGATTGCTTTAACAATTAGGTTTGTCTTATGCCAAGAAAGTTACTTTACAAGCCATCAAAATCAACAAAAACTTCTACATATATTTTCATTTGTACACATGAAGGTTCACGAGTCCCAATTATGACAATATCTAATTCAAAAGTAGTGCATTCTTATAGAGTAATATATATATATATATACAAATATAAAAAAATTAGTGTAGGGCAACCTAATTCCACTATTTAGTGTAGTTCAAAATTGGATTTGCAAAAATGAGGTTGTAGATTTTTTTTTTTAAATTTCAAAGAATTTGACCATGTCAAGAGAACCTCTTTTCAAATCCATTCCAATAGATTTTATTCAAAAAATGATAATAATTTGCTTGTAATTGAATTTAGAAGAACCTTAAAAATTTCCTTTTCAAATTTATAAAAAAATATTGGTGATAGCATTGGTGAATCTAACCATACAGATGGAATCTACAACTCAAAATCTACAAGTTTTATTTGATATATGAATTCCACAATATTCTTCCAAATAGTACTTTATGATGATTTTTCTCATATCATCAACTTTGGAGAATACTTTGTACATGTACCTTTAGAAGTTAACAAGGCTTGGGAAAAACCTTGAATGAATTAGAATTGGCAAATTTGATGCAAGTAAATAGTTCATACGAAACATATGGTTGGCTGATAACCCCATGCCCTCATGTTTATTGTGTGTTGGGACTTTTGGTTTAGCCATGAAAACATCAACAAGTAAATTGCTCACTACAAATGCCTAAGGACAAGAATGGTTCCCAAAATTGCTCAGAAATTAAGGGTGCACAAATGTAGAACAATGGTAGTGAATGAAGATTGATGAAAAGATACTATTAGCCATGGGTGTTAGGTTGTGCATGCTTTGAGATTTAGAAGTGTTTGTGGTCCAAAAAAAATTACTTAAAGAACTTGGGGAAAGGTTTTTTGGATGAATCCATAGAATTAGGGTGAAGAATAGAAATTGGAGTCAATGCTTGTTGATTGTGTGTGTTTTGGTTGATTGAAAAGTGTGCTGGAATTCTAAGCTAGGTCTCAAGTAGTGTCCTTTTTAGGTGCCCTAATTGTTATTTTGAGGGCAAATTGGGCATGGGATGTGCTCTAAGCTCTTATGGTTGATGGTCGATGATATTGTGGTGTAGAAAGTAGCATCAATTTAGAGACCTTATATGTATTGCCTTCATATTGTCTTAGAGCTTTTGGGACAATTTTGAGTGTTTTGAAGAAGAGTCCATTGCTTAAAAGGCAAAATAGGTTAGGGTCCCATACACTCTTTGCTAGCCAACTCTAGGATTTAATTTTGCCAATGTGGTGCAAAACCCCTCATAGTGCCTATTAGTTCCAAAAAATTTTTGCAACTTGTTCCTATAGAAAAAGTCAATGAAAAATAATTATTAAAAAAGATTCTAAATTTTTTGGGAGTTTATTTTTTCAAATTTATTTGACCATAAAGAGAATAATTTTGTTCATGTCATTTTTGAAATTTGTTAGATTCTAAGATTAACAAAATACAATTTTTGTTTTTATAATTTCCTTGGAAATCATTTATTGGACACTTTCACTTCTTGGAGTAATAAAGACAAGGTTAAAATATTGGTTATGGGTGCTTCAGCCCTTCCCAAAGGCACTATCCGGATGGATGTCATAGTACCAACCCGGATGAATGTCAGTACTAATCCTTTGTGTGGGCACCACGAGGCCATATTGCACCATTTCAAAATAAATCTCTACTTTTTGCCATAAATTTTCCTTTTCTATTAAAAATGTGAATGATTTGCCAAATTTGGATGAAAAGGTACATGAATATGATTTAAAAGTATTTTTTTGGTCCAAAAGATAGATGAATGTTGAAATACTATACTCACTCACTCATCGGGAACTAACCCCCCCTTGTCTTAGTACTATTGCAATACTGTTTCGATGGTTACACAATCCAGTATTAAAAATGTATTGTTGTAGTACAACAACAATACTGCAACAAAATAGTTTTTAGTGGGAACACTGCATTCCATTTAAACTATATTGCTACAGTACTACTTTTGTACATTAACAACATACTTTCAATACTAGACTGTGTAACCACTAAAACAGTATTGTTTCAATGGGGGGTTACTTTCTTGAAGTACTTCACCAAATTTTAACCCCTAAATGCCCAAGGCACCAGATTCTAGTGTTTTGAAAACTTTGAAGTTAAGTAAAATCCAACCAAATTGCTATTATTAGTAGTTTGTATTTTTGGAGAATTCTTTTTGAAATCTAGTTTTAGGATCAAAAAGTTGATCTTCAAAATAAAGGATTATGATTTTTCTATAGAAGATTTAGTGCAAGGATGCCCATTGCAATCTTGACTTCCCCTAGTGTTGAGGGCTCTTGAAAATGACCCTCAAATACACTAGATCTTGAAGGCAAAATCACATTAGAAATTCATTTAAAAAAATTGTAGAATAGATTTTGAAAAACTGTAAATTGATTGGGGTTGTGCATGGTGGGCCCTATAACCTCATATTTTTTTAGTGACCAACTTTTTAGAGTTGACATACAAAAAGTGAATTGAAAAATTTTCACAATTTTTACGCCCTCATGATCAAACATTATAATCTTTCAATTTGTAAGTGATATTGTTATGTTTTCTTTTCCTATGTGATCTCTAACATGTCTAGTTTGAATTTGTACGGTTACAATTCAAAAGAAATTGGTACAACTTATGAAAATGTTGACTTTTTGTTCAATTTAGATCAAATTTCAAGGAGCTCCGAACAGGCCTTGGGCATTTAGGGGTTAAGTGATCGCCATCTTGCCACTTTCTCAAAAAGTAAAAAAAAAACAGGGCTTGACTCAGTTCCCTGCCACATTTCACTTTATCTGCAGGCCGGACGGTGCCGCTTCAGTCTGCCTGCCACCTGTAGTCCTTCTCGAAGGGCAGAAGCCCGAGGAACTGAAGGTCGCGGGCACCCGTCGCGGTTCCTTCCGGCCGCTTTCGCGTCAGCCCCCGTCCCGCTTTCCAAGCCTGATAACCAGCGTCCTGTTCAAAACTAGCGTCTCTCCCAATGCGTCTATAAAACAGAGCTCCAGAACTCATAGTCTATCATGGACATCCCTTTTCTGATGAGTGTCCATTCGATTCTACAGTAGAACAATTATGCAATTGCGGCTTCTATCATCCTTGTGTTTCTAGACAACAGAATTCTGAGAATTTGAGACCTGATTTGAATTGCACCCAATTCGATACCTAGCTTCAGGAAGACATACAGTACCCCATAGAGCTAGAACGCGCGTGGACATGGAGACAATTGGGTTGAGTAATGGTACTGCAGCTTCTATGGTGAAGGATTACGGTGCTGATGAGAAGCTTTGGATCACGGCTGTTGTTGGAGCTTTGATTATTTTTTCAGTGGTGCAGTGGATTTATGTAGAGGCGAAGAGGTCGGGCCGAGGGCCTGTGATGTGGCCTGTGTTTGGTACAATCGTGGAGATGCGGCGGAACTACGGCAGAATGAACGACTGGTTTCTGGGCTACTTCAGTGAGGATGTCAAGACGTGGAGATTGAGGACTCCGTACCCGCTCAGCCAGAACATGATTGCCACGGTTGATCCCGTGAATGTGGAATACATCCTCACCAACATTCAGAAGTATGGAAAGGTGAGAATCTCAGCAACCTCACAGAATTGCAAGTCTGTGAGGAGCTTCAAATTTGTACTCCGGGTATGTTGGAACGAAATAGGCAAATGTGGCACAGGTGAAATCGGCCCAGTATGAAAATTGGAGAAACTTTCTTTTCTGTCCAAAGGCCATTCGTAGTGAATTTTAGTTATCCCATTCTATCAACACTTGACATTGACCAGGGAATTCTTCAGAAATTCCAAAGATGGACATTTTTTGGATTCTCCAAAGTCCACATAGGAAGGATTCAGATTCATGAGTTAGGCGAGCATGCAGAGGCGAAGAAGCAGGCCCATGCGTTTCAGAGACAAAGGAGCCTTAGTTCGTTAAATGAATCATTTCTTGCTACAGCTCTCCTCTTGTAACTGTATTTTCTTCGACATATTGACATGTTTTTTGTCGATGGGAACCTGCAGGGTGACGCAAACAAGTTCAGAATGGAGGATTTCTTGGGGTCAGGCATTTTTATGTCGGATGGAGATGCGTGGCGACGCCACCGCAAGATTGCCAGTTCAGAATTCTCAACCCGTAAGCTCCGAGAGCACAGCAACACCGTGTTTCGAGAAGATGCAATCAAGCTCGCCAACGCCTTGAAACGAGCCATGGCTGCCCACAAGTCCGTCGACTTTCAGGTACGCAACATCTGGATTCCAATATAATTACGTCTGAAGGCTTCGAAATGCACATTAGATCATTCTATCAAAAGGGAACGATTTCTGCAGCCAAAAACGGTGGCAGGGAACAAAATTTGCGGCTTACACTACTTTTCCGTGGCTAGCTCTTAACTTGCAAACCATGAAATCGTTCCTCGAGTAACCACCACAATAGGAAGTAGCAGTTGCAACATGTCATCAAATATTTTGCAATGGTTTCGTAACGATTCCGTACTTCTCTTAAAAATTATGGACTCACGTATCATTGCGAACCATTGCAAAAGTGCAGGAAAACTTGTTGCAAACATTTGGGCATGGAACCAATCTATACCTATGCCCAAACTGCTGCAAAAACTACTGTAATCTCTTCAAAGTTGCAAACACATTACATACTGTTGAACTACACCATTGCAAAATTGTCAATAGAATTCTGACGGTCATTGAAAAACCATCACAAAAACTATTACAACTTCAGCCTTCCGTAGTACTCATGAAATTTGTTTCAGACTCTACCTACGACATGTCTCACGAATCGGATACACATGTTTTCGACTGTGCAGAACTTGGCGCAGCGCATGACTTTAGACAGCATCTGTAAAGTGGCGTTCGGTGTGGAATTGGGCGGAATCTCAGCTGGTCTGCCTGACGTTCCATTCGCCACAGCTTTCGATGCAGCGCAAAGCCGACTTGCTGAGCGAACAGTGGATCCACTATTTCAAATTCAAAGGCTGCTGAACGTTGGTGCAGAGCGCCGATACCGCCAGGCTGTTGGCGAGGTGAATCAGTTCGCATACAAAGTCATAGCCCATCGGCGTGAGGAGATTGCACAAGCACACAACGCGGGCCACGAGTTTGTAAGTTCCTGATTTCGGGTTTCCATTGTATTCCACTCCACATGCTGAATCTATCACCCTGGACTTCATTGCAGTTTTAATGACAATCTGCTGCATGTACAAAATTTGATGGAATAGAAATTTTGTCGAATGTGCGAATTGATGTAACTCTATGTTTCGGTGCATATCTGCATTGGATCCTTAGGACCGGGAAGATCTACTTTCCAAGTTCATGGCTCCAGCGCGGAGGGGCGAGGACAACTACACCGACAAGGAATTGCGAGACGCAACGGTGGATTTCTTGCTGGCCGGGAGGGATACCACTGCCACCACTCTCGCATGGTTCATGTATGAAATGTGCAATCACCCGGAGCTTGGAGAGAGAATCTACAAGGAAGGCGTTGACGTGGTCGGTAAACACCCAGACTTCGAGTCCATGGCGGAACATTTGACGCATGACAACTTGGGCCGCATGCATTACCTGCATGCTGCACTTTCCGAGACTCTGAGGTTACATCCACCAGTGCCCAAGGTACGTTTGCTCAATCGATTTCTCATTACATCTCCATTTTTGAGTCCAGATCGGTGTGTTGTTTACTACGTCAAGATTTAGGGCTTAGAGTTTCGGGTTTCGATGTGAATGCTCGACGGTGGGACCATCATAGCCTAATTCAGACCATCGCTAGACCCGAATAATTCAGAGCACTATCATGACCTTAACTTGGTGGGCTTGAATAGGATGGCAAGACGTCTTTCACCAGTCAGATTCACTCTCTTTATACTCCTTCGAGATTAAATGTTTTTAGGGCTTTAGGTTTTAGATGTGAATGCTCCAGTGTGGGACCTTCGTAACTTACTTCAGACCTTTGTGAAACCCGAATGAATTCAGTTAGGGCAGTATCATGAGCTTAAATTGGTGTGCATGAACAGGACGGCAAGATGGCTTTCACGAATGACGTGCTCCCTGACGGCACCGTGGTGAAAAAGGGAGATATCGTGTCTTATGTCCCGTACTCCATGGGAAGAATGCCCTTCATCTGGGGCTCCGATGCACTGGAGGTGAAACCTGAGAGATGGCTGGACTCGGACGGAGTTTTCCATGCTGTGTCTCCATTCAAATTCACTACTTTCCAGGTACGTTCGAGACCTAATACTGGAAGCTCTGTCCATCCAACGTCCTCCTGAACTTGGAGAATTCGAAAACGTGCTTGCGGATGGTTTTCCAATTCTTCAGATTGGGGGTTGAGTACTGTAACTGCTGGTTTTGAATCTAGTGAAGGATTCCAGCTTGCCGAAATTTACGATAACCAGATGCGGTGGAGCATGAAGGAGAGGATATATCTGAGTGTATTTGAATTGGTATTAACGTCAATTTCGTTAAGAAGGCTCCATTCTGATGTGAACTCTCAAGAAAGGAAGGAAATGAAATGATTTAGGAAGCTGGGATGTGGATTGGGTGGAAATCCTGTGCATAATGTTGTGGATGGAATGCAGTTTGCATATTAATACGGTGCATGAAGTACTGCCAATTTAACAAAGTTTGATGTTTGTCAATGCGGCTCTCACAAATGACTGACTGAATGTTGTTGTTGTTGCAGGCGGGGCCTCGCATCTGCTTGGGCCGAGATTCTGCATTCTTGCAGTTGAAAGTAACCCTCTCACTTATCATTCATTTCTTCACATTTCAGGCGGTTCCCGAGCAAGAATTGACTTACACCTCGACCTTGGTCATGCCAATGAAGAATGGGATCCAAGTGACAATATCCCCTCGGCAGTAATGGGCCAGTATGTCCTGGCGAGACTGGGAATCAGAACTGTGCAAATATCAAGACTTTTGATAAATCATTTCAAAGGATTGCCCTGGACGGTCTTGGTATAGGTTATATGGTGGAGAGGAGGCTCAGGGTAGTAAAAGCTAGAGGTCTGTACCACAATCAGTATCTTAAGAGTTGATGAGGCTAATTTATTAATTTATTCAAGTCGAGACTCGAGAGTGTTTGTTTTTTCCTTTGTGGACAGACATATGTTAGCTAAGCTTAGTGTGTAAGCAATGTGTTTTCATGGGTAAGATATAGCCTGTACTGTACATTAGATATCATTGTTAAGAATTCTTGTGGACATTATCAATAGAGCTGGACTATTCTTCTGCCATGTGCCGTTGAGTCTGCGTTCATTGCTGTCAGTTCTAACTTAACTTAACTTAGTTGCTACTGTAGTTTTAGTGGCATTTTTATTTTTATTCTTTTTCTTTTCATTTCTATAATTAGAACCCCACAAGCCAATCTAGTAGCGGCATTTTCTCATTTTTCGTTTTTGACTCCAAGAATTTGGCACGGTAGTTGAGGTTACCAATTCTACCAAATTTTGCAATAACAGTTATGTGTTACTTTGAAAGAACATTACAAAGTTTATCTATTTTAAGCAACCATGAAATTTTCATATCCTACAAAATATTAACCCCTAAAGGACCAAATGGTGTTTTTTGGCAACATAGTGATTTTTGGCAACTTAGTATGGATGGAATTTTTCTTTTTTTTCTTTGAAATTTTCACATAACATGTGCCCGAGGAGTAACTTTAAGACCCAATAATTTTCATAACTTTTGAAGACATGGTTAAAAAGTTATTGTATAATATGTAGTTTTCATTGCTCGGAGGGCAACTCGAGCAGCAAAAAAAACTTTTGTAAAAATCACTTAAAAAAAAAAAAATTGAAATTGATTTTCTTGATTTGTATATACATGGAAAGCTTTTAATCATTCCATTTTGATTTATGAGATGAAAGTTATGAAGAGTTTTAGTTGTGGGTAGTTTGAAGGTAGTCTGTAATGAAATTTCTACTCTAAAATAAACTTTGAAGACCTTGATTTAACTCAATTTTTAATATTTTTGGAAAAAAATAAAAACATGAGGTGTAGATTGTTTATTACAACAATTTCACCATTGGGATTGGCATTTTTCAGTTCCATAAATAAATTATTAACAATTTAGTATTTTGAATCATTCTTTACTTCTTTCAACTTACTATTTTTCCTATATGTTGTACAATTCCAAATGATTTAAAAATTTTCAAGCATGTAGTCAACATGACTTGGAGAATGAATCCAAAGAGTTACAACCATTTTGGACATTTTTTCATAATGATCTGACCTTGTGAAGTGCATCTTCCTGGATTTTTGCAGGGCCAAAAAATGGCTTTTTGTCACTTCAAATGCTAATATCTTGCAATCCACTCGGTGTAAATTTCTGAGATTTTTTTCACATCTTCCCAAACGAGCATACTACAAGATCCTACGGTTACATTTGTCCAAAAATGTATTTTTTTTCTAAAATTTGGTACTTGTATTAGAGATGATAGTTTTGGAGCGTTTTTGTTGAAAACATAGTCAAATACCTTTAGGGGTTAATATTTTGCAAGGATGTGTGAACCTTGTAGCTAAAAAATAAGAACAAAGAAATAACTCCAACCTATTTTAATCCCTTAGTGACTAAATCCTTTTTTTGAACTTTTGCATATATTTGCTTGTATTTTTCTAAACCTATACTCTAATTTCATCATTTACCTCAATTTCATCATCCCCAAAGCATGGTTTTTAAAAGTCAAGTATTGTTTTGGATGATTGGAAAGTTATGTGGTTAAAAATGTCACTAGAATCCATTTGTCAAAAATCGGGACGTCATAGTGCTAAGGGATTATTTAAAGTTAGCAATAAGAGTTTGTCCATCTTGAATCCTACATTTAATTCATATTCTATTTACAAGAATTGACTCTAGGAATAACTACCTTTGTTAGAAAAGAGGCTCTATATTACCGAGTAGCAAGACATATCAAATATTTGCAAGGGTAGTTGGAT
Organism: Straminergon stramineum; assembly: GCA_963920665.1. Taxonomy (NCBI): domain Eukaryota; kingdom Viridiplantae; phylum Streptophyta; class Bryopsida; order Hypnales; family Calliergonaceae; genus Straminergon; species Straminergon stramineum. The sequence goes on along the minus strand of OY987267.1, from coordinate 13,270,003 downwards.
TTTTCTTCCTCACTATGAACTTGAAGGGGTCAACAAAAGAAGATGCTTTACTAGGATGGCTTGTTTTAAATTATGGCTAATGGCAAATGGTCAATTACAGAGTTATATTCGTTCTTTCATATGCATTATGAATGGTTATAGGATATCATAATGGGGTTGTGATGGTAGGTGAGGGTTGATTATTTTCTAAATTTTTTTTATGTAGGTTAAACCTCTATTTGCAATGTTGTTGGTATTGTTAAATGTACTTTAACCCCTAAAGGTTTTTGACTATGTTTTCACCAAAAATACTCCAAAATTGCCAATTCTAGTACAAGAACCAAATTTTAGAAAAAAACACATTTTGGGACATATTTTACCATAGGATCTTTTAGTAAGCTAGTTTGAAAAAATTTTAACAAAATTTCAGAAATTTCCACCATGTAGACTGCAAGGTGTTAGGGTTTGAATTGACAAATATCCTTTTTTTGTTCCTCCAAAAAATCAGGCAGCTACTCTTCACAAGTTTATATTTGTATGAAAAAATGTCCCAAGTAGATGTGCATCTTTGAATTCATTCTTCGAGGCAAATGGCTACATGCTTGAAAAAATTCAAATCATTTGGAATTACACAACATATAGGAAAAAAATAGTAAGTCGAAAGAAGTAGATAATGATTCAAAATATGAAAATAATTGTTAAGAATTTTGTTATGGATTTAGAAAATGTCAATCCCAATGGTTGTCATGTTGTAATAAACAATCTACATCCTATGATTTTATTTTTTTCCAAAAATATTGAAAATTGAGTTAAATGAAGGACTTCAAAGTTTATTTTAGAGTAGAGAATCCATAATTGCCCCAAGACTTAAACTCCTCATAACTTTAACCTCATTGATCAAAATGGAACGATTCAAAGCTTTCCATGTATACTTATATCTAGAAAACCAATTTCAAATTTTTATTTTTGAAAAAAGTGATTTTTCTTATTTGCCCAAGTTGCTTGAGTTGGGAAAGAAACTACATATCATATAATAACTTTTTAACTATGTAGTCAAAAGTCATGAATTTTTTTGGACCTTTAAACTCCTTGAACGCAGGTTGTGAAAAAATTTCAAAGAAAGAAATTGAAAATTCCGCTCATAGTGAGCTACCCAAAATATCTATAATGCCAAAAAACCATGTTTGGGACTTTATGAATTAATAGATGAATTTGGTATTTTGAATTTTTCATGTAGTATTCATATAAAAGGTTTGTGTGTAGTGCCTCTAGCTTTTGCATATGTTAAATATGTGTTAGATATAATAGTGTTTCTTTTTTTTCATCCACAATGATTTGTATTGTTTCTTCTTTGGTATTTATCATATTTCATTAGAAAAAATATGGACCCTCTAAGGGGCTGTGAGTCCTGGACAGCAAGGAACGGTAGGGAACTGTGGCCGAAAAAAAAAAAAAAATTTAAATTAAAAAAAAAAAAAAAAAAATCCCCGGCCAGCAAACTGCAGAGCCTCATTCACGCAGGACAGTTCAATTTAAGAATTAAAAAAATATTAAAAAGTTAATTAAAAAATTAATCTTAAAATAAATTAAAAATTAAAAAATTTGTGATCTGATGTGGCATTAGTGCGACCACGTAATATTATTTTTATTATTTTATTATTTTATTATTTAATTAAAAAATAGACAATTTTAAATATTTTTTAATATTTTAATACTTTTTTAATATTTTTTTATTTTGGCACTATTCCTCAAAGGGGCTGTGCGTTCCTTTGAGGGGAACTTCTCAAAGGGAAGCAACCCCTTTGAGGGCTGAAATTTTTTCTAATGTAAATTAAAAAAATTTGGTATTTTCATGCGGGGTAAATGTGGGAAATTTTTTGTTAATCCCTAATGACCCAAGGAGGTATACTTTCTAAATGGGCCAAAATTGCCAAGAACTTGATCAATGTTTGTGCTCATGTTTTCTTGAGATTGCACATCAAGGGTAAGTACCAAAAAAAATTTAGATTGTTTGACTACATAGTTAAGGAGATATTGAGGTTTCAAGTTTTATTTGGGTCAATGGAAATACAAGGTAGTGTTCTTTGAAGAAGTATATCTTTGTGAGAATATTTCAAAATGATGATTTTTTGTGCTCATGTGCTCAGTGAAAGATAAGATTTGAAAATGCACAAGTAAAATTTCACCACATTCCAAGCATTTTTCAATTCATGGTGGAGTTTACAATGCATTGTGGTCATTGAAATGAGAGTAGTATTTTTAATAAAACAAAAGAATGGGACACTTGTCTTCTCCTTGAAATCCTTGGATCCTTTTTTTTGAAGTGGAAAATGATCACATTGGTTGATTGACTTATTAGTTCATGCCCAAATTGAATCCCCCCAAATGAGCTGTAAACTACAATATACCACTTAACTTAAAAAAATTCTACAAGGGGGAGTTTAACCTAAAATTTGATGAGACTACCACCATTGGATTCATAATGCAATCTATTTTTTTGAAATAATTTTTATTTTTTAAGAAACTCTAAACGTAAGAACAGAAGCTCAAATAGGAGGGGCAACAACCAAAAATTGGTAGCTTGGGTCATTAGGGGTTAAAGCAATGACATTTTGAAGCTAGGGAGAGACTACAAACTAGAGATTTATTTTCAAATATCCTAGTGTTCACTAATCACTACAATAGATTTTGTATAGAAAATGAGTGGTTCACACATTTCTTTTAAAACTTCGTTGTGTCTTTGTATGTATATTGTTTTGAAATTTGGTTACATATTCTAAGTATCTAATTGGTTTAGGTGATAAGAAGGGCATTTGGGGGTTGAATATTTAGTTGGTTGAAGCAATTGTTTACTTGCTCGGCCTATACATTGGACATATTTGAATTTTAGTAGATGTGTAATTAGAGTAATTGATATATTTTGGTTTTTATTAGAAGTTGCTAGATAATTGGTTATGATGTTTATATTTTTTTTGTTAGAAAATTAAAGTAAAATGGTTGTATAGTCTTCCTTGCCTTTCACTTACGGTAAGGAGTCCACAATAAGATAGAGAAAGAGACCATTTCATAAAAAGAATGATTTTGTCATTCTTTATTCATTTTCATTTTTTGTTTGTAGGAATTTGTTGAGGTTGTGGCTATCAATTCCAAATATTTTTGATCTTTTTCCTATTGGAAAAGGTAATGAAAAACAATTATAAAAAATATTCCAAATACTTTTGGGAGATTATTCCTTCGAATTTATTTAGCCATGTGGAGAATGTGTGTGTTTATTGCATCATCAAAAATGATTAGATTCCAACATGAACATATATATTCTTTGTTTTTATAGTTTCTTTGGAAATCATTCCTTAGACACTTTCATTCCTTGGAGTAAGTACAACATTAAAATCATGCTTATGGGTGCTTCAGCCCTTCCCAAGGGCCATGGTCAATTGACCTCCTTATTCTCCAAGCCAAGGGTAATATATAAAATTCCCCCCATTTTGTGCTACATTAATTTTATATTTCTTCATCACTCTTCATTAATTTGGGGCCTTTGATTCTAAATATGAATTCAAAAATTTAAAATGTTATTATGAATGACAAATAAAAAATTCCAGTGCTCTACCAGAGGTAAGGAAAGAGGGGATCAATTCACTTTGCCCTACCCAACAAGAACGGTGTAACCATGAGGCTAGTACTAGGTAAAAAAGAATATTAATTTATTGATTATTCAGACCCCACATCCCCACTCCAACCAAAACCTAAATGCATTGTGTAGTTTGAATGAGGTTGTAGATAAGATTTGAAAACTAGGACTTAGATGGCTATAGTCTTTGTCCAAAGCATAGAACCAATACCTTAACCCTTGAACAACATTGAGGTTAGTTTTTGTCAGATGGATGACAAAGAATCTTCCTATATAGGACAAAAGTGCAATTGTTCATCCTTGGAATTTTTTGCAAAAAGGAAAAATATTGTATAGTGGGAGGCCTCCCATTGAAGGCCTCCCTCTATGTGAGAGTTGGGCTTGAAGGCAAGGATGCAGCCCAAGCCTAAAGGCTAGGGCTTTCATATGGAGGGTTACATGAAGGGAGAGGAGTCCCATTGCGTTAACCTAAAAACAATGCGGTAGACATTTTTTGTTGGGTGATGATAAGGAATTTTCTTGTCTAGGATAGAAGTGCAACTATTCATCCTCCGAATTAGGGGTGGAAAGGGGAGATCTTCTACAATAGTTTGACTTCCAATGAGTATTTTTTTTCATTTTTAAAGTAAATGATGTCACATGGTTCCAAAAGGGATGATTTCTACGGTCACCAATCAATCTTTTAAGGGTTAAGCATTGGACAACCAAAGAGAATTCATGCCATAATTGTAGAAGACAAATCTTACAGTACTCTAAAGAGAGCTAAGTACCTCTAAAGAGTGCTAAGTAATCTATGGGGAGTACCAATATTTAGTTACAACCTAGCTGAATTTTTTTGAAGATTTCCAAATGACATAGAAATATTTAGGATGAGGTTTCAAACAAAAAGAAGAGATTTTTGGAAATGGACTAGGTTGGAAAAGGAAATCTCGGCATTCTAGCTGTCTGCCCTTGGAGTATGAAGGAAAATTACCGATTTAAAGACCTTTTTCCGGCGGCCAGCCGAATAGGCACATACTTTTTAGGAAAGTTTTTTAGCATGTACATAGGAAAATACAGTAATAGTATACTACTATAACAAACTATAAGTCTATAATAAAAATTATCCTTTGTAGTGAGGCGTCTAAAGTAATTGACTTTTACTATTTGGGGGATTTTTTAATTTTGTGAATGAATTAGCTGACTGGCATTTATTGTTGGATTAAATGTCTAGCACTGTCAATGAATGCTGTTCGCCACTTAGCTAGGACTCTGGGAGCCGTCGATGTTCAAGGCATCAAATAGTCCGGCCTTTGAGGGTTTGAGGCTTCCTTAGTCACCTTGCTCACTTGTTGTCATAGTGTCACTTGTCTTGCACAGTCATGTGCTTTTTTTTCCACGCATTCACCACTCAATCATTCACCTACTGTTGTGTAGTCGTGTGCATTTTCTCTCACGCTACATGTTCCACATTTACTTGAGTTGTTTCATTAGAGGAGATCTAGCCCAAAAGAAGGTTGTTCCAGGCTTGTTCCCCCATTGAAAATTTTTTTTTGTGAAAAAAAGAAGAAGTTGGTCTTGAAATTGAAAGAAAACTCGTCAATTTTTTTATTTTTTCAAAAACAGAAAAGAAAAAGTGACATGGCCGCCTCTTGACCACATTAGCATGTTGCAGTGGTGCAATTCCCACAGTTCCCCGTTGCTGGGAACTCACAACCCTCTATTTAGCCAGATCTCCTCTAATGCATTTCCTGATTCAAGTCTTGTTCTTCCCTACAAGAGCACAACTATCTATAAGTTTTGGTTGTTTTTTTGTGCGCAAGTGGTTGTAACTACTAACTGATTTCGGAACTCACAAGTTTTTGTGTGCATTGCTCAATTGTTGTTGTTGCATTGTGTATTGGCGCATAGTGTGTGTAAGTATTGTGGTGTGTGATTCACAAGCAATTGTCTTTCATCGAGAGTTTGGACTTGCGGTGGCTTTGTGTGTTCTAATTTACGTACAAGTGTGCGAGCTCATGTATCTTCTTCTTAAAAATCTAAAAGTGGTTTACAAATCATAAGGGTTGCTCTTGCAAAGGTCGTTGCAATTTGGTCATTTGGGTGTGTACTATAGAAATCAATGCAATTCGTGGCTTCAAATTAGGTTCGCTTGCTATTATTCTTCACCCAATTCTTTTTGTTCTCCTCGAATTTCATTTACTCATTTTCTTTTCTTTTGTGCACCGTGAGGTTTTCTAAAACCAATGGTTTCAGAAATTACATTTCCTATTCTTTTTTCTTTCTATGCATTGTAACTTGTTTGTGGCTCCATGCTCACTGCTTGTGATTAGCTTATGTATTGTTCTTCTTTCTTATAAGTCACTTGCAAATTCTAGTAAGGTCTAGCCATGGCTAAGAGGCAGTAATCAATCCGAGATCATTACTTTGAGAAGTCTCGTGAAATGGATTTGGAGAAGTTCCCCTCCTCTATGTGTGAGAGTACTAAATCAATAGACAGTCCACAATTAAGTACAGATCAACACCTCCCTTCCCCTATAGAAATTGCACAAGGTTTGTGGAAAGAGCAATGGACAACACAATTTAAGTAGTTGCAATTTTTTGCTAAGGTGGGCAAATTGTTCTGCAAAGTATATATGGAGAAGGGGGCCAAATTGGTCTATGCAAAAGAGGGGTTCTAGAATTTCAAAGTCAATGCCTTCTGGACCATGCTCGCTGAAAATGAGCATAGGTGGCTTGCCTAGGCATCCAATAGTGGGGTGAAAACTATAGAAAAGGTTATTCTCAACAACCAACGTGCTGTGATGAAGCATAACAAACTCTTTTTCAAGCCGCATACTTCACATAGAAGCAATCCCTCCCTTTTGCTAAATTTCCTGAATTATGTAAATGATTGAAAATAGTGAATGCTCTGATCACAGCAAGTATATATTAGGACAAAAAAACTCACACTAACCTTATTTGGTGCATTTCAGTTGTAATTCATAAAAAAATAATCTGTAGAGTCCACAACTCCCCGTCTTATGGCATTATGATTGATGAGTCCACTGACATTAGTGTCACTAGTCATCTTGTAGTGTTTGCAACGATTGTGGAGGAGGGGGTGCGTGTAACTCTCTTCTTAGGCCTATTGCACATTTAGGGCATAAAAAAAGATGCTATTGTCATTTACAACACTCTCATCTCTCATCTCTCATCTCTGGAGTTGGGGATTAGATCTCTGTAAATTTGTGGCATTTGGAAGTAAGCACCATGGTTGGTTGCCAAGGTGGTGTTGCAAAAAAAATTAGGACCTAGGTAAATCTGTTCCTTCTCTCTTGCCATTGCATAGCTCATTGCATGAATCTAGCGCGTTGGGTGCTGCAAAAGCACCGGAGTGCAAGTTTATTTCAAATGAAGTAGATATTTCCTCTTTCTTCAATAAGTCGAGCAAGTGCAAGCATGCACTCACGTCTTTGCTAGAAGAATTGCATGATGCCAAGAAAACTATGAAGCAATATCATAAGATCCGTTGGCTTAGTAGATGGTAGGCAATCACTTCATTGTGTGATTCGCTTGAATCTGTGTTGTGTTTGTTCAGAGATGTGGATGGTAGGGATTCAAGTAAGGGAAAGTCCATATTGGAGAAATTGAGTTAGTTCAAGTATATTTACATTATGTACTTTCTAGTTGACATTCTCCATTCCTTAGCCATGTTGTCCAAAGTTTTTTAGATCAAGTTTGTTGATGTCACTACCATCGGCAACATAGTTTGTAGTGAGGTTGCTCAAATTCGTATGATGTTTATTGTTGAATCCCATGACTTAAACTTGACAACGTTCAATGAGGACACTGGTTTTCATATCTTGCTGGAATATGGTCCTCACAAGGGGCACTTGAAGAGGTTGCAATTTGAGGTATAGGGGAAGATGTACCATAGTTTTGAAATGCATAGGTGTAGGTTGGGTACAAATTTGAAAGAGGTGCTAGCTTTTCAAAGGGCTTTTACTGAGGTGGTTTGAGTAGGGTTGGATGCATGGTTCAAGGATAATGATATAATTTCTTATTCAAAGTTTTGAATCCTACTAACATGCCTTTAAGGCAAGTGGGCTTGCAAAATTGGTTTGTTGTAGAATTAGAAACTTTGTTGGAGCATCATGGAGGGGATCACTTGTGTGGAGGCATCTCTCTCCCTACCCTTGTTGATGTGGCAATATGTAAGTGAGAATTTCTTGCTTTTAAACTCCAGTGCACCAGTGAATGGGGGGACAAAAATTTCAGGGATTTGAAGGGTATGATAATGTGGAATCATTCCTTGCAAACCCACTTCCCTAACCTTCTTGTTCTTGCAAAGTTAGCTTGTGTACAATGTGTTTCAACAATGACATGTGAACATGCTTTCAGTTTGTAGAATTTAATTAAAACACGAGTTCGGAATAGGTTGGGCAACAAAAATCTTGAAGCAATGCTATGAATTGCACTGAAAGGCCCACATGAGGAGGTACATGACATTATTTGTGATGCTATCCTTCTCTGGAAGAATGACAACAAGTATCGTTTTCTATATACTAACCCCGCTTTGTATTTGAATGCTTTAAGTGCACCTAGTGTGAGTAGTGCATCTTGTGCATCCGGGGCACTTGAGAATGATGGTAGTCATGGTGTTGGGATTTTTTTATTTACAATACTCACCATACTAACCAGCCTCTGGAAAATACTTGGACCCTCTTTTGGATCCTTGTATTTTCCAAAGGCTACATCCTTGGCCTTGGGATGGTAGGGGCTTGGCTAGTTTCGACTCCTACCAAAGGATATTTGAAAGAAAAAAAATAGGGAGTGAAAAATAAACCCCCACAAAAAAGAAAAAACCCACCCCATTTTCCGCATTCAAGAAATTAGATGAATGGAAATGAAATTCTTTTTGGCAGATTGCCTATTGAAATTTGGAAATGAAGGATTCAACCAATAAATTTTTCACTTTTTAGGTTAGCATCCAGGTAAAAATTGAAGAATTTGAGGCAGCTTCTAGAAATAAGGAAATGGTCTAATTTTTCAAAAGAAACTTCCTAGATTGTGGTGCTAAGTACTGTAAGCTGAATGCCATTCTGTCATAGGGTAGAAGGCTCCAGAATGGCACATCTAAGGAGAAACACAAATGTGTGGAAGAAATTGTTTGTCCGATGACTTCCAATTTTTTTTTGTAGACAGAGAAATGGAAATGAAACAAATTGCAATTTAAGTTGTAATTTTCTGAATTAGAATCAATTAGATACGATTTTCTAAAGTGAAAAGTTTGTAGGTTGTTAATAATGTTTCTAGACTTAGTAGTAATGAATTATCATGTGCCTTTGAAAAGAGCAAATTGGTCCAGAAATAGATGAAGTGGGTGCTCACTATGTTCAAGAAAGTTCCATAATGTGGGAATAGAGTGTCCTTAAATCGAGCAAGAGAAATTTGTACCCTGAAATTTATATTTATCATTTCTTTCTTATTGTCATCTTGAATTCTGTGTTCACAATTAAATGATGCATTCATGATTAGTGAATCACATATAATAATAGTCCAAAAGCATTGCTCACTGTCCTAAAATCGTGCACTTGCAGTGACATTTTCCTACCTCAAAAAATGGTGCCCATTTCAACAACCACATGCTTTGTACATGGGTTGCTTCTATGGTCGCTTCTAAATGCCCTCACCATTTCAGAGCCTCCTACCTTATGTGATAATGGAGAGATGGTTCTATAAGAGGTTGGTAGTTTGACCCCATATTTGACCTCATATTTCCGGGTTTTTTTAAAGGAGATGATGTCACACAGTACCAAAAGGGATGATTTCCACCGTCACCAGCCCGGCGTCTGAGGCTTAAAGTTCTGCACAAAGGTGTGAAAGCAGCAGCAGCAGTTCTGAGAGGTCAGTTCTGAACCCGGATGAATGTCCCCTACCACATTTCATCTGCAGGCCGGACGGGGCCGCCCGCTTCAGTCCGTCTGCTGCATGTAAATTCATCAGTCCTGGAAGGGCGAAAGCGTAATGAACTGAAGGTTCCGGCCGCTTTTGGCGTCACCCGGCGTCCCGCTTTCCAAGCCTGGCATCCAGTGTCTAGTTCGAAATCGGCGTCTCTCCCCATGCGTCTATAAAACAGAGCTCCAGAAATCATACTCTATCATTCACATTCCATGTCTGATGAATGTCCATTCTACAGTAGACTGAGCAACTACGCAAAATTCGCGGCTTCTATCATCCTTGTATTTGTAGACAACAGAATTCTGAGAATTTGATCGAGTCGTCCCGAGTGGATCGATTGCATGCACCCAATTCGATAGCTGAAGACATACATACAGCTAGTACCCTAGCTAGAGAACGTGGACATGGAGATAATTGGGTTGAGTAATGGGACTGCAGCTTTTGTGCTGAAGGATTACGTTGCTGATGAGAAGCTTTGGATTACGGCTTTTACTGGAGCAGTGATTTTTTTTTCAGTGTTGCAGTGGATTTACGGAGAAGTACAGAAGTCGGGCCGAGCGCGAGGGCCTGTGATGTGGCCTGTGTTCGGGACGATCGTGGAGATGCGGCGGAACTACGACAGAATGAACGACTGGTTTCTGGGCCACTTCAGTGAGGATGTCAAGACGTGGAGATTGAGGACTCCGTACCCGCTCAGCCAGAACATGATTGCTACGGTTGATCCCGTGAATGTGGAATACATCCTCACCAACATTCAGAAGTATGGAAAGGTGAGAATCTCAGCAACCTCACAGAATTGCAAGTCTGTGAGGAGCTTATAATTTGTATCTTCAATTGGAACGAAATAGGTCATGATGTAAGGTAGAGACTCCATTAAGCGAACAGTACACTAGAGGCTCCATACAGGTATCTGAGCTTTGACATGTGCTAAGTGTGAATCGGCTTAATCTATTGACATTTAGTTTTGAGGAAGTGATTATTCGCTTACCACAAAATAGATGTGCAGAATTGTAGATGGTGCAAGTTTCTAGATTGTTGTGGGGAGAGGTTCAACGTTCACCTGTCGACGTGAATGGAACGTCTCCCTTACTGTACAGTGAATGGATGCTTTAAATTAGGCGAATTCATGTCAATGTCAAATGGAAATTCGGTTAGTTTCAGTATTTGGTTAATGTCCGAGAATTGCTCCTGACTGGTCAGAACTGCGTGGAATTCTAAGCCATAGGAAAATTGCGATTACTTCGAGTAGCTATCAACAACTTTGATCCTTGAGCAAGTGATTGACGGAGGATGCAGAATCGGTTGACTGAGTTGCTAGATTGTGGCAGAGGAGAAATCCAGTAAGAAATGTCCTTTCGTGTCTATGGAAATTGGAGAAATTTCCTTTTCTGTCCAAATGCCATTCCTACTGTATTCTAGTGTATCCCATTCTATGATTATTTGACATTGACCTGCCATGGAATTCTTAAAAAAATCCATAGATGGACATTTTAAATTTCTGCTAAGTGGACAGATTCATGAGTTAGGCGAGAATGCGGAGGCAACGAGAAGGTCCAGGCGTTTCAGAGACGAAGGAGCCTTAGTTAAATCGGTCTTTTTTTCTTGCTAAATCTCTACTTCTCTTGTAACTGTATTTTCTTCGACATATCGACATGTTTTCTGTCGATTTGAAACTGCAGGGTGATTCAAACAAGTTCAGAATGGAGGATTTCTTGGGGTCAGGCATTTTTATGTCGGATGGAGATGCGTGGCGACGCCACCGCAAAATTGCCAGTTCAGAATTCTCAACCCGTAAGCTCCGAGAGCACAGCAACACCGTGTTTCAAGAAGATGCAATCAAGCTCGCCAACGCCTTGAAACAAGCTATGGCTGCCCACAAGTCCGTCGACTTTCAGGTACGCAACATCTGGATTCCAGTGTACGTCTACCGACGCTTCGGAATGCATATTTGATCAAATTCATAAGAGAGAGGACGATTTCTGCAGCCGAAAACGGTGGCAGAGAAACAAATTTGCAGTTTCCACTATTTTGGCTTTTCCACTATTTTAACTTACAGACAAGGAAATCGTTCCTCCAGCAAGCACCACAATAGGAAGTAGCAGTTGCAACACATCAATTATTTTGCAATGGTTTCTTAACGATTCCGTGCTTCGCTTAAAGCTTATGGTTTATTGCAAAAGTGCTGCCAACTTGTTGCAAACTTTTGGGCATGGAACAATGTATATCGTAGCCTAAACTCTTGCAAAAAATCCCGTAATCTCGAATAGTTGCAAACACATTGCATAGTGTTGCACTCCATCGTTTCAAATTGTCAAAAGATTTCTGACGTTCATTGCAAAACCATCACAAAAACTATTACAACATCAGCTTTCCGTGTTCCCAGTGAAGCTTGTTTCAGACTTTACGTACGACATGTCTTACAAATCGGATACACATGTTTTCGATTGTGCAGAACTTGGCGCAGCGCATGACTTTAGACAGCATCTGCAAAGTGGCGTTCGGTGTGGAATTGGGCGGAATCTCAGCTAGTCTGCCTGACGTTCCGTTCGCCACAGCTCTCAATGCAGCGCAAAGCCGACTTGCTAAGCGACTAGTGGATCCACTATTTCAAATTCAAAGGCTGCTGAACGTTGGTGCAGAGCGCCGACACCGCCAGGCTGTTGGCGAGGTGAATCAGTTCGCATATAAAGTCATAGCCCATCGGCGTGAGGAGATTGCACAAGCACACCACGCGGGCCACGAGTTTGTAAGTTCCTGATTTCGGGTTTCCATTGTATTCCACTCCACATGCTGAATCTATCACCCTGGACTTCATTGCAGTTTTAATGACAATCTGCTGCATATACAAAATTTGATGGAATAGAAATTGTGTTCACTGTGCGAATTGATATAAGAAAGAGGCTCCATTGACCATACATGTGAGCTTCTATTCGTGCTAAGTGTGAAAGAACTTAATCTATTGACATTTAGTTCTATGCAATTGTTTTGTAGCTTAACATAAAATAATTGTGCAAAATTTTAGATGGTGCAAAGTTTCTAGATTGTCTTGCTGTAGGGAAAATTAAGGTTCAAAGTTCACCTGTATGGTGAATGGAGACATTACATTACTACGAAACTAAATTTTTGGAATAGAAATTTTGTCGAATGTGCGAATTGCTGTAACTCTATGTTTCGATGCATATCTGCATTCGTTCCTTAGGGCCGAGAAGATCTACTTTCCAAGTTCATGGCTCTAGCGCGGAGGGGCGAGGACAACTACACCGACAAGGAATTGCGAGACGCAACGGTGGAATTCTTGGTGGCGGGGAGTGATACCACTGCCTCCGCCCTCGCATGGTTTATGTATGAAATGTGCAATCACCCGGAGCTTGGAGAGAGAATCTACAAGGAAGGGGTCGATGTGGTTGGTAAACACCCAAACTTCGAGTCCATGGCGGAACATTTGACGCATGACAACTTGGGCCGCATGCATTACCTGCATGCAGCACTTTCCGAGACTCTGAGGTTACATCCACCAGTGCCCAAGGTAAGTTTGCTCAATCGATTTCTCATTACATCTCCATTTGTGAGTCCAGATCGGTGTGTTGTTTACTACGTCGAGATTTAGGGTTTTATGGGTTTCGGGTTTCGATGTGAATGCTCGACAGTGGGACCATCGCTAAACCCCAATAAATCAGAGCACTATCATGAGCTTAACTTGGTGGGCTTGAATAGGATGGCAAGACGTCTTTCGGGAGTCCAACTCAATCTTTTCTTTACTAGTTCGAGATGAAGGGTTTTTTAGGGCTTTAGGTTTTATATGTGAATGCTCCAGTGTGGGACCTTCGTAACTTACTTCAGACCTTTGTGAAACCTGAATGAATTCAGTTAGGGCAGTATCATGAGCTTAAATAGGTGTGCATGAACAGGACCCGAAGACGGCTTTCACGAATGACGTGCTCCCTGACGGGACAGTGGTGAAGGAGGGAGATATCGTATTTTATGTTCCCTACTCCATGGGAAGAATGCCCTTTGTCTGGGGCTCCGATGCACTGGAGGTGAAACCTGAGAGATGGCTGGACTCGGACGGAGTTTTCCATGCTGTGTCTCCGTTCAAATTCACTACTTTCCAGGTACTAGACCTAATACTGCAAGCTCTGTCCATCCAACGTCCTTCTAAACTTGGAGAATTCGAAAACGTGCTTGCGGATGGTTTTCCAATTCTTCGGATTGAGGGTTGAGTACTGGAACTGCTGGATTTGAATCTAGTGAAGGATTCCTGCTTGCCGAAATTTACGACAACCAGATGTGGTGGAGCTTGAAGGAGGGAAATACCTGAGTGTATTTAGTATTAATGTCGATTTTGTTAAGAAGGCTCCATTCTGAGGTGGACTCTCAAGAAAGGAAGGAAATGAATTGGTTTAGGAAGTCGTGATGGGGATGGGGTGGAAATCCTGTGCACAAGTTGTAGATGAAATGCAATTTGCATAAATGTCAAAATGTCGCATGAAGTACTGCCAATTTAACGGAGTTTGATGTTTATCAATACGGCTCTCACAAATGACTGACTGAATGTTGTTGTTGTTGTTGTTGCAGGCCGGGCCTCGCATCTGCTTGGGTCGTGATTCTGCATTCTTGCAATTGAAAGTAACCCTGGCACTTATCATTCATTTCTTCACATTTCAAGCGGTTCCCGAGCAAGAATTGACCTACACCTCGACCTTGGTCATGCCAATGAAGAATGGGATCCAAGTGACAATGTCCCCTCGGCAGTGATGAGCCAGTATCTCCTGCCGAGACTGGGAATCAGAACTGTGCAAATATCAAGACTTTCGACAAATCAATTCCAAGGATTGCCCTGGACAGTCTTGGTATATATGGTGGAGAGGAGGCTCAGGGTAGTACAAGAGAGGGGTAATAACCACAATCAGTATCTTAGAGTTGAGGACTCTAATTTATTAATTTATTTTTTGGAGTATGTTTCTCTTTCCGTTGTCGAGAGACAGACATAGTCTATGGGTGATGTGTTCTCATGGGTATAATCTGTACAGAACGATTAGATATTATTGTGAAGAGTTGCTGTGGACATTGTCAATAGAATTGGACTACTCTTCTGCCATATATAGGTCATTGAGTGTGCGCTCATTGCAAGTGGACAGTCGACTTCAGACTGTGAGTATGGTTTTTGTGTTATGAGCATTTAGAATACATTGTTTTCACGGACTCTGGCACTTCACTGGGAAGAGGGTGTTGGACTCTCCCAAAGGAAGTTGCATCTGGTGTAAAGCTAGGGCGTGTGTAATTTCTTAGAAGACTCTTGGATTGGAGAGAAGGTTGCCATTCTCAATCGCCTTTGGAATTGCTTTGAATTTGACTTTCATGGCTAGGACTTCTCTCTTCAACGGCATTATTTCCGCACTTAATTATAGTTTGGACTCAAGAGTTTCGTGCTTGGATAACTGTTACTTGTTCAGATGCATCCTGCAAAAGCTCTCATACTCTTTGTGAAATTCGATCAAAGCTTCATACTGTAGTTGTCAAGTCTTAGCACCCCAAAGTCAATTGGATGTTGATCGAAGTGCTTTGAAGTGATGTTTTGTCCAAATAACTTCTCATTCTTTATGATTGTTTTAACATCAATTTTGTTAAAAGGGTGGTATTAATTCCTAAAGGAAATGGAAAATCAATGGAGTTCTTGAAATGTG
This sequence comes from Straminergon stramineum, assembly GCA_963920665.1. NCBI lineage: Eukaryota > Viridiplantae > Streptophyta > Bryopsida > Hypnales > Calliergonaceae > Straminergon > Straminergon stramineum. The sequence continues at coordinate 13,254,787 of OY987267.1, read as the reverse complement.
CGGAAGTCCATATATGACAAGGGAAACAACCATATTGGATATTGGCATGATCTATGAATAGTTGTGTCATGAATCAAGCAAATTGTCTAATGTTTAGAAAAAAATTGGAGTTGTGAGATGTATCTATAGCCTATTATATATTCATGTGTTTGTTTTCTATGTCAAATGTACTAGTATAATTCACTAAAGTATGTGAAATTAGGTAGAAATACAAGACATGACTACATATATATGTCAATGTTGTAGTACTTCCAATGGCACAACTTGTGATCATTGTACGTTTTGTTACTTGCTAACCACTTCCATCCCTAAATCCATTCATTGCCCTCATGTCTTGTAAAGAATAAATATCATTGATTTTCTTCCAAGTATGAATGTCACTTCCAATTGCCATGAGGTCAATGTTCCCACATGGAGTCAACACATGCTTGTATGTACAATCTGGTCTCCTTGTATGAATCAAGTATATGGTGTTTTTTTATTCAATGCCATATAAACAATTTATTACATTTTTCTGTAATATTTCTTGCAAAAAAAAAAATGCATGGACACTCTTACAACTATTATAGAAAAACTTAGTAGAAAAACTACACTGAAAAATTGACTGCGATTTTGAGAATTTGGGACATGTAATGTACCATTGGTAAAAGGAACTACACTCAATGTGCTATTTGTTTTTACCAAATTTTGTTACAATAAACTAACACATCTATGCAACACAAAAATCTACAAGTAATTTGGACCTACCTTCCACATTCTACACCCTAACAAAGTGGCTATATATGTGGAATTTTACTATTTTTTTATTGTTCTATGAGTACAAAATTTAATGAAAATTGCACAGCAAAGTAAAAAAAACCCATAAAATTCATTCAACATTTCCATTGAAACCTCTAGAATTCACAAAAAATTCAAGTTGATTGGAACTCTCTTGCATCTTCAAATACATCTTTAAATCTTAAAATGCACATCATACACCACAAGCGCAAATGTATTCAACATCCTGTACGGGCCGGTGAATTCCACAGCTTTGTCACCCTTTCTCAAGTGTTGCATTTGTTATCAAGCAAATCCAAAGATCCCAATTGTGCAATAGTGAATATGGCAAACCAAGAGTCTAACTTGAAGACCACATGACAACAGAATCTCTTCTAAAATTGATTTTGTCACAAAGCGAATATGATAATATAATGTACGTAACTCATGTGATGAAATCTCCAGCACAAGGCAAATGCACCCTCAACCAACAATTTATGTTGGTTCAGACCGCTTGATTAAGAAACTGTTCGATTTCTGTTGATTTTGTCCAAATAAAATGGTCCAAATCAGCATAAATCTTTTCAGAAGCTCAAGGTGTATTTTCTTGTAGAGCAAAACAGTCTCTAATTCTGACATTGGAGCTCTTGTTGGGACTCTTAAGGAGCCAGAGAATGTCATTGTGACGATGATCACGAACGGAGCAGAGCATTATGTAAGGACACCGCTCTTTGAGCCACATGAATATTCATCAGTAATCTCGGATGTCATCATGATAACCGGTCGAGCTACGGAGCTGTGAGTCGGTTATTCAAACATAAACCTATCCTTAAACCTCTCCTGCAAACTAGATACAAACTAGATCAAGGTCGTCAAATCTTGGGAGAGATTCTCCTTCCATCAAAAAGCATATGTCACATTGAAAGCATTATTTTTCACCAAACAATGTGAATTTCCACACAGAATTTCTTAAGTATTCTTGGTGAAATTCAGCGTGAAAATTCACATTGTTTGGTGAAAAATAATGCTTCCAATGTGACATGTGCTTCTTTCTCAAGAAAAACATGTGCGCAATGCGCACGATGAAGCCAGTTGATTAGGAGATGCTAATCAACAATCGCGGCCGTTTCTAAATTGACGATAGTCAATTTAGTAACCAATAAAATGCTGGTAGAAAAATTTGGGTGGGCCAGTGAGTCAGTAACAAGCACGCCCAGCTCGCTTCCTAAAAGCTTGTCCGCCAGTCGGGGTACCGGGGGCGTCTTGAGGATGTTGAAAAAAAGTGTCGAAAACAACTGCAGATATGATAGTGCATTTGCCTCTTGTATCGCCCACTGAACTACAGCTTTTTGTACTGTTCAATAAGCTTTGATGCATGCAATCGAGAAGACGGTTCCGTTGTGCAACCAAGACTCCGCAAGAAAGCGATCTGAGCATAAGAAGGAAAGTTTTAGGTACAGAGTTGAATTTCAATAAACAATTATACGTGGAATATGCAGTGTCATACCAGGTTTCAGGGTAATATAAGATAACCTGCTTTGCTGTAGCAGCTGCAGTACTCATGGAACGCTCACTGCCCAGTTGCTGAAAATGATCCTGTACACGGCGAGTCGTCCAAAATGTCAATAAAATGTAGGCTCAAATACACTCTACTATTTTCAAATCAAATTTCGAAAGTTGAATGCCTTCACTGCATGCAGCTTCGATGTAATATTCATATTCACTAGTGCCGTTGCCACATCCTAAATAAAAGTAATTTTCTAATTTTTTTTATTTGTAAATAACTCCAAAATTCAATATCTTTTATGCACAAAGGAGTGCAAGGGCTTTGTTGCGGTGTGTGACACGTTGCATTCTTGATACAAATAGAAAGCTTTGTGCACAAAAGAGTGCAAGGTCTTTGTTTTGTGGCGTATGGACATGCGATGTGAAAGTTATGTTTTTTTCAAAATACAAGATAATTTAATTCAATTTTGTGATTCATAAAAACTTTAAAATTTAATAACTTTCACACCATAGGTCCAAACACCACAAACAAAGACCATGCACCCCTCCTTGCAAAGAGATTTCCAATAGTATCAAGAATGTTGTTGAACACTTCACAGTTTCTTAGATCTTAATGTATCAAACAAAACAAATCAAACAGCCCAACTTAAGGTATGGATTATTCATAATTTCATCATAGGTTCCTGTGATCTACTCCAAACATGCTGAACAACAAAATGTGCAACGTACTTGACGCTCAGCCTGGAGCAATGCACGTTCTTCTGGTGGTAATTGTCCCCACTTGATTGCCTGAGTGGTCAGCACACATCCTTTGTCAGCGCTTACCCACATATATCCTTGTGCAAACGCTTCTTTGCAAAGTGTAACAGATTGATATCCAAGGATCAAGAGGCAACACTTACGTTCGTTGCAAAGGCAAGAGCTGCATTATCCCTCAAACAGCACTTCAGAGCGATTAACACCCCCTGCAAGGTATCCCAGCCTATGTCAGAATTCTAGTTTTCAAGGTGATGATTAACTCTAAAATAATCATACTGGAATCTGCTGGTTGCATACATGTGAACTATGGTAGATGCAATCAAAGTAAACGAGTATGTGTATTCAAATTCAACCGACCATTTGCGACAAATGAAGCCACCAGCTCAATTGAGCTTGAAGTTCATGTAGCAGCACTAATTCCCATGGAAGAAAATCATCCTCTGAGTGTGGGATTGTAAAGTTGAACAACACTCAAAGTAATCGATACTTCTTTTATGCAGCAAATCTCGCCTTGCATACATTATGTGAAACATTATTCACAATCCATGGTGACAAATTCTAGCAAGACATACTCCGTCGGTCAGAGTTGTACATTAACGAGCTGCAGTACCTTATTCTTGGTAGTCTTGCTCCGCAATCGCTCGTCCACAACAAATCCTACCTGTATTAATACGATTACCCGACATGGTTGTCAGCTTTGAAACAACCTTTAACCCCTTGAGGATCGAGGGGTAGTCCAAATTTCCAAAAATAAGATGAGTTAATAAAGTAAAACTCGTGTTCTTCAAATTATAAAATTTTGGAGAGAACATTTTATAAAATCTATACCATGTAATGTTAGAAAACTAACACAAGAATTTGAAACCATTAGAGGATGAAAGAAAACAAGTTTTCAATCATTCATTATTCAAAATATAAACGCCTGGTCATTAAGGGGTTAAAAAGATCCCACAGATCCCAGCAGACGGAATATACAGCCCCTGTTCGCTACTATCTAGCTACGCATACTATGGCATCGAAATAAATTTGATCCGGATCATCCACAACGACCCGAGCGGCCAAACGGCGTGGTGATTGAGAGAAGCTTACATCGCACTTATAACAGGAGTGAACTCATCTTATCTGTGAGAATTCGACGTCACATAATGGTTCGGCTATGCCACGTCCAATTGATTTGAAACATAAAATAACATGTTAATCATTGCAGCTCTAATACCTTCGATAGCAGGCGCTTAGGATCCTGAAATGCAGGCTTCCTAGCCCAGGTATGGAATAATGCAGCAACTGTAGAGCGTGCCTCCATGTTGAACCTGCAAGAACGAATTTTCATTTCAACTTAAATGCGTGGTACAGAATTCTCGTAAGAAATGTAACACTCACGTAACTGAACAACCTCCACAAATCTCGTAATAACAATAAAAAAATTGCAATGAAGTAGACAATTTCTGTAGTTTCAGACAGTCATAAATATTTCTGATATTTCACCCTTTTAAAAAAGTGCTTGCGGTTGCTCCATAGTCAGTGTCTGCGAATGGTACGCTATCCATATCTTCATTTTTTTTTGGTTTCTCACATGCACCTTCCTCGCATGAAAAGCTATTATGCACATCATTCAGGTCAACTGGACAATCAACGTCCTGGATTGCTGTAATCCCTAACACGCTTCCAGTCGACCTTCCGGACACGTCGACAAGTTCAGGGTTTAGATGACAGCCGGAAGTAGAACCGCTCACTGGTATTGCACCCGTGGGATTCTTTTCCTCGGAATCTCCCTGTATCTCATCAGGCAGATCAACAAATGTTTTAGCTTAAGCAAGGATCGCATCTAGAAGAAGGGATAAGTTATGACCATCACAGATAGAAAAATAAAATGATTATCACTAAGACTTCGATACTCAGATAAATCTTATAGCTGCAAGATTTAGTTAGTATGTGCTGGATAATTACGTATATAGTCTATTTCTATGTATGTTCACTATCTTAAGATAGTAGAACTCCTATAATCTGCAACTAATTGCTGTCTTTTCACCTATTTGGTTATTCAATTACGAATTGCTCAAGAATTCCACCTGGAAATGTAGAAGATGGCGTGGCAGCTCTTTCAAAAATCGAGAAGGCTGTAGGACCTGCAATAGAATTGCTCCCGTCAGAAGAAGTAATAAAAAAACTGCATGGGGATAATAATTTCTATTGTCAGATCGAATTGTCAGAGATGCAATGGCGTTTACATAATTTGCAAATCATCAACTAGTCAAAATTTAGATTTCGTTAACTTGTGCTAGTTGATGATACTACGCCAACTAGCATAGCACTGTCTAACCTGGCGTTGACTGTCCACCACCACATAGCAGATAAAGAGCTTTTTGCGTGCACGAGTCATGGCCACATAGAAGAGGCGCCTTTCTTCCTGTTGAACAAGTGATATTATACAATTCAAAGAGAAATCAAGCATAGTTGTCAGCTGCTACTAAGGTTCTTGAACATAAGACGAAGAAGCGTGACTAGTCAGAAATCCCTGACCCTGGGTCTGACCTTGCACATGGGCTCCAGATCATGATGGGAAACCTAGAGAATCTAAAACAAAATTTCGAAAATTTAACACTATATCTCCGATTAACCGCACAATATTTCTGCCATTTTCAAACACAACAGTCGAAAGTAATTGATAGGAACTAGACAGAAAATTGTCTTTACCTCGAGGGAGCAGGCGCCTTCTCCGACTTGACCTCTTCCTTCATTCAGCAAGGGTGTCTCTGTGTCGTTCGCCTTCAAGTAAGCCATGCGAAAATTCGGCACGAGCGTTGGCAACATGCTTGAATGTACGGTAACGATAGATTGACTTAACAAGATACAGAGACCTTATCTATGTCTGCTACTGATTCAGGAGGAAGACTCCGCATGAAGTTCAATATTGCTGCCCTAATGATCAGAAGGAATGGTCCAACAACTGCAATCTAAGTCTAGCGGCCCACGAGTATGAGGATTAGGACTAGCAGAGACACACGTTTTAACTCAAAACACATCTAGAAGTGACCTCATCTTATCTATTTTTGTCCCAAACCACACTCTCGAACTTTGTATCTATGAAGCAACAAGTGGGAAAAGAAAGCATACACGTTCCTCCAATGCAATAACAGCACCAGGCCAGCGGCCATTAAATTTTTCAAGTGGTGATGACGTTACCTTTACAATGTAGACGGAGTCCCATTCCAAACCCTTGGACTGTAGCCATAAAGATGAACAAGATGAGTACCTTAACAGAACACATTAGACGAAACGTTTTCTTCCAATTTTTGAACCTTGGAAATAGGAGACGTCAGATTAGGCTTCATCAGACTCTTAAAATGCAATCAATAGAATCTTAGGCAAATTAATAAATAAAGACAGGTCAGTAAAAGAAGTCTGGGAATTTACAATTCATAAAAAAGAGATAATATTTCAGTCGGTACAATAAGATGCAAGCAAGATCAAGAAATAAGATTTCTTGAAGCGCCAATCCCGAGGTAAGCCACCCTATTTGTGTCACGATTCGGTTGTGAACGTTTAGTGCCACTATGTGCCAGTGGTATAACATTCTAAACTTTGGAATGTGAAATTTTCGTAAGTTCAATTGATCACAATGTGCCACAAATAGTCTCATGGCACAAATAGGGTGGCACGTATGGAGCTCTACCCAGTCGCAAGACAGCATTTGTCACCCTGACTCTTAGAAGTGGACAGTTGGTTTCAGTAACTGGGTTGCAAGGAAACTAAAGACCGAAGAAGCACCTGATGCATTGTTGTTAATGTTACCGAATTCTTGTTATCTTGTCTTCTCTGATGAAAATTGTTTGATTCACGACTCACTAGATGATCCAAGAAAGCTTTGAGTACCGGCAGACAACCGTCTGCCACGTTAGGATCTTGATAACACACAATTAACTCGTCTCCGTCTTCGTGTGAGGATGATTTGTAGAAGTTGCTCAAGAATTCGTTGACGTCATCAAGGAAGTACTCCAGTACCTACAAATCAAGCTACCACGTGTCATCCTGAGATTACTGCTATCTTCAAACTATTGTGGACAGACCACTCGTCAAACGAAGATAGTAATAGTTAACAAGAAAGAACTAAGGGACACTCTAGAAAGCTATAATTAAAAATCAAAATAATATAGAAAAAAAAAATTATCCAGGATTTCGTTACCAAGACCCCGAAGAGTGCGACCACTGATTCTATAGAAACCTGGCAGTATTCTGAAAATCTCAAAGCCGAGTCTCAGGTGATTTGCCAGAGACAGTAGACTGACTACGACATGTGTTAGGCCACAGAGAAAAAACTTCTTGAACATCATCATTTGTTCACCCGCCCTCTGAATAGTAAGAGCTGTAAACCTACTGTTCTAAAAGTGGACGTAGAATTACCGTTCGAGGGTCGTCATCCTCATTTAGGAGCTTTCCTCCATCCTCGTCCACTACTGCGCGCGAATTAAAGACGGGCTTCTACATTCCGTGATTGCAACACATTAAACTTCTTCTGGTGCACTACGTACCTATCGTTGCAAAATACAACGTACACGTGTAATCAAGTGAAGATAATCTTATCTTTGGCAGAAGAAATATTAAGATTGACCTAGAAATTATATCACCCTTTCAGTTGAGGTACAATGAGCTTACTTGAGGCAGCAAGTTGACGACAGCCGTGATTAACCCAGATAATGAACGCTCCTAGTAAAAGAACAGCACAAAACAGATCAGGATGGCACCTCATATAAGTTTTTCACGATTTCAGACATTGAGTGCTTGTCGTACCTTGCAGCAGCACTTAAGGACGAGGTTCTAAGTTTCGATTGTAGAACAGGCAATGGTTCCAAACAGTACACAGAGCAGAATCATGAAATATATACGGGCTATTGGCGTGACGTGGTGCACTCAGTTCAGTTTATAGTTAAGATTTTCAACCACCGGTACCTTGTGTGCAAGGCGGTGCACCATATCAACAGAGGTGAGCACTCTCCTCCCCAGAGCAAGCTGCTTCCTGCCCAGACTCAAACACGGAACCGAAAACGTGGGGTGAAAAATCTAAGATCAATCAAGAGGACCTTAGGTTGCATTTGTTCCACCGCCTATTCTTCTGCCTTCCAGTGCAAACTGCTAGAAATTTTATTTACCCTAGAAAACTTATAAAAAACACTCAATGAGCTAAGCAAATCACAAACGCACAGGAATCCCTTGGTCTTGCGCGTCATGCTTTAAACTTAAGTTAGAATTGAGATGTTAATAAGAAGTGCAAATGTCAGTTCAACAGGGTAAAGTTGGCGAAAATTCAGACCTGCTGAAAGTGCCCGAAACCTTAGCAGTAAAAATCGTTCGTGCAGCATGGTAAAAACTGGACTTACTACTTTTGGCAACTTTGTCTACATATTCTACTACCTGCAAATGGAAGAACAAGAAACCGTCAATACGACGTACTCATAAGACTCTTTTATGCTCAAAAAGGCTGTTATGAAGCTCAAAATAATTAATGTTATGTTGGAGATTCTATACTTCGAGATCAGAGAACCATCTTAAACCAGTGATCACCTTGTACGATGCATGCGTGAGAAACTATTTCGTTCAGATTATTTTTCAAACGAAAAGAATAAGATGCATTTTAACACTGACCCTTTTAGATTCGGATCTATCTCCAGGATACATGGCCTTCAGAACTCGACGCCAATAAATGTCCGTGTGGCCTGGAAGAACAGTCCAGAGCATTGACATCACGTTCTTTATAATCTGCACCAAAATTACAAATCATACAGTCAACATGCCTATTTGGATGGCCATATGAGTTTCTGACAATCCTAAACTCAAATTTCCTTATCATTACATCTCAAAGAAAATGAGTGGTATTTACTTTCTTGCGATAGAAAGCAACTCCGTGTACATTAAATGGAATCTTTCGAGATCGAAACGCAGCCTGAAACATTCTTCCAGTGACCTGCACCATTGAATCAAATGTCACTATTTAAAAGCGGAGGCAGAAAGATTCGTGTACGAGAAATAATAATATGATGTCGAGTCAAATTATGACATAAGACACTCGGGACGGACATACCTGGCGACGGTACAGCACAGCTATGGTTCCAAATGCAGGGACCGACGAATCCTTATCAGAACAATTCATAAGAATGGAGTCCACGACGAATGAACATTCTGCTGCCTCCGTTCGACACTCCATTACGGCAATCTACTTGCAATAAACCATAAATATTAGCTTCGTATGCAAGGCTTGTCAATTAACTGTTAAAATAATCGTTAACAAATTGGGATAAGAAAAATTTCGTCACATCAATATAAGAGCGGCGAAGACGTATAGGCAGAAATGAGACGGAAGAAAAGAACTATTAAAGATTAAAGTCTCCTGAATCCCTAGGCATAAAATTGATTAACAGGTTCCATTCGATAGGCTTGAAATCTCATAATTGATTGAATTAGAAGCGACAAACATGGAACTGTGTTTTACGATAGGATACCTTTTCTCCAATATCGTTGTCTGTATGGGCTTGTTTATCTTGGCAACGTTGCTTATTGCACTTTATTAATGAGGTGGCAGCGTCCACGATACAACGCGTGGATCGATAATTCTGATGCAGTCTTACCTGCCAATAGAGCGCATCAGGAAGGGGATTCAATCAAACAAATCTGAAACAAACATAATAACACACTATTCCTCCAATGCGACCAATACATCATATCCTACTAAAATATTCCATATCACATGGCCTGAACTCATTGTTATGATGTAATGATCGAGTCCGAGCAAGTATACTGGAACACCCCAGAAATGCAGGCCAGTTTCGATAGTAACAAGCTCCATAATGCCGGAAAATCTGGTGTGTTAGGATTACAAATATAGTACCTCCTTGAGGAGAGGAAAATCTTGGCGAAAAGAGTCAAATCCAGAAGCATTAGCTCCGTTAAAGCTAAAAATGGACTGCAAACAGTAAGAAGAAAGTAACATTAGTGAGTGAGAAGTTTCTACCATTCCGTATGACTGGAGAAATTGATCACTCACAAAAAATGACTGAGCTTAAAGTCAAATGCATCCAAATTTCTTGGTGGCTTAATTAACATCAATGCCTCGCTGTACTCTCTCCTGGTCCAAAATAGCGAACAGTGTGCTGAAATTTTTATAGTAATAAAGTTGTTCAAATCCAGCATTGCCAAACTTGCATAAAGCTGCCGAACGTTGCTGATGTCCGGATAGGGAAAAAATGAGATAAAGCAAACGACACCTTTTCTGCAAGTCACAACGATTGGAATCGTGGATAGAAATAAACCTGGTCATCATCACCAACAACAGTCACACGATTGTGTGATGAAAGAAGCCGAAGGAATCGATATTGCATGGTGCTCGTGTCTTGAAACTCGTCCACCAGCACACAAGTCCATGTTTTCTGGCATTCACTCAACACTGCCATAATACTTCAGGTACTTGAATTTCGTGTGACACATCTCTCACATAGTACAAAATACAAATGGCGAGAAGTACTAATATTTCCACTGATCTGATATTGGTTGTGATGTACCTTCGGAATTCTTCTCAAGTAGAGATACCGCGAAAGTGATAAAATCATGGTAATCAAGTGCATCACAAGCGGCCAAGGTCGCCTCATAATGCCTCAACACAGCGGCCTGCAGCAAGAAAGATCAATAATCGCAACGCTCTATAACACTTGCGAAATTCTATGGTCTTTAGACAGCTGAATCGCTGCCCTGATGAAATTAAAAATACATAAGAAAACCAAATCAATTTACAAGATAACACTCAATCCCATCTCAACATAATTTAGCGAAGCGACCTTACCCCAAGTGCGTTTCCCTTTTTCTCGTAATCCAAGGAAGTCCTTCCAGCGGCTTTGGCCTATAAGAACACACATCAGCTCCGAGTAAGAACCTTCACTACATAGACCGTTATCAAAGAGACATAATTGGTCCAAGATCCTACTGGTATATGAGCGCTCCATAAAATGAACGAATCAGGAGAAATGATAAGGCATATTTTACTGGGGTTTCAGACTTACTTGCGTGATAAACTGTTGCCATTTCTTGGCCTTGTCTTTCCACATTGCCGGACTGAAGTCACTTCCTGTTTCCATTTCTTTTGCTCCTGAAGAATCGTTCTCAACCGCACCACCCGGAAGAGTCTGAATTTCTAACGAAGCTAGTCGAGTTGCCTCAATTACAGCCCTCCTTTGCTGCCCATGCCCGTACACAAGGAACTCTGCGGAGCGTCCTAACCTGCCAATACGACGGTTACAGGTAGAGTTACTGCTCTAAAACTAAACCTTGCGACTGAATCGTACGTTTATATAAAGCATTAGAAGGCATAAGGTTGATTTGTTTGTTTACAAATCATCGCCCCATTAAGCTAGACCTATTTTATACATTATAATCTGGAAAAGGAGGTGATTCTCCCCTGTGCTCGACTCACTCACTTATCTGCATGAACCCGGCAAAGCTGTAGACAAAAGGAGTGAAATGTTGAAATTGTGAGCTCCTTCGAAATAGATTTTCCAGTTGCTACCGCCACACGTTGTCTCATCTCACTCGCTGCAGCGGTGGTGAAAGTCATGGCTAAAATACTCTTTGCTTCTACTCCCTGCAGAGTACTTAAAAAGTGAAGGTATGAGCTCGCTAATTCATTTGTTCAGAACTCAGAATTGAATCACATACAGAGAAATATAAAACCTGACGATCCTATTCCATTCTAGCCATGGACGCCGAGGTATGTGATGCACCCGCAGAAATGATTAAGACGGCCATTCGGTATACCTCTCTTAGAAGAGTCAAAAGTCTCGCAACCATTGTGGATGTCTGCAAAACACATTCTGAACGGCATTAGGGCAACAGGAGCAAGGCCCCATATATCCGATGAAGTAATCTAGTAGCACAGGAAGTAGAAAAGCCATTTGTGCCCAGGAGTTCTGCGACCACACCTTTCCACTTCCAGGCCCTGCCAATATGAGCAACGGCTTCAACGTATCACTAATAGCTGCCTCCCTTTGAGACTCGTTCAATTTTGTCAAGTAGTCTGCTGGAAGTTCTGTCTGACAAGCGGTTATGTCATTTGCTGCAACAGTCAAAGGCTGAGAGACCGAAAGACCAGAACTGGCAGCGATCACTCTAGCAGGACAGGGTTCAAACTTAGAAACAGCTGGAGGGATTCCTTCAGTGGTAGTAATAGAATTCACGGTCGAATACTGCGTCTCCCTGATATTAGCAAGATCTTCATCAGTTACGACATGCAGCTCATCCAAAGCAGAGTCTCCTGCGATCGTAGGCTCCCCTCCTAGCCCTCCACCTGCTGATGCAAAATGTTCAAGGGTGCGAGAAGATAAACTAACAGATTCCGACACACTTAAGGATGCAGAAGAAGCTGTCCGTTCTTTAGCTCGCATTTTCAGGTGAAGGAGTCCCTCTTGCGTAATTCCTGATTCCAGCACGATAGAATCATGCAGAGGAGAGCGAGAATTGACAGAGCACGGCCTTGACAACATCCTGACCGGGGACTCGATGGATGACACAGCAACCGTAACCGGACAATTTGACTGTTTCTTGCAAATGTCGTCTAATTCTTTCAGAGTTTCTTCGTCAAAATCTTCGCAGATATCTCCAGGCAAAACATATCTGAAGTCATTTTCTCTCGGTAAACAATTTTTGGATGATAGATCAAGCGCAGGGGAGGGGGATGGCCTTTGCGTCTTGCTCGAGCCATCAGAAAAAGGTTCTCCACTGCTAGTACCTTTGAAGTCCAAGCAAGTCGCGGGAGCATTGCGAGCTGCTCCAGACTGAAAAATCGGCAAGAAATTATTCTCTGCTAAAATTCCAAGGGGCGTCCTTTCCCTTCTATCTGGCAGAGTTGCAATGCACATCCTCTTAGCAGGGGCCGGACTCCTGGTACAAAAATCAAGTTAATCAAGAGTCTCAGAATAGCAGCAATATGTATACCACATGAACGTGCATCAGACATCATCATAACTCTCAAGAGGTTCACTTAGTCGTCTGATGCAGCCCAATTGATCGAGAATTATTTACAAACAAATTCTACGCATTCCAAAAATTGCAGTTGTTTCAAGCACACATTGAGACTATTTGAAATTTCGATGTGCCAAAGCGTTGTTTGAATGAAATGTGCACGCATTATAATGCCAACAAGAAAATTGTAGCAACCAATTCAGTTGATAGCGAAGAATTTCCAAACAAATCCTTCGCATTCAAAGAATTGCAGGTATTTCAAGAACGCACTTAGGCTATTCAAAAATTCCATTTCCTGAATTGCTGGTTAGACTAAAGGCGGTTCACAGAGCCAAGAAGGAAATTGTAGCAAGTCATTGAAAAGTAACACACCTGAAACTTGGAGGTATTTGAGGACACTGTCCGCCGTGAGATACCTCCAACGAAGATTCATTTTCTGATGTGCAATGCACTAGAGGTAGCGGCGACAGTGGACTCGAAGAAGAAAGGGAATGAGAACGCTTCTGCGCGAGTTTCGCTTTCGCCGCACGGAAATTGTCGGTAATCCTCCGTTGCTGCTGCTCGCTGAGCTTAGAGTTCGACATCATCATTGACTCCTCCTAAAATTGCATACATTGCGAGCCATATCTGGCCTACGCTTACAAGAAACCAAAGTTTCGATGTTTCATCCTCCAAAGACAATCTGCACGCAGGACTTCAACACTAACATAATCGCTCTGCAATTTCGGTGATCAATGGAGACAATCAGGCAAATCGTTTACATACGTGCTCTCGTCATGGAATTTAAAGAAATTTCGTAGCGACAATAATCGAGACACTCCAATCGAAAAGCATGAAGTAGCACAATTCTCGAAAAGGACGCCCTCATTCTCCACGAATTTCTAAAATGGTCAACACCGAAAGCTTCACCAAGAAGCTAGCATTCAAACATACCGGTAAGTTAGTTTGGCGGGAACTCCGAAACAGTATCCACCACGTGGACTCGAAAGGTACATTTCTCTCTCTTTCCTTCTTTGGTTTTAACGGTTGCCAATTACTGAAAAATGTTGTTGTCTTTCACACTTTTTACATTATGAAAATGTTTTGTTTTGTTTTAAAAAAAAAAAATCCTTAAGAAATATAATAGACGTCTATTCTCAAGGGGCATTCCATCATGTGAATGTCTTGCTTTGTGAACAAGGATAGAGTCAAAGCTTGAAGGGTAGGACCTTTACATTTACCTTTACATGATGGAATGCTCCTAAGTGTAGGCATTCCACTATGTGAAATGGTAGGGGTTTTCTTACCCGAAAATAAAATAATAGAAATATATGTTAAATGATATTTTTTTTCTTATCAAAAAATGAAATAATACATATACCTTGTGTCATATGTGATGTTCTTTCATGACCTCACAAATTGGATTTCTATACTATGTAATGGCCACAATTGGATAAGAAAAAGGATCCTTGAATAGTGTTTCACAAGTGTTAAAAATGTCACATTTTTTTATAGTACCAAAACTATATACATTAAACCTTTTCTAAATGTATGGTTTGTAACCTAGGTTTGTAATTGCACATTCTATAAATAACTTTAAAATGTACTTTGGTATTTACAAATTTCAATTAGAAATTTCTACTTTTGAAGTTGTAAATGCAAATTTGAGTACATTTAGAAATCAATTTGTTCCTCGAAACTAATTGAGTCAAGATTGATTGAATATTTCATTTAAGATTCAAAAGTATTTTAGGTTAATAAAATATTTATTGTTAAAAAACTTCAAAATTGTAATAGAAAGATCAATATGGAGATGAGTCTTAAATCTTAAAAGTATGAATATGAATTTTTAACGTTGTCTGAAAACTATTAAACCATCTTTTTAAGATAAGGAAGAAAATTCCAACATTAGAAAAATTATCAAAAAATGTGAAAATGCCATAAAATAGGTTTCACACAACAAAAAGAATCTCTAACAAGGAATGTAGCTATATTGATTTATCCTTTGTCAATGAATAACTCAATAATATTATAGAACTTCAAATAAGGTAATTGCACATAATTGCAAATCCCTTTCTACCACCACCCCTATACATTCTTGCCCCCAATATTCTACCTCTACTTGAGAGCTTTAGAATCTTTTTTGGATACACCTATTTTGGGGGCACATAGTTTATTCATGTAATATTCAAAGTATGTATAAGAAGGGAATCTAGAACATTCTTTTGATTAACAAAAAGATCCAATGAAAATCAAGCAATTTTATAACTAAAAAAATGCTTAGTTCAAATACAATTAAAGCAAACTTTTATATTACATCATAATTGGAAAATTAATGAATTTTAGAGTTTTCCTTGAATAGAAAATGCCTTTGACAAGTGTCATAATGCTTTCACTTCATGTGAGTAGGAAGAAACTATTTAAATTTAGAAACAACTTTGCCTTGTTGTCAAACTAAAAGCAACCAAAAGGTTCAAGTCCAATGTTTTTTAGAAGTTGGATACTAAACTCCCTACTTCTTTTGAGCCTCCCTAAAAAAATTGCTAAACAAATCCAACAATTTTGACTTCTCCTCTTGCAACTATTGCACACTTCCATGTAGTATTCAAAAATTTTGCCTCTTTATGTAAGGTTTGGTAGATTTTAGGTGCATGGAAGTCCGTCCTTGGGTGTAGTTAAATTATTTTTCAAAGTGACCGGGACTTCCCCCTCTTGAATTTTCGAGAAACTTTTCCATCTCCCCTTCGCGCATTTCGGCCACGTCGTCAGGAGCCATTGAGCTAGGACGAAGTGACTTTCCTCACTTCGGCAGTTTTGTGCAGGTTTCGCAGTGTTCCTCACTGGCTATGGCGACCGGGATGCTGCGCTGCGCGGCCACAGCAAGTCCTTTTGCGATTCCACGACTCGTGCGTTGTTCCTATCGAGGTCCTTGTGCGAATTCCGATGGCGCTTGGGTTTGCAAGCGATTCTCGAAACCGTCATTGCTGGAGCTCCAATCGCCTCCGTGTTCCCTCCATCAGGTGAACCTTTGCCATACTCCGCCCTTTCGTGTCGTTCGCATTCAACTTCCTTTCATGGAACCCTTCATGCCGTGTAACGCATTGGGAATCTGAAAAAAATTCCTAGGGATCAGGGTTTTGCACAAAGGCAATACGAACTAGGTAATGGCCAAGTTGTGAGTGATTGGCTCACAACATGGTCATTACCGTTCGCAACTGGAGAACAGCAGGAATTGAGAAACTTGGCCTTCAATCATGCCAATCTGGAAAAGAAATCTGTAGTTATCCTGTGTTCTTCATCAGCAATCCCATTATGTTTATGCATCTCATGAAGAACCATGATTACGGTTTGTAACGTGTTTTTTCGGAGCCAATCCAAGCAAGCTCGTCGTCGAAATCCTGCTGTTGGCCGTTACGAGAATTCTCCTTGTAAGAATTGTAAAATGGTGTTCACCAGATTTTGTCTCAGTTGGTAAACTGTTATATAGACGTCTTCAATTATGATCAATTGCAAATGACTGCTGACTTTGCAAGGCAATCTTGATTTGGGTCATCTTTGGATTAGGTTTTGGCGGAAAGTCGTTAGGAGACAAAACCCCTATCTGTATAGATAGGGTGAGAATTGTCTTTACGGGATTTCCCTCAGTCGATAAACTGCCGTATACACTCTTTTCATGGAGGTTTAGTTGCACTTGCCTGGTGATTTTGCTGTGACCGTATTTTGATCAACCATTCTCTGTGTTGTCAGGGGCAAAGGATAGCAGTGAATATTGGGAAGGCGATTCGCCCCTGTCGTCCTGTTACTCGAGGCATGGCGAAGGATTCTGATTCTAATTTACAAACTGCTAGGAGCAAAGATAAAGGTGCAATATTCTTCACACAATGAATTCGATGAGTATGTATGTTCTAGTTTATACTGTAGAGTACCCGGAGGAGGAATTCCAGGATACTCTAGGGTCATGCCCGATCAGCATACTATTGGAGACCCCTGCAGATGAAGTCCTGATGACTCTGATCCCGTCTTCAGAGTGCTCTTCGAAGACCCTTAAAATCACAAACCCTAAAAAGCGGACCATTAGGTTGTGATCGTGACCATTTAGGCCGTCCTGTTGAGTGTCTGATTAATTTTTTACAAGAGAATCCTCTTTAGATTTGATCTTATTACCCTTTGGTTATGAATACGCTAGGGTCCTATATACTACAGATAGAGATTTGTTGCCTTCCATACCCTATAGAGCGCTAGGTGCATGGCAGGTTTTCTGTACTACTCCGGTCCTGATATCTGTTCCCCTTCGCTGCGTCTACTGACAAGATTTTAAACTTTGCGTCAACACTTTGATGATGCCCCAGGATTTGGGTAGTCATGGTTCACTGATTGGGTCCAGGAATGAACAGGAAGTTTGACTCAATTGGAGCTTGAGTCATCGGGGATCACAAAGAAGAAGCCCTCGTTCAATGGAATTTTTACCCTTCTGCTCATTAATTTCTTGGCATTTGCCGCCGATAACTGGCTTCAGGTGCTGACTGCTGAACTTTTTGTGTACTTTAGAGGCAGAAGTTTTGTTGGAATCTCCTTTCATGAATGTTTATACGGGTCTGCTACGTACTCGTGTATTATATTTCCAACATTATGATTCATCCCAAAAGAGCCCCCATGAGATTGGCGAAGTTCTTAAAGTTAAGTTAATTGCTTTAGTCCTTATTGGATTCGGCATCGGATTCGGCATGACATTCATAGTCCTCATTTTGGGTTTCGTTAATATCATTATTAAGTCAATTTCAACATGGAATTACTTCAAGATTATCTTTTTATCGGGTTAATGATCTATTGGATTAACATGAATTTACCATTTATAACTTTGTCATGTATAAAAGGAACTTTTTACATGTTCCTCCTTTGAAATACTTGACCGTTTCTGCCAGGGGCTCTACCTGGTGGAATTAGGTTAGCGTAGTATTAGAGGAACCACTCACTGTATTACCTGTTATTGATTCAAAGTGGGCGAAGCTTGGGATATTGCCTGACTCGTGAAAGGTCTGGGATGGATGTAGCTGCCTTTCATGAGGTCTCTTTATCTTTACCACGACTATCCACGCTGGTATCAGTTTGTTACATCTACATTCATCCATGCGAGTTGGTACGTCTCTCTTTTCTTCATCAAAGATTTGATTTGTATTACAGACGTTGTCTGATTAGAATCTGACTTTTTTGTTGGTTAATAGTGATTGGGTTATCGATAGAAGCATGGTGTTATCAGAGTTGAAGTTGGATATGTGGTTGGTGCAGAGAGCCGTTGTTTGTGACTGTCCCTAGTATACCCACATCTGCATCCTTGCTTTTGCAGGGCCCACCTTTCCAGCAACCTGTTCTTCTTGTACATATTTGGTACGTTTCTCCCTACTTATCCCATTGTCTGGAACGTGATGGAATATAACATCCTTCACGAGACCTTCATAGTCTTTGTCGATTTTCCAGCTCCTTGGGACCTATTCTATAAATGGCTTCGTAGTGAATTAGAAATTTCCAGTTCTCACATTCTTGTCCCTTGAAATGCCTCAAGGGGTTAGTGTATTGTTATCTCTGGTATTCTCCCGTTTATTGGGCTTATTCATGTGCTTGTGTTGACAGGCAAACTTGTGGAGGAAGAGGAAGGAAGCTTTGCCGTGTGGTTGTCTTATCTGATTACAGGTGTTGGAGCCAATTTGGTCTCATGGTTAATATTGCCCCGCACAGTTGTGTCAGTTGGCGCATCCGGGGCTGTATTTGGCCTGTTTGCTATCAGTGTACTTGTCAAGGTATTTCTGGTTTTATGTTTTCTAATCTTTCAATCCTGTTGAGCGTTTTTATTTCACAGTTTATTTCAGTAATATCATGGTTGGCTAGTTACGTTGGTTGGTTTATAGAATATCTGATGTTTTCTTTATTCGTTTGCAGCTGAGCTTTGATTGGCGCAAAATTTTGGAGGTTTTGATCTTGGGGCAGTTCGTGGTGGAGAAGGTACTCATTGACTTTCTTTGATACAATATTGTTCCTTGACCATGGACCTCACTGAGTTGAGCATGCCAGTAGGGTACCTGTCTCTGGATATTGACAAAGAAGTGGGATGATGAGGGAATCGCCTTTGTCTTTTCTTTTCTTTTCTTTTCAATATAAATGGCTTCTGGATCGTGATCAGGTGACCATGAGATCTCTAAAATAGCAGGTAGCAGGGTTTTGAAATCTATTTTAGTGCATATTTTTGGTCGTCTCTACCCCAAAGAGACCGTCGAAGCAATGGTTAAGTACTGTAGAGAGATTATTTGTTCAAGGAAATTGAGAAATGTGTTAAAAGCAGTAGCAGTATGTTGAGCCCATTATTCCAAAGAAGGAATTGCTTATGTCTAATGGAATTGTGATACATCGTTCAAGGAAGAGTCCCGTTCTAAGATTGTGGAATTCGGTTTTCAATTAGTGAGGATTATATTGACGAAATCTCTAAAGATTTTTATGACTAAATGGAAAGAGGCATATGCAAACTACTCGTTTCTTGCAATTAGCCACTTGTTTGTTTGTGAAGTCGTAGAATATAATTACTCATTCGCCATTGGAATTCTCATCTACTGTGTAGGTCATGGAAGCAGCACAGGCTTCAACGCAGTTGGCTGGGAAGACGTATATGGGAGCGGCGAACATCAATCACATCGCCCATTTATCAGGGGCTCTTGTGGGGGTGGCCCTCATTTGGTTGCTGAACGGTATTGCACATCTGGGAGATAAGTCTTCAAGCAAATGAACCGTCCCACTAGAGCACTTTTATTTGGTACACGATATTAGTCCCAAGTTTGCAATTGGGGTGGCTAATCTTGCGATAGGTTTGAATTTAACCCCAAGTGTCCTGAGGCTTTGGGCGAGCATCCCTGAAATTGCAAACCTTAAGGTAGACGTCTTAAAAATGGAGAATTTTGAATTCACCTCTCACGATGATTTGAAAACCAATAGGGAGTTGTGCTTGACTATATGGCATGGCTTACTGCCTTGTCATGAAAAATGAAACCAGAGCATGAAAATTTTACAAAGGCTATTGAGCACTACCTCCCAGTCAGGGAATGCACATGAGCTTCTGTTGTCCTTATCATTGCATCACTAATTCTTGAATTGGTTCATAGCATTCTTCAGCCATAAGCAATGCTAGCTCACTTTTTATTTACAGATGCTATCATATTGCACAGTCCAAGCATTCTGCTTGGTTCAACAGCCACTCATATGCAACATTGGGCATCGTATATACTTTTTAACATCCTTCAACGTTCTATCCATTTTGTGAAGATAGGGAGGATCTGTATCATGGATACCCAAGATTCCAATGCTGGCGAATTCCAAGGTGTATATTTGTTTGGTTTCCGTACATGCAATTGATAACCCTGAAAGGTCCTAAAGGCCCTTCTGACTGTATTCTTGCTTGCATATTTCTGTTCTTTATTTTGATATTTGATTACATAATCATATTTAAGTGTACGATTATTCCTTTCTTCAATTCTAGTCCATTAATGAAGCTGCTTCAGCGACTCAACTTACTCGTCTTTGGAACATATCTGTGCGGTCTCTGAAAATCAACGATTTACTGTTCTCCAGCTGCTGTACTCGTTCGTATCGTGACCTCGTAAGTGCTGACACTGAATTTCTACCTCGAATGTGTGAAATTTTCCCAAACTTTTTAATCAGCATAATCAAAGCTAAATAAAAACCCAGAGTGGAAATTGAGTTTGACGAGCAAGATGCCTAGAGTAGATGGACGTGCACAGATACAACACAGAAAATCAAACGAGATGCCAGGAAGAAATCGGAGAAAGACCCGTAAGAAACGGGCTGTATCAAACTATACAGCTACTGGTTACAGTGTACAAGGATGGCTCATTCTCTACGTTCAAAGAAAGGCCAAATTTCAAATCTGCTCCCATGTGTGAAATTAAGCTACCGTATACGCCAATCCGAACCCATTTCTAACTTGGCCCTATTTTCCTGATCCAAGACATCAAAGGAGATGGGATCCACCTTAAGATCACTGTCCACATGCACCTGTCATATAAACCACTAGCGTGAATGACTAGAATGAGATAATAATGAGTCATATGGAGCTAAAATAAATGTGGTGATGCAAAACAATGGCTGCATACTGAATACTAAAAGCAGAGAAACAAAGAAACTAAGAACTTCTGGCCGCGCAATCCTCAAGTTCGATAAGCAATGCAAGATACACCAAGACAAAAATTCCTGAAAAACTCACTCGCTCGGCACATGGATAACGTGGCTTCATACCTGAAATGGATGCCTCCACTTCCATACTAACGATTCCCCGGTAATGGTGACAACCGAGTGGAGGATCATCTCGCGCTTGGTTATGTCGCAAAAAAATTCCTTGATATGGTTTGTCAATTCAAGACCATCCATCTTACAAGGCAATGCCATTGTCGTGGCGGATAAGGCTTCTTGATCTCCAGCAGGAACCTTCAAGCGACAAAAAAATTTGATGAACAACCGTAGCTTACAACTAAATTGCTACCAAGAACAAATATATTAGCCAAAGTGCAGGAACTGGTGCTGGAATAAACCCATTCTCCTGGTGCGGGAAAAATTCATTCAGTTACAGCAAACGCAAACAAAGAAAATGAACCAATGCAACTCATTATAGCTCCAGCACAAACATAAGAAGTCAGCGTATCTGGAACCGAGAAGAAACTTCAGGTAAGCTTCTAAATCCTCGCACTGAAGATTAACTAAATAATATCAATGCCGGACTTTGAAGCTGATGTGCAACGGCCAAGGAGGATTTGAACCCATAATGCCAACCCTTCTCAATTGTTTTTACAACCAACTAAAGACTTTCTTCTAGGAGATATATTCCCAATGAGATTCAAGCGCACAAACTTAACCTCAAGCTCAAAGTACTGATTATTTGAAGTTTGAAACTTGATATTTTAGCATATAGAAAGCTCAAAGTACTGATTATTTGAAGTTTGAAACTTGATATTTTAGCATATAGAAGATCCATAGCGGAAAATTTGAGGATCGGATAAATATAACAATGATACCAAAGATCCTAAAGTTTGATTTTGCATATTAGGTACCAGAAATGGAATTTTGAAAGGATTGGATTTTGACTCTGCCTTAAGAAAGCAACTATACTGGTTTGAAACCGTCAACTTTGCTTTGAAGAACATGAGGTGGTCTCATAAGGAAGTCCGCCCCCTTGCAAAGCAGAGAGATTACTTTACAAAGCAGAAGACTTATAAAGGACATAACTCAAGCCTCTTGGAACCACTTTTTATGTATTACGCCACTCTGAAAGCACCCCAGATGCATTGACATTATGCTTGGTAAGGGCAATGAAAACAACGGTTGTCAAGATTTATTTGCAAATTGGAACCTGGCTTGTGAATAATTTATGATAGTTAAACCCTTCATTGTCATTACCTGTCCATTTCCTGGGAGAGAGCACATAACAGGGGAAGAACAAAAAAAGATCACCTTAGCTTGCCCGAGCAAGGAACCACGATAGTAGATGTCCATGATAGCTTCAGTGAACACAATAGGCGACACATTCGGATTCGTCGAGTTAACGTGCAGAGTGAGCGAGATATCCACAACAGCAATCAGCAGCGGCGAATCGGTGCAAAACCGAAGGTTGAAACCATCAAGTGTGATGAGCTCCACTTTAAACTCCGGATCCCGAGGCCGAATCGAGTACATCCACAAAGCCACACTCCCCAGAGCTCCAACGGCCACGGCGGCTATGGCCCCCACCTTCATCCCTCGGCTGGTCCGCTTCTGCAGCGGTGTCACAATCACTACCTCCTCCTCGTCTACGCGGTTTCCACTCAAATCCGCTTCGTCGCCAGCTTCGGAGATTGTTTTCGTTCTCGACTTCGTCCGAGGCCGCCATGGCATATCTTCTTCATTTTCTCCATCCTGCTCAAGATCGACTGACGCAACCTGGCTCGGGGACGCTTCGACGCGGGAAATTTTCAAAGAAGAATCGGAGATAACGCTTGGTTTTATGCTCTTTCCTCCCGTAGGAACAAATCCTGCCTTTCTTGGAAGATCCTCCATTGTGTGCCAATCCAATCACCGTCTACTTCCTCGAGTTTCCCCAGCAAAGCTGCTACTGCTAGAGAAGGCTAGAGTGAAAGAGAATATAAAACCCCAATGTGCAGCACAAATAACTTCCTCATAACAAAACCAAATTCAGCAAGTGACGACTCAATCTTCCAGCAGCTTGCCTATGCTTTCCAAAACTGCCAATGGAAGCGAAAGCAGTGAGCAAGAACTCCGAAGGCGTCCCAAAAGATGAACGTCCAATCAATCCCCTTCCACAGTCCTCTCTATTCAAATGAGTTTCTCACCAAGAATAGAGCTTCTACAGCTTGAGAAGGAGAGCTAATCTCAAACGTCAAATTCTAACTCACACAATTAAAATAACTTCTTCAAAACATAACCCAATTCAGCAATTGTCCACTCAATCTTACAGCGAATTGTCTACCCTCTCCAAACTAACAAATCAAAATTGCAAATGGAAGCAAAATTAATGAGGCGAAACTCCCCAACGAAGGGAAATCACTCCACAGAGAATTGTTTGCTTCACCAAAACAAATCTCGCACTGTCCTCGTGCTTGTCATTTGCTGTCTCGCCTAAACGCAATTGCAACCAATTTCCCCGACGGTGGGAAGTAGAAATGATTCGTGACAGCAATTGCGAGCTAAGCCCAATCACAAACCCTAGAAAACCTGGCCCACAATTGAATAGAAGACGCGGAACATGATCATCAGAGGCTCCATGTTGGAGGCCACTTGTCTGGTTCGCAACTCGCTTCGATCCTGTCGCGGGAAGTGAATCAGAAAACGGTGCGGCGACGAGATCGCGCGGCCAACTGCACGGTACTAGCACACCGTTTGTGTGACCCAAATTTTTAAATTTTTCATTTCGTGCCAAAAGAAAGTGAAGAAGATTTAGGATGTGTGCGTAAAAAAAATTTGAAATTTGAAGAAGGATTTTATTTTCCCGTGTAAAGAAGTTGACAAAAACTGGGCACCAACTAAAAAATGGCTGATTTGGGTGCCTGTGATAGATAATCCAGGCATTCCTTTGGGGGCTAAATATCACAAGCTTTTGACGTATATTGTGGTCTTGCTAAAAACCCACATT
Source organism: Straminergon stramineum (assembly GCA_963920665.1). Lineage (NCBI taxonomy): Eukaryota > Viridiplantae > Streptophyta > Bryopsida > Hypnales > Calliergonaceae > Straminergon > Straminergon stramineum. The sequence goes on along the minus strand of OY987267.1, from coordinate 13,230,609 downwards.
AAATTTAAGGAGGAAAATGAATGTATTTAGCTGAATTTTATAGCAAATTGTTCAAAGTTTTATGGTTCATGGCTAGAAAATTGAAATGCAGTTCTCCAAATATAAAAAGTGTTCTTGTGCAAAATTGGTAGCTACAACCTCTGTCACTAGTGGAGCTCCCTAAGTGAAAAACAAACAACAAATAAGGAAAAGAAGAACATAATAACAATACTTGGACACTTTTCTTGTGCATAGTATATACAAGACTCTACCTTGGTTAGGCAAGAATCAGAAGAGACAACATGCAACCAACAAAAAAATTTAACCCTTGAAGGATGCAGCGGATATTTTTTGTCCAATAGATGACAAAATTTTCATCTGCAGAATGTAAGAAGCCCATTTATCATCCATTTTATTTTTGAAAGTGATCATGGAGTTGTACTGCATCATACGAGGCAAAAAAGAGCATAGTTGACAACTTTTGTATTTTTAGGTACCTCACTAAATTCATAGATTCATGTACACGGGGTTGGATTCCCTACTACCCTCCTTGCAATTTTCCATGAGGGCAATATGGAATGATCACTTATACAATTGTAGACAAGCAAATTCCCTTGCGGTCAACCCTGACATCACCTACTGTTCACAGCCCACTTTTGGCCACGGTGATCTGCCCGTCGTTCAAGGGTTAAGAAATAACAAGCTAGACACATTTGGCTCAGAATTGAGCCCGGCATCAGACTCTTTGTTGGGTAACAAAACACAAAACAGCCACTGCATGATAGAGGTAGCATGGTACTAATTGAAAGACAACACTATGATTAAAATAGAAACGAGATGATACAGAAATGCCTAGAATGTGTGACTGACCTGGTCATCCAATATATTGAAGGTAATTACAACTTTCCTTGATGATTCATACATTGTTTGTGAGCCCAATCAACCATACTCTCTAATTCATATACTAGTTGTTGTTTTTCAAATGCTTTTCTATTTTATTATTTTTAATGCATACTATTTGTACCAGGCCTCAGTCTTCTTGTGAATAATGGAAAAAATTGAAAAGCATGATAAGTTGATAACCCTAAAACATCATCATCAATGATCCTTTAAATAATGCTCTGTTTGGTGACACCAGGATTTGTAGGATGCTAGATCCGTCCCACGAAGTGAGATCAGCAAGGTAAATTTTCTATTCTCTATGGTAAAAAAAAAAACCCTATATTGTGCCACATCTAGGGAATATTCTAGACCTCTCTTGGCTAATTTGGGGTCTCTAATTGAAAGTATGAAATTAGAATTTGCAAAACAATTTTTGCATGGCAAATAAAAAATTCCTGTGTTTTTCCCTAGGGTAAATCCACCTTGTTGGGCCTACTTTGTGGGATGGTTTTAGTGGCCTCCCCTGGATTTGCCCTCAACTTCATAGGTACCTACCTTCACATTACTTGAGAAAAATCATACATTAGGAGTAGTCATAGTTTGTCCACCAACACAAATTTCTATGAAGAATGAGAAGAAGTAGGAGTCAATGGGGAGCAATTGTGGGTGAAGAAGGTGTGAAACCCATTTTTGGTGTGTTGAGCATATAGAATCAAAAGTGGAGAAATTGGTAGCATCAGCAATGAAATGAGCAACAAAGGGTGAAAGTGTAGTCTGCAAGAGAATATTTTTCTTCTACAAAATCTTCTCCATGCCCATTCTTCAATTCTAGAGGAGAACAATGGGTGTGGAGAAGATTTTGTAGGAGAAAAAACTGAGACTATCCCTATTGTCATGTTGTGAGTTGTCAAGAAAGAATATCTTCCCTAAACCTTGTATTGAAGGCCCCCACCCTTGCAAAAGTGAACAAACCAAGGGAGGTCTTGGAGGCGCCCTTCATAACCTAGCCTAAATGTATTTGACTCTATTTTCATCAAAAACATTCCCAAACTACTACTTCTAGTACAAGTACCAAATTTTAGAAAAAAATATTTTTTTAGACACAAGTAACCAGAGAATCTTATAGTACATTGGTTTGAAAAGATGTGAAAAATTTCAGAAATTTCCAATGTGGAGATTGCAAGATATTAGCATTTGAATGGCCCAAAATCCTTTTTTGGGCCTTGTGAAAAATTGGGTAGCTATACTTGACAAGGTCAAATTTGTATGAAAAAATGTCCAAAATGGTGGTCCTTCTTTGGATTCATTCTTCAAGGCAAGTTGGCTATATTCTTGAAAAAATTCAAATCATTTGGAAATAATATATTCAACACATATGGAAAATACAGTAAGTAGAATAAGTAGAGAATGATTCAAAATACTAAATAGTTAAGAATTTAATTATGGAATTGAAAAATGTCAATTTCAATGGTTGTAATGTTGTAATAAACAATGTAAACCCACTATTTTTTTTTTTTTTCAAAAAATATTGAAAATTGAGTTAAATAAAAGGCTTCAAAGTTTATTTTAGAGTAGAGATTCTACAACTACCCGCAAACTAAAACTCCTCATAACTTTCATCTCATTAACTAAAATGGAATGATTCAAAGCTTTCCACTTGTACATAAATCTTGAAAATCAATTTAAAATTTTTATTTATGAAAAAAATTATCTTTTAAGAGTTTTTTTGAGCTACTTGGGTTGCTTGTTGAGCAATGAAAATGACATATCATGCAATAACTTTTTAACCATGTAGTCAAAAGTTATGAAAATTGTTGTGCCTTAAAGCTACTCCTCAGACACATGTTACATGAAAACTTCAAAGGAAAAAAAGAAAGTTCATAGTGAATTGCTCAAAATTGCTATGTTGCCCAAAAATGCAATTTGGAGGTTTAGGAGTTAATATTCAATGGCCTTCGTGCCTACTGCCTTTTCCCTTGCACCCAACTCATGACATTGAGCCTCCACATGATTAGGTCCTCCTTACAAGTATCAGTCATTGGGGAAACTTCACAGGAAGTGCTACAGGTGGAATTGTACTTTCATGTGGACCCGGTGGGTGGGGAGGGATATACTAAGAAATCCACACATCTTGGATTCCCTCAAAATAGTCTAGTTTCCACCAATGGGAGATTCCACTAATATTGGTGAAACTTCAACTCCTCTTTTCTTGCTTGCTCACCCCGGCAAGACAATCGGTTGAGCCTGTTTTGTTCTATTGCTTAGATTGGGCGGAAAGCTGCTCGTGGGGCCAGCATGTAAGTGCGCCCTTGTCCCATTACCCTAAACCAACCCTAATACCAAAAAATGTGTCACAAATAGTGGGCAATTTTTTACAATTACCTTTGCCTCCGGCAATGTGAGGGGGTCAATCCTCCCCGCCCTTGCTTGCAGCAATTGCTTCCGGCCCCCAGCCCCTCCACCTGGCTAAAAGGAAAATAACCGAAGGTGGATGCGGATTCTTATACTGTACTAAACCATGCTCTTGCAGGAAGGGACCCCAGTCACCCCACCCGGAGAAAAGCAACAAATCACGGTGAAGGTGACACTACTTATCCTAGTAATGAGAAATAAAATAACAAATAATAAATCAGGGGGAAGGTCATTCGTCGCGGCACATTAGGTGGGTATCCCCCAAACCGACATCTAATTGGTATTGTGCCTAATTACTATTATTAGAATGGTCAAATTTTTATATTTTCTTATTAGGGAGTGAAGGGAGTTCCAACGCACCAAAGCACGTGTATGCAAAAGTGATGACGAAACAAACGAAAGTTTGGTTTGCAAAGTGTTTCTTCCACATAGGTACATAATTGATTTTGGAGAAGTACACACAGTGAAGATGGTGGTTTAGGGTCACTGGCGCAAAGTCAGTGACGCATTTGGCGGTGCCCCCCGTGACCGGCAGAAAGGAAGTCAGCTTACGGCTGCTGCCGTACTACTGCTCGCTCTTCGTTTATGGAAAAAATAATACGCCCTGCAAATGGAGGAAAAATCTTCTGCAGAAAATTTTCCTGGCGGGGGGGGGCACAGATTCCAAAAAAAATCATACACGAGCATTCAAGGATGCATTGCCTCGCTTCACTAGAAAAGATTGAGAGCAAACGTCAGTAGGTAACTTCCTTCTACCCATGCCAATGCTTTGCTCGCATAGAATTGCTCAGGCCTCTCGTCCATTTGCGTCGACTCCCCAACTAAGTCTCAGATTGTTAGCTAGGTGTACGTTGGAGGTTCAACGGGAGGCACAACTTGAGCGCAGTGCAGATCCAGTTCGATTGCAAAGCTGAAGCAGGCTGAACACGAGAAATCCATTTTGGAAATTGCACAAATGTCCTATTGTCTCTCAATTCCATTCGTAGTGTATATATTCTAGTGTGTCCTATTCTGTCATCTCTGGACATTGGGTATGAAATTCTTCCAAAATTCCGTAGATAGACATTTTGGATTTCTCTTGTGCTGAGGCCTTCGAACTAATTGACGGAAGAATGGTCTTCCGTCCATCCGTTCTTCGCTAATCACATACAGTAATGACTTCGAATTCGATCCCCTTCATTCACTTAGTCACTAATCTGCACTTGGTGGGTTTCAGCGGAGTATTGTTGTTCCATTGTTGAAGGTTCTCAAAACTTCCCGTGGGGCGGACTTGCAAAGAGCAGTTACTGGAGTACAAGCTGGTGGCGTGGGGCGCGATTTCTCCGCAGCACGGAGTGCTACATTTGTTGAACTCCCAAAGTCTCCGTCTGAGGTGCTCCAGGTTTTAATTCCTTCGTCCCTTGAACTGGTTCGAAATGGAATGCGACGAAACTCTTGATTTTCCTGAATTTCAAGGAGAGCAAAGAAATGTCTTTCGCAGCATCGGGATATATACTGCCCTCTTTGATTTCCTTTCGGAGAGTGCTTCTGGTCCTTGGTCTGGCCCTGATGTAAACCAGCCCTTCCTTCTGTCCATGCCAATGCCTTGCTCGCATAAAATTGCTCAGGCCTCTCGTCCCACAGGCAGACCGGGAGGGGTGATACCGGGGAGTATTAACCTCTTTTGAACTACACTGGTGTAGCGCCCAGAGATATTTTCAAATACCTTCCCTCCCTATTCCCAATGTAAATTCACTCCTCTCCTTGCCCCACCCACTCTTTCATTTGTAATCTTCAACTGACTGTGGATGAAAGAATGACAAGCGAATGAAAAAAAATTGGATAGATGAAATTATGGTGGATGAATGACAAAGTTTTAGATGATTATTGGATGGATGAAGTTTTGACATTCGGATGACAAGTTTTTGGATGAAAATTTCTAGATGAATTGTTCTGGACGGATGAAATTAGGGTATGCGTATGACAAGTTTTGGATGAATTATTTTCTGGATGGATGATTTTGTGACAAATGGATCCATTTCGATCGACACCCCCACTTAGTCTCAGAATGCTAGCTAGGTCTTGGTTGGAGACTCAACAAGAGGCACAACTAGAGTGCTTTGCAGATCCTGGAGTTCAATTTCAAAGCTCATGCAGACTGAACAGGAGATCTCCATCATGGAAATTGGATAGATGTGTCTCAATTCCATTATTCCTAGCTAGTGTATCCTATGTATCCTAGTGTATCCTATTCTATCATCGCTGGACATTGGGTATGAAATTCTTCAAAAATTCCGTAGATAGACATGTTGGATTTCTCTTGTGCTGAGACCTTCGAACTAATTGACGGAAGAATGATCTTCCGTCCATCCGTTCCTCGCTAATCACTTACAGTAATGACTTCGATCCCAGACTCGCAGTAGGATCGGAGACAAAGGTCGGCGGAAACAAGTTCAGGTACACTCTGTCTGTATCGAAATGCTCTCCGATCGTTTTCTCTACAATTCGACCATTTCTTTTCGTACACAATGCCTCAAACAAGTAATGCCAATTCATTCTGACTGAAGCTACAGTAGCTAGGAAGACGTCCATCCACTCTGCAGTCTGCTATATAGTTTCTGTGAAGGATTCTCGAATGTGAGTGTTTTTCCAGCACGTCGATCCGGTGATCAGAGTATTCCTTTTATCGATCGATTCTAAACCGCATTTTGATCTTGAGCTCCTCCAGCTCTCTTCCTCAGAGTGAAACTACTCAAAATATCACATCGGTAAGTGACCAAGTTGAAGGCAACAGGGCAGACGGCGCCGTTTGCAAGTCTTTTGTGTTTTTCTTGAGGTTGGTTCGGAGGTTGTGGAAACCTTCAAGGATCTGAGTGAAAGATTAAAGTGGTTCATTTTCAGGAATTGTTCAGACTGGACTTGTTAATCGATGCTTCAATTCCTTAGACTGAGATGGCCGGATCTCTGGCGGCGGCACAAGGGTCTCACAAATGATTTCCAGTGAGGAAAAGAAGAAGAATTCTCGGTGTTCATCTTCGTTCTGGTCAAAGGGAACACCGCGGAGCATTATTCATTTCTCCATCCGGTAATTGGCTGGTAGCTTGCCAGTGGAAATCCGTATGCTCCCTATTTAGATTTTCCTGCGGATCAGTATTAATTCAACTCCGGATATAGAATTTCAATCCCATTCGTCACCTTAATTTTCCTTACAGTACGCAATCGGTGTGAGACCATTTAGTAACTAGATAATCGCAATCAACTCTCCGTTTTAATGAATAGAATTCGAGAAAACAAGCCCAAAATCGGATTCAGAACTTAAACGTTTTTTCCTTCTGCAGTAAGGTGGAATTGAAGCTGTCTAATAGCAATTGACACTACTAGAAAAGAGGGGGTTTGTAAATTTTTTTAGCAACGTTTTGGAATATGAATTGCAACGTCTGCTGTGTACATGTAAACTGTGAAAGCCACTGATTCGGGTCGTAAAAATGCAAAATTCGAAATGCAATTTTTTGTCTGAGGTGGGTTAGTCTGGTTGCAACGACTTGGCTGGTCTTTGTGATCTGGTACTAAGTGCTGCTTCTACACTCGGGGTTGTTGGTGTTTATGTCTGCTTTCAGTAATCCAGTAATCCACCAAATACAGTTGATATGAATTGCAAGCTGGCACTAGCACAGCCACAGCAGAGCAGATGGCTCCAAAGGCCAGGGCGAAGAGCGCAAAAGCGAAGGACCCCAATCCGAAGCAGACGATCAAGCGCAAGTTGCACATCAAGACGAGTGAAAATGACCCCCAAAACACGAAACAATGCTGTTTTTGCGGTGCTTCTGTGAGGTAGGCCAGATAACCAGATCACGACATTGCGATCTCCTAGCTCATTTCTTTTTTCGTTTCAACCGCGGTTTTGAACTTACAACTGTAGTGGATAATATCCACTACAGTAGAGACTAGAGAGTGCGAAACCCCGATTGATTATCTAGCGAGAGCTCTACTTGCCCTCAGTCAATACAACAATACTTTTAGAAAGCAAATCACCAGTTGTATGGAAAACTTGGGAATATGGGAGTTTGTAAAGTCAATTTTAAAATATAAATGGGCGGTGTTCCACTACTTTCGAAACACTCCGCATGAAAGGTATTTCTATACCTATCCTGGTTTTCTGTCTTGAGATGTATGTCCAATTTAACGAAATTGACGATCTTGGTATTAAAATTCATGAAACTTAAGTGTAGAATTTGTTGGCCCAAGTGCAATCAGATCAGAGGACATGGAAACCACGTTACAAGACACCGCAAATGCTGCTGCAAATGTTTCTGCTGAGCCTCTTGATTCCAATCAACCAGACGCGCCCCGGGAGTCGGCTGGAGCACCATCCCCGGCTGTGCTACCGGAATGGAATGGAAGAAGGTAACTATTTCGGGAACACAGGTTCACAACATATCTATCGTCAATTCAATTCGTCATATGAATTCAATGATTCGCACTTGCTACAAGAAAATTATGGAGGCATGGAGTATGTGCGAATTTGCTATTGAAAGACTAGAAAAGTTGTCTTGCTCCTCTATGTCGATTGTTCCTTGTATGAATGGCATTAATATCAATTGTCTGATTAATTAATAGCTTCCAATCTTGGAACTAGTATGTCGAATTCACCTGCAATATTCAAATAGTCTATTGGATGAATTCCGCATACTATGAAATTTAGAACTTTGAGTATATAAGTTTCAGGCTCCATTCTAAACTCAATTTGGGAAATTCCAGAATTTCTCGGTGGAATAGGGTAGGGTTTAGGGAATTTTTTTATTTCTACTGTGATGAACTAGGACTTAGAATATGGGGTTTTGTTTTTATACAAAGGATTGCATGCTCTGAGAGTTTTTTTTATCAATGTACTTACAGACGACGCAGTGGACTGGACGTCGCGGACTTCTTTCGCAATAGATGGGCGTCGGGGTCAGTGTCAATTGTTGAATTGGTCGCCGCGAATACCATGGTGAAGATGAAGAAAGATCCAAACTAAGTTATTCTGCTCCCGTGCAGAAAAAGGCTCGTTGAAGGCGGAATCTGACTCGACAGGGTCACCGTTCACAGCGACGAAGGTGATCCCAATTCAAGCCTAGCTACAGCTTAGAACAATGGCTTCAACAGTCCCGCAGCTGAAATTTAGCTAATACTATGGCCAGCTCGATCGATCATCCATGCAGCCGTGTATATATTGAACACACGATAATGGATGGATCAGGAGCCTTAGTTATTTTGATCACATGAACGTACAATGACCCGATCTGCAAGCCTAATATCGACAACGGATTTGATTTTGGTTTGAAATTGCAATTCATGTTATTACAATTCAAAGGAACCCTGGTCTAAGTACGTAGTTACTGGGTTAGGACATGATCAATATGCACAATTGAAGACTGTCTTGTAAATATTCAAAAATTCATTGCAACCTTGACGCGCTTGGTTTGCCAGCGGATCTGGTCAATGAGTACCACAATCAATTAGAGATTGTACATTGCAAGCCACCATGCTCATCAATTTCTGTTTTGGTGGTGGTCATTTTAGGGGCTATGCGTTCAATCTCCTCTAGTATTTCAACTTAACCATGTCTAATTATTTCTGTAAGTTGGCAAGTTGTTAGGGTACAGAATACCTACCTTCCAAAAACATTAACAAATGCACATCAATCATATGCAAGTATTCATTAAGTAAGTTTGATTGCAAAGTAGTAAATCCATTTGGATGGAAAATATGTTGCCGCAAATAGGGCATGAACAAGCCATAAGTGGAGTAAATGGAATCACAAACGTACGAGGTTAGTGAAGTTGAAAACGTACAATTGAAGGGTCAAATGCAACACCAATTCTACTCATACTACAAGAAAAAAACTGAACAGTAACTTTTACAATATCCAAATAACAGGCATTTGTGTGTCGAAACCATATCAAAAAAGGGAAAGACTGAGACCCATAATAAAAGATTCCATTCAATAAGAGACCGCTAATAATACCTGAAAGACAGGAAATAAATTCCCAAATAACTTTTCTTAAACTATAAATTTTCCACCCAAGTCCTAAACCCTAAACCACCAAAAGTTGCTTGTTTAACTCCAGAAACCTCAGAAGAATGGCAGAAAGTTTCAGGTTTCAAATTGTGCAATAGAATAGAACTCTTTCCACAGAAGAAATGTACCCAGGACATAAAATACGACCAGAAATTCTACAGGTGTACAGAAAGAGTCATCTACTTGCAGCTGAAAATTGTACAGTTGCATGGCACAGTGAGAGCTCAACTCCATAGCCATCAAGATAAACAAAAGAATTCAAACAGTCGATTGTAAGAACTTCCAGACTATTTCCGTCACTCGTTCTAAATCATTTGGAGCATGATTTCTTCGTTCAAGTGCTACAATTCGTTGACATCCTTGAAACGTCCTAAATGATTCGTTTCAACTCCTATAAATGGACGAGGCCGCTTCGGGCCATTTGAGCACTTTAAACGTTACTGCAAAATAATACCATACCACCAGCAAGAGAATGGCATAGTATCGGTCCTTTTGATACAATTCTTAATAATGCCGTTATGACTGGTAGCGCATGCTCTTACTTGTGATCGATTCTGTAGGCACTGTGTGCGGGTACCGCAGCAGGGAATTGAACCATGGTGTGTCGGTGGTGATGAATGGTGCAGAACTGCATGCAGACTGTGGAAAGGCCGGTGGGACTGCCTTAATTTAAAGGACGTGTTTCCATTTGCAAGGCGTTGAATCAACAAAAGAGCAGGAAGACGTTAGACATCGTCGTTGCCATCGACCAGGTGATCAAGGATGGAGTGAACGAACTTGTCTCTGAGAGGACCCCCGAATGCGGGCGAGGACACTCTCATACTCTCCATGGATATTCAGGGTTGCCACACCTTATCTGAGAATGAAATGTCTATGAAGAATGAGAAGGTATGGAGTGAAAGAGGAGCCATTAGAAGCCCTTCTCCACGAATTGAAGAAGGTATGACATCCCTTTTGAGAATGAGTAATGGATGATGGAGAAACTTCTTCATGCCCATGCTTCACCTTTCAAGGATAGAAGAATGAAACTTCTCAATCTTCACAGAATGGACCTCCCACAATAGAAGGCAGTCACACCTTCTCCAAATATCAAACTTTTGTGAAGAATGAGAAGGCCAAGAGTGAAAAGAGGAGTCAGTCAAAAGCAACATTGCATGAAGGTTTGACACCCCTTTCAACATCACATGGAAAATGAGAATGAAAAAATTTCTAAAGTTGTTGATTCAAGATTGACACAATCTGCCTAGGTGACTCTCCTAAACAAATCACTCTACCTAGTGTCAATGTCAATTTCAGCAATGGATTGTGAGTAGAAGGAAAAGAAGATAAAAAATTCCCTTGCAAAATCTTCTCCACGTCCATTATTCTCCTTGGGAGGAGAATAATGGACGTGGAGAAGATTTTATAGAAGATGAATATTCTCTCCTAGAGAGCTACTCCAATAGGAAGCCAATGGGAAGTCACCATGTCACCATTCTCTAAAGAATGTGCTTGTAGTGAAGAAGGTGTGACTACCCCTAATGCAAGGAGGGAGTGCCACATTTCCATTACTGAAGATTGAGAATGGGGAGAAGGTGTGACAACCCCCTATTGTACATGTTTGAGGGAGTCATCAAGGTTACTATATTTGTTGTCCATACCACTAAAAACCAAGGGTTGTAAGTCTCCACTTCCGTAAATCACTTCTATCGGTGCTTCCTTCGTAGAACACAACTATTGTACTAGAGAGAGTGTAGGAAACTATGTGTTCTGCCATGCAAGTAGCTGCAAATTGAGCTTAGCAAGGCAAGTCTATAGCCACACATGTGGTAGAATGCACGGCTCCGTCCTCGCTCTCAAACATTAAAAGTAGAACATGTTTATCAATTCCAATAGCAAAATTGGTACTTTGTTGCAAATTCTACAATCTAACAAATACTTGAGAATGAAAAAATAAGCTTGTCCTACTTTTATCGTATCCAAACTACTTTTTCACCTAGAATAGACAAAAAAATTCCTACCAAGGCCTTGTTTGTAAGCACCATGTCCTACTTTCACTAGTTGTTGGTCTTGTTGTGATTTATTGGTAGGAATACTAAGCAATTGTTTAAGATTGTAGAATAATCATACCTAGTCAATAGAAAAATCCATACTTTTTCTTATGTTAGTTGGAGACATGCATGTTTTATGAAACATCAAGATGTTAGAGAGTACAGTCCAAAATGACCCTAAACTACTAGATGATAATGGAAAGGTACCCAAATTGAATGGTGTACTTGTGGGTTTGATACCTGGTTGTAATAGGTTAGTTTATCTAGTGTAAAATCAACCTTTCTCCCTAACGGAAATCCTCGCAATGTATTCTTTAACATACTTGTGTCAAAAAAAAGAAAAAGATGTTAGCGAGTGGATGGTGTAGAACAACATTTTTTGTGGATGTTGCGGAGGATGTAGCAAATTATTGTAAAAAACAAGTTGATGCCATCATTGATGTCAATGCTTTATTTGACATGAATACAAATATAGTAATGTTTTTTCGAACGTCTGAAAAAACATAATGCTACCACATCAATGAGCAAACCCATTCTAATTGCAAGTAAGTTTGTGAAAGTCATTCTGGGCTAGTAAAATGTTCACTAATGTGAAAAATACACGGGACAAAAAGCCACTTGGCATGCTTTACAAAAAAAGGGAAATGGATGGATGTACACTTAGGATGAAAAAAAAGCTCTTTATATAAGTAAGGTGGTAGGAAATAAAACAACCCATATGCGATATGTAAGGCAAGAATTGTGTTCAAAATAGAATCTCTAAAACAATATCCATATATTCAATGGTCAAGTTTTCATTTTCAAATTACGCCATATCCTTTAAGGATTCGTGATAGACAATGGATTTCATTATAAAAATGACCTCTCCACCCTTTGTTCTCACTAAATGTGAAGTAACTCCTTCCCTTTTATAAAGTAACTCCTTCACTTTTCCATCAAAAATTCTCTTGAGGGTAAATGGTCTATGGACTTTATTTTGGACTTTCCAGCTAACCTTGAACATTTTTTTTATAACAACATGGTTATTTAATTCTTGATAAATTTGACAATTTTTTTTTTCCTTTTTTTCTGACTTTCTTTTAAATAATTATTTTCCATCGACCTTGCCCTAGGGATACATTACAAAAAAATTGTATTAATGTGTCTTCAAAGTATGCTAACTAGGCATGCCACCTAATCTTCATTGGATACCACATCACTTTTCACAATGCCACGTCACAAACACACTAAATGATAAAATTCTCACATAACATTCATTGCTTGTATGGTGCTAAGGTAGCAATCACATGGCAAGAATTCAACACCCTTAAAAACCATATTTTTGTAGACATTAGTTGAACACGTCTAAACTTTAGAGAAGGTTATTTGAGATTTTGGATGTTTTTGCCATATCAATCTTGATGCAACTTTTGGAACATCTACAGAGACAAGTGTAGATATGTGAAACAACGTCCACTTGTTTGATTTTTCATGTTTGAACAGACATGGTTTTCTTCTAATGAATTGTGACAAAGTTATAGTTGGGCTTTATTTTTCTGTAAGGAATGTAAGATTTGCCACCATTCTTGATAGTAATTCAAGAGGATTTCAATGCACTAAAACTAGTACAAATGCACATTAAAAACAATGTTGTTAAATACAACTTTCAAGCCAATGCATTTCTATGGGATGAAAAGGTATACACTAAATAGAAATATGATGCACCCTAAACTTTACTATAAGTACAATACAATAAGTGAACTTTATTGGTTGGAACATCTATGTTTGATTTTGTGTCATTGCATCAATTTTTCATTTTCAATTTTTCACATGTATAAACCATGTGTTGTTAGTGGCATTAAAAATGTGTTAGAATATGGAATTGTTATTAGCATCCAACAAAGACATTTTATATGTAATACATGATTCTATTATTGGTGTTATGTTTAATTGTAAATCTCAATGAGCTTAACAATTGAAAGTTGGAAAGAAAGCATATTTTTTATAGAACAATGCTAGCATGTGAGCCTAGAAATGAGAGCCTATGAGCCTTGAGCCTAGGTGTAAGTAGATATTCTACAACTATTGAAGGTGTTTATAACATACATACTTATAATATGAGTACCCTATAACCATGTAAGGTGCTTGTAACATAGGTGCCTATAATATAAATATACTATTACCTTAGAAGGTGCCTATATATAACATAGGAACGTAAAAGGCTAAAATATAGACATCCATAATATAATTAGGCACTTATTATATAAACATCTTATAACCATAGAAGGTGCTTATAATATAGGTACTTACAACATAGTCACCTATAATATGAACATCCTATAACCATGGAAGGTGCTTATAACATAGGTACTTGCAACATAGACACCTATAATTATAAACATCCTATAACTATGGAAGGTACCAATAACATAGGAGTGTAGGTTCTTAAGCTCATGGGCTCAAGATCCTAGGCTCATATGCTAGCAATTGTAGTTTTTTATACAAGTGGAGTGTGGAGGCTTGAAAATCCATATGGAATCTGTCAAAACACAATAATTGCAAGCTTACTAGAACCTCAATCCTTGTTTAAGCATAGAAATTCAATTTTTTTGAAAAAACTTTTAACTCAGAAAATGTGGTGGTTTATGTATCCTTTCATATCCAGAAATCAATTTGTAATTTTCATTATCCATTCAAAAGTTATAGACAAGTTCAAAGAGAGAATGAAAATGAACTTCCATACCCTTCTTTGACTTTGTCATTAACTTTCTAATAAAAGCTTCAAATCACAAATAGATTCTTGGAGCTCAAATTTAACTTGAATTCCCACATTTTCTCATTTGAAATTTTAAGAAAAAATGATTATTATAGTGAAATAAGATTCAAAGTTTTGCTAAGTTCTCAATTTTTGCATTTTTTGTAAAAGTTGTGGAAGCTTTGCCCTTCCTCCAAATTATCCCATATTCTTTCTATGCTTGCAATGTGTGTAGCTAGAGACACTATTTTCATTTTGTTTAACATAATCATGTTGTGTACAAGATTGTATATTACAATTTGTTTGCCATCCATTTGTAATATCAAAGAAGATTAAACCAATACATCATTGCTACAATTTGTTTTCAGTGATTTATATTATGAACAACAAATATGTTATTTCTCACGAGCTTGATATAGAAGTAACACAATTTCATACACTTTTGAAGCTAGTCTAAAAATGGATGCCAAATCTTTTGAAAATTAATTTTGCAAAGAAATATTTGTTGTATGTTCTAAAAAAGGAATTTTATAAAATATTCCTATTTTTGGACAAATTAAATAATTATTTGGCAATGATTGTTGAACTTACCTTTTGGATATGGTAGTTTCAAAGGCTTTCATTGTATATGTGAAGGTTCATGAGTTCCAATTACAACAATATCTAATTCAAAATTGGTATATTCTTGTAGAATAACAATAAATATTTATATTGTGTCAAATGTTGAGAAATTAGTGAGGAGTAACCTAATTTCACTATTCAGTGTTGTCACCTACTGTACACTTCATTGTGATTGCACCTTCAGTTGTTTCATCCATGATCTGCACCTTTACTTCCCTATATTACTTTTGGAGGCACCTTTCAGAGGCATCATGGGTTGTCATGGTATGAATCAACAAGAATGAATATTTTTCCTAAGGTAGGAGGTGCAAATTATGACAATGCTCCATGCTCCAAGAACTGTTCCTAGAGTGTACCATGAATTGTCCCTAGGTAGGAATGAAAAATGTCCCAACAAAGTATTGGTGCCAATTTAGGATTCGCATTGCACAGTTTCAAGAATGGTTGGGGGGTGATTAGATTAGGAAGTTAACAAAATTTCAATGTACATAATATGGAGTTATGAGTGGTGGGAGACTTTGTGTCATCCCAGACAATTAAATGCACCATGTTGTTGCAGTTTAAGGTTAGCACACCTTCATTTTGGGACTCCATTTGCACTATTAAAGGACGAGTGTTTGACATTTCATGACAGTACCTATGGACTCAAAAAACACCCTACTATTGTTACCTTTAGAAAATCATATCTAATTTAGTTTAACTCTAAAAATTACAAATCAAATTGTGATGGATGTGTTTCCCTCTCTTCTTTCTCTGAAAATTTATTAGAAAATGCTTTGATCATCATAGAAGACATCCTAAGCCAAAATGCTTTTAAATGGGCAGTTTCTGCCCCTCCTACCTTACACCTTGTAGTAAAGATAAGGGACCCCACCCAGAAAAAAGTGAAGGAAGACAGTAACAAAGAATAAAAAAAAGCTAATCAATCGACTCCCAAAAATCCATACCTTAAAGTTAGGTTGTGTGCTTGTTTTGATTGTTTACTTGTTACATCGAGATCTCCCAGACTGTGCATCCTCTAGTTGTGTTCTTGTTACGGTTGGAAAGCCCTTAGCCAAGAGGGATGCAAGGGCTTTATTTTGTGACGTTGGGACCTACAATGTGAAAGTTATGGAACTTTGAAGTTTTTTTTAATCTAAAAATTAGAAAATTATTTTTACTTTCAATTTGGTTGTGGCAACGGCACAAGGCACTCTAGTAGTGTAAGCTAAGTACACAAACTCACCCAGTCCTAAGTTACTATATTGACTCTCCCAGGGAGTCTGTGGGGGTCAAGCTTATAGTTGTGTAACGAGCCTCTTGCGGAGGTCTAGGCAAGGGTGAATGTAAAAAAAAGCCCCCTATCTTTGTGCTGTAACAACTATAAAGTTGGAAACTTCCCCTGCAAATTTGGGGCCTCTGATTGCAAATATGAACTCAAAATTTACAAAAAAAAATTTGCGCAGCAAATAAAAGGTTCCTGCGTTTTCACCAGGGGTAAAATACGGGGGCAAAAACGCCTCCGCAAGAGGCTCGTTACACAACTATAAGCTTGACCGTCTGTGGGTCGGCTTGTCAGGAAAAGACAGCCCAGCAGATTGGGCCGACTTCCGTCATCTTGAACGAATTTCAGCAACTTCGCCGCAGCTTCCGCCGGCGCAACCACCCAACATCAATTGAGGGACCCGCTTGCTCCTGCTTTTTCTGGCCCCTGTCAGCTGCCCCCCATGCGGCCGTGCCCTCAGCCCGTTGCTCGAGGCGCCACAGACAACTATGTTCGCAAGTGCTGCACGGATGATTTACATCCGTTGACGTATGGCTGCATCCAAACTGTGACGAAAGCCACGATGACTGACGTCTGAAATTTGAATGGATTGTGAGGACTTGGCGGGATCCGCTGACCATGGGGGTTTCCGGGCAGTGTTTTTTTTATTTTTTTTTGTCGTTTTATCGCCAGATCTGTCAGAATCTGACCACTGTGAATCTGGCCCTCCAAATCTGGCCTGTGCAGTGAAGCCAACACAGGGGACACTAGTCCAAAAAAACCCCACTGGTTTGGGGCTTCCGGCTGGGCTTCGAAATGGCGAACAGCTTGTGTTGTCCTTGTCGTGTTGTCCTTGGCCAGGCCACTTGGGACTGGATGGCTTGTAAGGGAGCCGACCCCTTACTAATCACAGACCCAATCTCGCAACGTAGGGTGGAGTAATTTCGATCAGCATGTGATTAGCAACAATTAATGATGGCACAGTTCCCGGATAATTTGTGGTACATTACAATTGACTACAAGACTCTCAAATTTGGACCCAGCCCTTCTTGGATTTTGCAACCAGCCCTTGGTCGAAAAGAGGAAGGTCTGTATGGCCAATATGGGTAGAATAGAATCTTCAGCTTAAAAATTCGTAGTAATTATTTTGTGAGAAAAAAAATCTGAAAAATTATGAAAACCTTATGAACTCTATTTCTGCTCATGGGAAAAATTTCCCCACTATTGAAACCTCCCTTGCAGTATGTGTATCTGCTTAAGTGGTCAGAAAGGGGTCGGCTCCCTTATCATTCCTTCTTTGCAATGAAATTCCGTTTCATTTGTGTCAAAAAAGAAGAAAAGAAATGGGGAACTGGACTGGGGAGGGTGGACCCCTGCCTTGAATGTACAGCCTGAACTTAACTTATGTAGACCAGGGAACCTTGACGGTAACCTGACCTGTGGCCCTGCGTGGGGCCTCCTCGCACGTGTGTGTTGCTTACTGGAACCTTTGCCCTCCGCGCGCATGTGCCCCAATGTTCTGCACTTCTGCCCCAAAAATGCATGGTTGAATCTGGTGTGATCAAGAATAGAAACTAATTAGAAAGATCCCAAATTTTTGGAAGATTTTAAAGGATATTCTAGTATTATTATTTGTTAAATTTCAAAAATGGATGCAGGTCTCGACTTTTTCATTTTGTGGGATCCAATTCGGTCGATTTTGGCTTTCTACTTTGTCTTTTTGAAAATTTGTCTGAATTGGAGAGAATTTTTAATTTTTAATATTTTTCAAACTAAAAAAAATCTTGCATTTCCCTTAGATTGTAGCAAAAGAATTTGGGAGGGTGAATTCATATTATTCATCTTCTTATAATTTTCCATGGCCACAAACTTCATTTTTTGCATACAAAGTTGATCATCCTAAATTTATATAATCTAAAAATTCAACAATCAATATTTTCCACAATTAATTTCATGCATACTAGAGAAAATAGTCTTTACTTTTGTACCATTAAATTTTAAAATTACAAACATGTTTGTGTGCAAAAAAAATCAAATTGGGATGACTCATTGAAAATGTCCATTGTCAAAAAAGTTGTTAGGCCTTGAGAGGTTTAGAGCATGCCAATTAAATTTTAAATTCAAAATTTTTTTCTCCAATTTTACAAATGGAATTAATTGTAGAAATTGTGAAAATGTTGAAAATTTTATCATTTTTTACATTTCTTCATGTTATTTGGACAAGTTTTATATTGCAGTGGAATGAAATATCCATCTTATTTCAAATAAATAAATGAGAAATTATAGATAGATAGAAATATATGATTATGAAGTGTGAGTTTCTAATTTGGTGCAAACTCATTTGGTAGTAGTTTCACATGCCACTAAGGGCGGGCTTCCATGTGGAGTTGGGGAAGGTTAAGTTCACAGATCAGCGGTGGGCAGGGAGTTCCAGAAAAACTGGACACCCATTCCACCGTCGATAAGTGGACTTCACTGGCCCCGACTCCACATGGAAGCCTGCCCTAAGTGGTACTGAAATTGTAGTAAAGAAGGCCAACTGAAATTCATCCTACTTTCACTTGCTCCTGGAGAAATGTGGGCGGACTGAGTGTAAAGCTACGGTTACTTTTAGCAAATCACTACGCATTCACCTGCTGCTGAATGCGTCAAGGTTCCCCGTATAATTAATTCTCTGTATAAAGTTCCCTATATAAAATAGAATTAAGTCAGTGGCAGTCAAGATATCAGCGGCAACGACGTCAACTCAAGAGCAACGTCGTCAAGTCAAGCTAGCGGCGGCTTAGGAGAGAAGCCGACGGAAACAAGATCAGGTACATGCAGTTCTGTGTCGACATGCTCTCCCGATCGTCTTCTCTTCAATTCAACCATTTCTTTTCGTATAGAATGCCACAAACAAGCAATGCCAATTACATCATTCGATATTCTGACTGGAGCTAGGAAGATTGCCAGTTTGCTAGATAGAATTGAATGTGTGACAGATTCTCGCGTGTGCGTGATTTTCCAGCACGTTTCGGTGATCGGAGCCGCATTTTGATCTCTAGTTCCCCTCCAGTTCTTTCCCTCGGAGTGAAACTACTCACAATATCACGTCAAGAAGTGACCAATTAAGTAAAAAGCGACAGGGCAAACGGCGCCGTTTGCAAGTCTTTTGTGTTTTTCTTGAGGTGGGTTAAAATGTTAGATCAATTGGTTCGGAGGTTGTGGAAGAGTTCAAGGATCTGAGTGAAAGGTTATGGTGGTTCGTTTTCAGGAATTGCGTTGTTCAGACTTGATTAATTGTTATTAGATAGGACTTGTTGTTAATCGATGCTTCAATTCCTAGCTTAGAGATGGATCTCTGATGGTGGCACAAGGGTCTCACAAAAGATTCCCAGTGGGGAAAAGGAGAAGAATTCTCCAAAGGCCTACATCGGATTCAGAACTCACACGTTTTTTCCTTTCAGCAATAAGGTAGTATCGAAGCTGGCTAATAGTCAAAGCCGCCGACTGATTCGGGTCGTGAAAATGCAAAATTCGAAAACTCCAATTTTGTTTGATAGGGGTTAGGCTAGTTGCAACGAATTGGCTAGTCTTTGTGATCTGGTACTAACTGCTGCTTCTACACTGACTCGGGGTTGTTGGTGTTTGTGTCTACTTTTAGTAATCCAGTAGTCCACCAAATGCAGTTGATATCAAGCTAGCACAGGCACAGTAGAGCAGATGGCTCCAAAGACCAGGGCGAAGAGGGCAAAAGCGGGTGCGAAGGACCCCAATCGGAAGCAGACGATGAAGCCCAAGTTGTACATCAAGACGCATGAAAATGACTCCAAAATCACCAAACGATGCTGTCTTTGCGGTGCTTCTGTGAGGTAGGCCTGATAACCAAATTATGACATTGCGTTCTCCTAGCTCATTTCCTTTTTTCGTTTCAATCGAAGTTTTGCATATAGTTACGACTGTAGTATCCACTACAGTAGAGACTAGATAGTGCGAACTCCCGGTTGATTATCTAGTGAGAGTTCTACTTGCCTGTAACAGTCAATACAACGATACTTTTAGAAATCAAACCACCAGTTTTATGAGAAACTTGGGAATTACTTTCTACGTGCATCTCGGTATGCAAGTCAATTTTTAAATAGAAATGGGTGGTATTCCACTACTTTGTCTCTCTTTTCAAGACACACCGCATGAAATGCATTTCTGTACCTATCCTGTTTTTTAGGGTTTCTGTCGATGTATGTCCAACTTTCTGTCGAAGTTGACGATCTGGTATAAAACTCATGAAACTCAAGTGTAGAATTTGTTGGGCCAATTGCAACCAGATTAGAGGACACGGAAACCACGTTACAAGACACCGACAATACTGCTGCAAATGTTTCTGCTCAGCAACTGGATTCCATTCAACCAGCCGAGCCCCGGGAGTCGGCTGGAGTATCATCCGCAGCTGTGCTACCGGAATGGAATGGAAGAAGGTAAGTTAACTGTTTCGGGAATACAGATTCACAACATATCTATCGTCAATTCCATTCGTCATATGAATTCATTGATTCACACTAGCTACAAGAAAATTGTGGAGGCATGGAATGGCACCTTTGAAATGACATGGTTTGGGGAAAATAAATTGCTCACAACTAGGAGCGGGAGTAGTTTGAGACCCTGAACCCTAAACGGTTTATTTGATGTCATTTGATAAGCCAGGGTGTTTAAACAACATTTCTCTAATGTCATTTCAACTATGTAGTTGTAAAATCTACCAAAGAAGTAGATGTCAGATTCTAGAACATATGTAGCATGTAGATTTCAGGTTTCTTATTTAAAATCTATGAATTTTGAAGATATTGTAGGAAATGCAAATCTACATTTCTAGTAAATTATTGAAATCTCTGAAATCGTTTACTTTCATAGGTTTCATCATGTATCAAGCCTTCAAGGGGTCAAGATATATTACAATGAGATATGGTCTACTTATACTACTTATTTCTCCAACCCACCTTTCCTTGGACAATAGTTTCTTTTAGAATCCACCAAATTTATTGGTTGAAACAGACATCCTCCAAAATCTAACAATTTTTTGGTTGAATGATATTTTTCTAAAAATTGTTGTTTCAATTGGGATTTTGCACCACTAGCACTTACATAAGGTCTACAAGAGTTCAATAAAGTGTCTCTTTAACCCCTAGAAGCCCAAGGGTTTTTTAGGTTTGAAAACATCATTGCTTTTGAAGTGTTATAGATCTAAATACCACTAAGGTATAGAAATCTCAACCATACAATCTTGTAGTGTACGTGTTGTAGATGACATGAATCAAATTTGGAGTCATTTGGCCATGTAGATTGTAAGATTATAATGTTTTAGTGCTGAAAAAGGATGTTGAAATTTTCCTAAAAACTCATTTGGAGGTGAAATTCGATTTTTAAACCTACTCAAATGAAGATACTTTAAACTATAACGTGATTCAAAACCAACATACAAACACATTGGTGAAAGAAAATATCATTCATTTAACTCACAGTGTCTGCAAAATGGCTTTGAAATGTCAAAAAATAGCAAGAAAAGTTGCAAAAAACACATCTAAGGTTGAACATCCTTGTACTACAATGCTTCTTAGTCACTCATGACTTCTTTGATTGCTATGAAATTTTATCCACACAAATTAGATTAGTATGAGCAACTTTTCCAAAAATATTTGTTAGAAATGAACATTGTATGAAGAAGAAACAAACCGCCAAAGTTCAGTGTAATCCATAAATGTCTACATTTTGAACTTCAAATTGCTCCCAAACATTCAAAACATCTTGAATTGGTATGAAATTTTTATCATAGTAACTTGACTTCAAGGGGAACAAAATCCAACAAATTTTATTTATAACAAACATTAGATGAAAGAGATACAAGCCCTTGAAGTTGCAGCCATCAAATGCAATTTGGTGAACTCAAATTGAAGTTGTGAACTTTGATTGACTTCCAAAAATTTAGTTCATCTTTGATTGATATGAAAATTTTACCACACAAACCAGAAGAGAGAGCGCAAATCTTCCAACAAGTTTTTATTGAATTTTGACATCAGATGCAAAAAGTTACAATACTTTGAATTGGACTTGAAATTGTGTGAAGACACTTTTAGTCCCCTGGGGCGTTTAGGGGTTAAGAGCTAATTTTGCAATTTGGGTTTATTTGACTTCTTGCAATATTTTCCAATACATTTTCATTGAATGACAAATAGAATTGGCATCTAACCCAAGTTGTCTCATATTTTTTTGAGCTTCTTGGAATTAGTTATGAATTTTGATGTTTGAATCATATATATAGGTTACTAAGAGCATCCACCTCCTAATATATCACTCTTGGTACATTGAAAAATGCAATCATTTGGTACATTGAAAAAGTAAAATGCACCTGTGTGTTAGAGGACACTTTCAAATTAAATCCTGGTCGCTTTATGGACCTCCTAGTTTACTTTTTTTGGAGCTTCTTTTTGCTTACTGAAAATATGCCAAGTTATCGAGTTACTATGTGCCAATTTACTCTTGAAAGACTAGAAAAGTTGTCTTGCTCCTCTATGTCGATTGTTCCTAGTATGAATGACATTAATATCAATTGTCTGATTAATTAGTAGCTGCCAATCTTGGAACTAGACTAGTATGTCGAATTCACCTGAGAAATCCAAAGAGTCCATTGGATGAATTCCACATACTAAGAAATTTAGAAGCTTGAGTATACAAATTGCAGGCTCCATTCTAAATTCAAGTTGGGAAATTCCAGAATTGCTCAATGGAATAGCCTAGGGATTATGGAAGTTTTGGATTTCTCATGTGATTAACTAACTAGGACTGAAAGTGTGGGGTTTTGTTTTCAGATGAAGGATTGCATGCTCTGAGATTTTTTTTATCAATGTACGTACAGACGACGCAGTGGACTGGAAGTCGCGGACTTCTTTCGCAGGAGATGGGCGTTGTGGGCAGTGTCAATTGATGAATTGGTCGCCGCGGCGGATACCATGGTGCAGATGAAGAACGATCCTAACGGTTCTGCTCCCTTGAAGAAAAAGTCTCGTTCGAAGCGGAAACTGACTCGACAGGGTCGCCGTTCACAGGGACTTACGTGATCCCAATTCAAGCCGACATCAGAATGGCTTCATCAGGCTTGCAGCCGAAATTTAGCTAATACTCTGGCTAGCTGGATCGATCACGCATGCAGCTGTGTAAATATTGATCACACGAACAATGGCTGGAACAGGAGCCTTAGTTATTTAGATCAGATGAACGTACAATGACCTGATCTGCAAGCCCAATATTGACAGCAGATTTGATTTTAATTGGTTTAAAATTGCAATTCATGTTGTTACAATTCAAAGGAACCCTGGTGTAAGTACGTTGGGTTAGGACATGATCAATATTAACAATTGAAGACTGTCTTGTAAATATTCAACAATTCATTGCAACCTTCATGCGCTTGGTTTGCCAGCGGATCTGATTAATCAGTACGTTAATTAACGAGAGGACCAAGAAATTCTTTAAGCTGCATTCGCCCTTTGCTAGAGAATGTACAGAACAATGCAAGCCACCACGCTGATTAAGTTTTTATATCGTAGTGGTCAATCATTTTAGTGGTTAATTGTGGCTATGCCTTCTATCTCCTCTTGACTAGTATTTTAACTTAAAACCATGATTGATTATTTCTGTAAGTTCATAAGTTGGTAGGGTACAGAAATGCCTACCTTACTTCCAGAACTATTGACAACAAATGCACATCCTTCATTCATATATATATATTCATTGAGTAAATTTGATTGCAAAGTAGTAAATCCATTCCGATATTAAAAAATTAATGTCGTAAACAGGGCATGAATAAGCCTTAAGTGGAGTAAATGGAATCTCAAACAGACGAGGCTAGTGAAGTTGAAAACGTACTATCGATGAGTCAAATGCAACACCGATTCTACTCATACTACAAGAAAAAACTGAAAAGTAACTTCTACAATATCCAAATAACAGGCGTTTGTGGGTTGAAACCATATCAAAAAAGGGAACGACAACTGAGACCCATATTAAAAGATTCCATTCAAAGAAGAGACTGCTAAAATTTGCTAAAAGCCAGGAAATAAATTCCCGAATAACTTTTCTTATTTAAACTAGAAATTTTCCACCCAATTCGTAAACATTCAACCACCAAAAAGTTGCTTGTTAACTCCAGAAACCTCAGAAGACTAAATGGCAGAAGTTTCAAGTTTTAAATTGTACAATGGATTGAATGGAATGGAACTCTTTCCAGAGAAGAGATGCACCTGGGAAATAAAATATGACCAGGAATTCTACAGCCTCAGGTGTAAAGGAGTCATCTACAGTACTTGCAGCTTTTCATATTATCAAGGATCTTGAGCATTAGGGCCGCAAAACTCATTTACATCGAGGGTTCAAACCAAGTGTTCTAACAAAACAAAACTTCCTACTGTTCCTTTCTCCTGGCAGAATTGCATTTGAATTTGCTAATGTCCCTCCAACAAAATTAAGGTAGTGTCACAAAAATAAGAAATCCAAGTACACAATAACCCCGAAAGTTATTTGACTATGTTTCACCAAAAAACACTCAAAATGGGTAATTTAGATGGCAAAGGCCCCCCAAAATGACGAATGAAATCTTGTTACATCTTATTATAAGATATAGTGGTAGACTACTTCATTATATTGTCGTAAAAAAATGGGAGGTTTTGACCACACAAGTTGGGAGATTAGAGCATTTGAAGTTGAACAAAATATTTCTTTTTTGGGGGGAGGGAATTCAAATTCTAGGGAGCTCTAATTCGTGGAGGTTTTTGCATAGTTAATTTCATTTTTTTTCTTAACCTTTTTTAGCTATCTTTTTGTGACAAAGTTGATCACATGTTAAAAAAATTCATATTAACATTTCAAATTGGAGAACATGTACCAAAAAATTCCAATAGGGAATTAGCTTCAAGAAAAGTTTCATGCCAAGTCTTTTCTTTAACAATTTATAGCTTGCACTTACAATAATTTCTTCAAAGTGTGATCAATGGAATTCTAGGTTTCAACTAGATCTAGAGGAGGGGAAAAAAGTTGCCTAGAATAACAAACTTTGGCAAGCTTAATCAATCTATGTCGAAGTTAAAGGAAAGAGCAATTGGGCATATATTGGACTTGCCATAGGAAAAAGCTAAGTGACAGTTAGCGAGGCTCAATTCATGTTCAATCACTAACACTAGATAACTAATTCTCTTTGATTTTGAAGATGTTATGTACTTTATGAACTAAAATTTTAGGATATTGAAGATTAAATTTCAAGGAAATCAAAATAGTTGGTAGCTCCCAAGTTCCAAAGCTTCTAATTTTGTGTGCATAGAAACGAGTAGAAAATACTCCTGTATAAGTAGGTTGGTATGAAGTAAAACAATCTATGTGGAATATGTAAATTAGAATTACTTGAAGCTCAACCGCTCATAGTTAAGTGAAAATAAGGAATTGGGTCAAATTAGAATTTTAGGTCTCATTATGGCATAATAAAATAACTTTTTACAAGAAACTTTGAATAAAGAGAAGTTGAAAAATCAAGATAACTTTCATTTCCAAAAACTAGTTTGAGATTTCAAGTCTCCTATCAAAAGTTATGGACAAATTTCAAAGAGGGGTTAGAAGGGACATTTTCTTTGAGATTTTCAAACATCTTGTGTGAATTTTGTCCATAAGTTTTTTTGAGAGTCTCAAAATCATAAACGGATTTTTGAAGATGAAAATTAGCTTAATTATACAACTTTTTGCAAGGGTCATTGCAAGAAACACTGTGCATTTTTTGTGGTTTTTCCATAGTACTCTTGTTTTTGACAGGAGTACTTTATAATTAGAAAAATAATTTTTTTTAAATGGAAAAAATATTTTTAATATATGAAACTTTATTAAGAAGGTACACTTGAAAGGAAAAGCATAGAAAAAATTTCTAGGTAGGATAACTAGAAAAATGCAAAATCTCATGAAAATTGGCACTCTCACGTTTTTATTTGTGAGAATTAGGAAAATAAATAAATAAATAAATAATTGGCCATTGGGGAAGAGTTGATGAAGATGAGATTTCACCAAAAGAATGATCTTAAAATCATCTTCAATGTTCAAAAATTGTGCGCAATGGGAGTATTTGTTTGCACTCATGTGGACGACATAAAATAATAGATTTTCAAATTTCCTTCGGCAGATACATGCTTTCCTACTATATAAATAGACCATGAAAGTTTAACTCTAGGTCATAAAATTTGGGGACTCCTAACGTAGTAAAAAACCCTAAACTGCACTTTGTGACAAATTAACAAAAATGATTTTAGAGTACAAATAAGGAATCTGATTACCATCAAGTTAGACATGTTCATTAGAAATTTCATGTTCATTGGACTTGTGCTTCAAAATTTATAGTGGATAACAAAAGTGTCACTCTCATTGTGATGGAAAATAGAATTGGTGTTTCTTGCAATGACCCATTGGACAAATGTTTTTGAAAAAAATGATTCTACTATACCAAAATGAACATAAGGTAAATTCACCTATGACAGGCAAACTACCCATGATAGGCACCTAAGGAAATGACCCATTAGAGTCTTATAACAATCCATGATAGACTTTTTCAAATAAATAAAATTAGGACTACATATTTAGGTTGGTTACTAACCAAAATCAATGGCATGGGTGATGGTGATGAAGTCATTAGTGTCTATTTTAGGAACTTCTAGCTTTTTAGTGTAAATTCATCAAAGCAAGTGATTTTTTTAATTCTTCATGTTCTGGCCATGTTAGGAAATATTGTACCCATATTAAGAAATATTCTAACTACTTTAGGCAGTAGGATGGCCATCATGCATACACTTTTTGCTAGTTTTGGGATAGTCTATAGACTCTTTGGGGCCAATTGGTAATCACACTTCAAAAATTCATAAAAATTCATACTTTGTCAAAACAATAAAATTTCAATTTCTCTTCTTTTATCTCAAATGTCTTTTTATGGAAAAAACTCTAAGTTTTTTTGCTAATTGTAACAAGACAAAACACTCATTTTGCTTGTCATAGGCAAGTTTACCTTAGTTCCTATATTCTGACAATGAGTAGTCAAGCTCTCATCTTCAAATTATCCCATACCCTTTGAGGATTATGACAAACCATGGAATTATAATAAAAATGACCTCTCTACCAATAGAAAAAAAACTATGTTGCAATTAACAAACTTTACTTGATATTTTGTAAATTGCGTTCACTACAATACAGTTTTTTGAAAATTGTGTTGTAGTAAACACAATTTACAAAAAATGTTAGCTAGCATTTGTTCACTACAACACAATTTCTTCTAGTGCATCCTCCATTCCCACAAAAGTTAATGAAGAAATTGCTTCTTTTCACCATCAAAATTTTTTGGATGGTATTTTGTCAAATGACAAATTTGTAATTACCTCAATGGATTTTTTAAATTTCTTTATTTTTAAATGTGGCAAATAGAAAGGGATTGCCTCCTTGCCACTACCTCTTTGTATATTGTGACAAATTTATAAGTTCAAAAAAATGTCAGTGAAGTATTCGGCTTGAACTTGGGTTGAAAGCCTACCCTTGGTTCCATCCAAGCTCTTTTAGGCATGATATTGCAATTTCCACTCTAGCATAAATAATTTTGCCCACATTGCCCCTTGTCTATTGAAAAGGACATTTTATCCTATAACTCCTCATGAAAAAATGAAAATGAAAATAAATTCTATGGAGTGGAAAGGAACTCCTTGTCCGTACATCCACAAAAAATTCAAAAAATATAGTGAATTTCATTATTCGTAGTGAATTGCCCCAAATTGCTATGTTGTCAAAAAGATTGTTTCGTCCTTTAGGGGTTGAGGTAGAAACACCCAAAACTGTCCCTATATTCATTCATGTAAAGTAGATTTCCCTTGAAGTGTCCCTAGACTTCCAATAATGCGTCCTTTGAAAGTGTCATTAAATTATCCCCTTACGATTAGTTGATTGCTGATATTTTGAGATTTCAATTTTAGATCTAACTATATGACTATTTCAGTCACCTAAGGATCTTCCACTTTGAAAGTTCATAAAAATTACATGCCATATCCCAATTTTTTTTTAATTCAAGCTTTTAATTGCTACTGCTAGCAAAATATTATTTTTAGGAAGAAGTGCCTCCAAGTATGCTAAATTACTTATATTGACAGTTTTAGGTATTTCCATCATACATCACCAGTTTTTATACACAAAGTCTTGTAGAAAGTCACCAAAATAACCTCTTGCATATGTGGTTACAGGCCCATGGTTGGAAGCAGCTTCCTAATCCTAGGTTGATGGGCAGCAATGTGAGCCCAGAATGGTGATGCAGTTCTTATTGTATTATTTATTAAGACTGACTAAAGATTATATATCAGTATTCAATGGTGGCACCAATGATCCCAAAAGTAGTTTATGGAATTTAGTGTAAATGCTATCTTCAAAACATACATACAGGCATCAACTTTGGCTACCTTGAGAGTGAGTAGTATCAAAGAAACAAATAGAACAAAAAGGATTTTGTAAGTTGTGAAGGATTATCAGTGGGAGTCACTGTAACATCAAACTGACAAACTAACTAAATAGATACTAAGGTAGATACACCCAAAAGCGCCAAAAGTTAGTACTGTGCATTGTTACTGTTATTGGGCTGATTAGATATTTATATTTCCTTGTTGGCAGGAGAAAGGAGGTTCCAATGCACCATAGAACACCTCATTTGGATATTATATGCAAAAGTTATTCACAGTCAAAGTATGTTTCTAAAAGTGCTCTATGCAAATAGGTACATAACTGAATTTCGGAATGTTCACTTGCTGTAGATGGCGCTTTTAGACACAGGGCGATTTTGGGAGTACCCACCATAATTCCAACGTGGAGGAAGTTATAAATTTTGCAAATTGGCTATCAAATTCTATTGTTGATTGTAGTTTTGGCTTAAATGTCTACATTAAAAGCCCTTTTGGACAATGTACTAGAAAGAAAGGATTTTTTGGTCAAAACTCAGCTAATTTTAACTAGTTTAGTGATCTTTGTGTAGAACATTGTGTTAGTTCCTCTCATCACCTCTATTTCTGATGACTTCAATACTCACTTGCTCAGACTCTGTTTAATCCCTAAAGGACCAACATGCATTTTTGGCTACATAGCAATTTTAGGTAGGTATGTGTGATTGGAGTTTTCTATATTTTTGGCCCAAATGTTTACATAAGGTGGGGACAAGGAATATCTTTCATATGCAATAAATTTCATGACATTTGGAAATATGAGTCAAAAGTTATAGCCTAATATGTTACTTTTTTTTCATAAATGGGCAATCTCGGTAGATTAGAAAAGATCACTTTTACCAAAAATAAAAATTTGAAATTGGTTTTCTAGAGTGACATGTACATAAAAAGATTTGGTTCATTCCATTTTGATCAATGAGTCAAAAGTTATGAGGATTTTTTGTTTGTGGGTAGTTATAGATTATCTACTCTAAAATAAACTCTAAAATCCTTTATCTTACTCAATTTTCAATATTTTCAGACAAAAATAAAATTATAGGATGTGGATTGTTTATTACAAGATTTCCACCATTGGTATTGGAATTTTTCAATTCCATAATTAAATTTTTAACAATTTAGTATTTTGAACCATTCTCTACCATTGTCTACTTCCTATTTTTTCCTATATGTTGTACAATTCCAAATGATCTACAAATTTTCAAACATGTAGTCAACTTGTTTAAGAAAAAGAATCCAAAAAAGCACCACCATTTTGGACATTTTTTCATAGAAAAGTCAACTTGTGAAGTGAAGTTGCCTGGTTTTACGTAGAGCCAAAAAAATGATTGTAGTGAATTTGAATGCTTATATCTTGCCAAATCTACGCAATGAAAATTTCTGAAAATTTTACTACATTTTCTCAAGTCAGCACACTACAGGATCCTATGGTTACATGTGTCAATTTTTTTTTTCAAAAATTTGATACTTGCACTCAAAATGGCAATCTTGGAGCATTTTGGGTGAAAACATAGTCATGGAACTTTAGGGGTTAAATTTTAAACTACCGGTGAGAGAAAGAATGGCAATCATGCAGGATCTATTCGTCGACTCAATCATAGTTAGTGGGTCCTTTGTATGCAACGTCGTCTGCACTGTCGGCAAATGAGCGTTTGCATCAAGGAAAACAACACGTATTTTGCTTCCGTGCATTTGCTTCCGTGCATTTGCTTCCGTGCATTTGCTTCCGTGCATTTTGCTTCCGCGCATTTGCTTCCGTGCTAGTCTTCGATTCCTTGCAGAGCTGCTTTCCTTGATTGATCTTTACTGAAAGGAAATTTTTTTTCTTAGAAATTTTGGAAAAGAGCGTGGGATGCGCGATTGACAGGTGGTTGGTCAAGTACATTGATTGACTGCGCGATTGAAGGACGATTAAGCTTATGATGAGAAGTGGAGCTAGGATACTATAATTAGCTAAGACGTAAGTGAAGTGATTTTTGTTGCTGTTTGTTTTTATTTCTTTTCTGTATTTTCAAAAGTGATCATTATTCAGATTTTTTATTTGAGTCTGTCGCTGTACGGAGTCGGGGTTGTTGCGTTTGCATTGGAGGTTTCACGTATATATTCGCTTTTGCTGTTCCTGTTGAGAATTTTTGGAAGAAGGCGCCGTGAGGGGCGACGCGGTGGAGGGGCCGATGGAGGGAGGGGCGATGGAGGTTGATATCGTGTTAGGGTTTAGGAAAGCGGTGTGAGAGAGAGGGTGTGTTAGGGTGAGGAGGTGTATTCCAGGGAAGAGGCCTCATGGAAGGGGAGAGGCTTCGGTGGTGCCAAATTGACAATAATCATATGGTATCTTTTAGTTGCAATACTAGGGAAACTGATCATACATTGGAGCCAACGAGAAAGAATATCTTCCCTAAACTTTGTAGTAAGGGACACCCCCTTTGCAAAGAAGTGAACAAACCAGGGAGGGTTTGGGGATCACTTCACATGAGCGGTAGGAAGATTCGGTAGGAAGATTCAGTAGCGTAGCCGTCGTGCCACTGCTTGTTTCCATTCATGCACCCGACCTCAAGCTGCAGAGTCAGTGCCATGGAGGTACAGTAGGAGCAGCGATGGGGCCCTGGAATCGGGGACAAACAGTCCTCTGCCGTCCGATGCCGAGACCTACAACGCTAGAATGAATCTATCTCCCTGGAGAGAGGCTAGCGAGTAGAGTGCACCAGCTGCTCCATTCCCCTTCAGTAGTTCCCTACGCTGCTGTAAAGGTGGCTAAGTATGGATCGAGAAAAGGAATGCTACGCTGCGGGAAGGTGGCTACACTAAATAGTGAAATTAGGTTGCCCCACACTATATAAATACTCAGTATTACATTACAAGTATGCACTGCTTTTGAATTAGGTGTTGTTGTAGTTGGAACTCATGAACCTTCATTTGTACAAATGGAAATATATGTAGAATTTTTTTTGACTTTGATGGCTTGGAAAGTACTGTTTGGGGGTAAGTCAATCTAATTGTTAAGGCAACCTAATTTCACTATTTAGTGTAGTGGATGAGACTCTGGAGGGTCAACAGTTGAGTCTGAAGTGAACAGTATACAATAGTAAGTGACCGCCAATGAAAAATGAACAAGTCAACAATGAAACCAGGGTCTTGTGGTAAGGGACCCCACTCAGTAAAAAATGAATAAACCAGGGTAAAGGACTGAAGGATCGAAGAAAGTAACCAGGACGTACTGATTATAAAAACAATTCCAGGCGATTCGAAGGTCACGTACCGAGCGAGCAAGCAAGCAGTACAGCAGCTTCTGACTGCTGCTGTAATGCTCGTCGTCTACTTACTTGCAGCGGGATCAGATAGAAAGGCCGGCGGAAACAAGTTCAGGTACACACAGGCTCTAAGCTGTATGGAAACGCTCTCCCGATCGTTTTCTCTTCAATTCAACCATGCATTTCTTTCGTATATAATGCCACAAACAAGCAATGCCAATTCATTCTGCCTGAAGCTCGGAAGGCGTTCAATTCATCCACACTGCAGCTAGTTTGCTAGATAGATTGTGTGACAGATTTCCGCATGTGCGTGTTTTTTCCAGCACGTCCGGTAATCGGAGCTAGCATTCCTTTTCTCGATCGATACTTAGTCGCATTTTGATCTTTTAGCTCCTCCAGCTCTCTGTCTCTCATAATAGGACGTCAGGAAAAGACGTAGTTGAAAGCGACAGGGCAAACGGCGCCGTTTGCAATTAAGTCTTTTGAGTTTTTCTTGATCCGTCTTGGCCTGTTTCCTTAGCACTCTGTGGACAACACACTGGCCTTCGGATTCCTTGATAGTGATGCGTTCGCTGTCACAGCGATCATCTGAATTGACGAACAGCTTCTCCCCTGGAGGCTTGCATCGCCGAATTTCGGCGGTTCTTACGAATCCTCTTGGAGGTGGGTCAGAATGGAGGTTGATATCGTGTTAGGGTTTAGGAAAGCGGTCCTCAGCCAGCGTCTCGCCCAGCTCTCTCAGAGTGAAACTACACATAATATCACGTGAAATAAGTGACCAAGCGCGACAGGGCAATCGGAGCCGTTCGCAACTCTTTTTTTTCTTTTTCATGAGGTGGGTTACAATGTTCGGAGGTTGTGGAAGCGTTCCAGGATCTGAGTGAGGTTCATTTTCAGGAAATTTTCAGACTTGATTGTCATTAGATGGGACTTGCTGAGTTTCTGTTAATCGATGCTTCAATTCCTTAGAGATGGATATCTGGCGGCGGCACAACCGCCTCACACGGGATTCCCAGTGGGGATAAGGAGAAGAATTCTAGGTGTTCCTCTTCGTTCCAAAGGGAACACCGCGGAGCATTGTTTAGTTCTCCATCCGTTAGCTGGTAGCTTGTTAGTCGAAATCCGTATGCTTCCGATTTCGATTATCGTGCAGATCAATATTCAACTCCTCCAGATATCCATACCTTAAAGTTACTTAGGTTATTTGTTTGTTTTGTTTGTTACGGTAAGATCTCATGGATCGTGCGTCCCCCGGTCATGTTCTTGCCACCGTAGGAGAGCCCTCAAAGAGAAGGGAACGAGGAGAGGTGCACGAACTTTGTTTCTTGGCGTTTGGACGTAAGGTGCGAAAGTTATAGAATTTTGAAGTTTTTATGAATTAGAAAATTAGAAAATTACTTTCACTTCTATTTTGGTTGTGGCAACGGCACAAGGCACACTGGTATAAATTACAATCTCCTTTGTCATTTTTTTTTCCCCTAAAGTACGCGATAGGTGAGAGACCATTCAATTACTAGAATCGCAATCAAATTTCTCCGTTTTAATGAATATCATTCAGGAAAAAAGCCCTGAATCGGATTCTGAACTTACACGTTTAGGTGGTATTGAAGCTGGCTAATAGCAAAAGCCACTAATTCGGGTCGTGAAAACGCAAAATTCGAAATGCGATTTTAGTGTGAGGTGGGTTAGACTGGTTGCAATGACTTTGCTGGTCTTTGTGATCTGGTAATAACTGCTGCTTCTAAACTCGGGGTTGTTGGTGTTTGTGTCTGCTTCCAATAATCCAGTATTCCACCAAATACAGTTGATATCAAGCTAGCACCGCCACAGCAGAGCAGATGGCTCGAAAGACCAGGGCGAAGAGAGCAAACGAGAAGGACCCCAATCCGAAGCAGAAGATGAAGTCCAAGTTGTACATCAATACGCGTGAAGATGACTCCCAAAACACCAAACGATGCGGTCATTGCGGTGCTTCTGTGAGGTAGGCCAGATAACGGATAACCAGATTATGACATGATTGCGTTTTCCTGTCTCATTTCTTTTTTCGTTTCAACCGGGGTTTTGTTCGATGTATGTCACAATTCTTGGCACCCAATTTGACGAAATTGAAGGTCTTGGGATAAAACTCAAGTGTAGAATCTGTTGGGCCCATTACGACCAGATCAGAGGACAAGGAAATCGCGTTACAGAAGACCGCAAATGCTGCTGGAAATGTTTCTGCTGAGTCACTCGATTCCCTTCAACCAGCCGAGTCCCGGGAGTCGACTAGAGTACCATCCCCAGTTGAGCTACCGGAATGGAATGGAAGAAGGTAACAGTTTCGAACACAGTCTGTACATGAATGAGTTTCACAACATATATATCGTCAATTCTATTCGTCATACGAATTCATTGATTCACACTAGCTACAAGAAAATAGAAGAGGCATGGAATGGCACCTTTGAAATGACATGGTTCGGGGAAATTAATCGCTCACAACTGGGCTCTAGAGTAGTTAGATCGAGACCGGGGAAGAGTTTGAGACTCATCGATCTGTCTAGGCGGATCTTCTCTAGATCTATCCTAGATCTTCGAGCCTTGGAGGTTCGGTTTAACTTGCACTTGTTAGTGCAAACCCCAGTTCAATAACATTTCTCTAATGTCATTTTAACCATAGATGGTCAATTCCATTAAAATGGCTCTATTACATTGAAATGGCGGGCCATTTTGCTACTTTGGCATTTTGAAGGTTTAGATCGCGCAGTTTTCTCTAAACCAGTCCTAGATGTTAGAAATCTAAACATGTTCTAGATTTTTGGAATCTAGATACTTCATAGTTAATTTAGACCGTGTAGTCTGAAATCTATACCAGTTCAAGATTTTTGAAATCTATTATTGTTCTAGATGTATGAAATCTACATAAATCCTAGATATCCCTTTTATAATTTTGAGTACGCAGTCTGAAAAATGGCACACTAAATACCACCATTTTAAAGAAATTGACCATATAGATTTTAGTTTTGATGTCTACCAAAAAAAATAGATGTTAGATTTTTGGAATCTATCTTTCATTCTTTCTTCCTTGCTTTCCTCTTGATCTATGAATTTCGTAGATTTCTTAGAAATTTTTGAAATCTTCAAATTCTTTTACTTTCATAGATATCATCATTGTACCAAGTCTTCAAGTGGAAAAGATATGTGTTATACTAAGACATGGTTCACTTACACTATTTATTTCTCCAATTAACCTTCCCTAAACAACCCTTATAGGATAATTGTTTCTTCTAAAATACACCAATTTTTTGGTTGAAATAAACATCCCTCAAAATCTACTAATTTTTTAGTTGAATGACATTTTTCTAAAAATTATTATTTCAACTAGGGAATTGTACTATTGGCATGTATGTAAGGTAAAAGGTCTATAAAAAGCCCCTTTAAAAGCTAATTTGCAATTATTTGGGGTCACTTGACTTTTTGAATATTTTTCAATACACCTTCCTTGAAAGATGGTCAATTTCATTAAATTGGTGGTATTCTAGAAAAATGGTGGTCCATTTCACTACTTTGGCATGGTCTGAAATCTAAACTTGTCCTAGATGTTAGAAATCTAGATTTGTCTTAGATGTCTAAAATCTAGACATGCCATAGATAGTTAGACCGTGCGGTCTGAAATCTACACTATCTCTGAATTTCTGAAATCTATAAGTGTCATAGATGTTTGAAATCTATAATAGTCTGAGATGTCCTTTTACAGTTAAGATTGCATGGTCTGAAAAATGGCATTTGAATACCGCCATTTTAATGAAATTGACCATAAAGACAAATGGAATTGGCATCTAATCCAAGTCACTTCATATTTTTTTAGTGCCAAATTGCACCAAAAAAATAATTTGCCTAAAAAATGGCAATAAACCATGAAGTTTTTCTCTAGGAACTTCAAATTAAAAAAAAAATTTAGATGAAATCACTGGATTTTGGATGAAAACAAAATTATGGACATGTGATATGTGCTAATGTGATATTTTCTATCCAATATCTGAATGATTGTTGGAATTTGGAGCACCGCCATAACATTTTATATAGCCACTTTGGCACTTCATAAAAAATGAAAAGAGAGTCCTGGCAGGTGCAAATTTACACTTAACAGACTAGAAAAGTTGTCCTGCCCCTCTACGTACATTGTCTCTTATATGAATGATATTCACATCAGTTGTCTGATTAATAGCTGCCAATCGTGGAACTAGTATGTCGAATTCACTTGAGAAATCCAAATATTTCATAGGGTGAATTCCACATACCATGAAATTTTTGAAGCTTGAGTTTATAAATTTCAGGCTCTATTCTAAACTCAAGTTGGGAAATTTACAAATTCAAG
The DNA here is from genome assembly GCA_963920665.1 of Straminergon stramineum. Classification (NCBI taxonomy): domain Eukaryota; kingdom Viridiplantae; phylum Streptophyta; class Bryopsida; order Hypnales; family Calliergonaceae; genus Straminergon; species Straminergon stramineum. The sequence continues at coordinate 13,194,551 of OY987267.1, read as the reverse complement.
TAAGTGTATGGAATTTCAGACCATAATCTAAACTCAAGCTGGGAAATTCCAGAATTGTTCAATGGAATCGGCTCGGGTTTAGGGAATTTTTGGATTTCTCATGTGATTGACTAGGACTAGTACTTAGAGTATGGGGTTTTGTTTTCAGATGAAGGATTGCATGCTGAGAGTTTCTTTTAATGCAATGTTCGCACAGACGACGCAGTGGACTGGAATTCGCGGACTTCTTTCGCAGGAGATGGGCGTCGGGGTCAATCTCAATTGATGAATTGATCGCCGCGATTACCATAGTCCAAATGAAGAAGGATCCGAACTATTCTGCTCCCGTGCAGAAAAAGTCTCGATCACGGCGGAACGTGAATCGACAGGGTCATCGTTCACAGGGACGAACGTGATCCCAAGTCAAGCCTACAACTAGCACAATGGCTTCAGCAGGCTTGCAGCCAAAATTTAGCTAAAACTATGGTTGGATCGATCATGCATGTAGCCGTGTGTATATATTGATCACACGAACAATTGTGGCTAGATCAGGAGCCTTAGATGTTTCGATCACATGAACGTACAATGGCCCTATCTGCAAGCCCAATATTGACAACAGATTTGATTTTGGTTTGAAATTGCAATTCATGTTCTTACAATGCAAAGGAACCCTGGTGTAAGTACGTAGTTACTGTGTTAGGACTTGATCAATATGAACAATTGAAGACTTGTAAATATTTAACAATTCAGTGCAACCTTCATGCGCTTGGTTTGCCGGCGGATCTCGTTAATCACTACGTTAATTAATAAGAGGACCGGGAAATTTTGTAAGCTGCACGCTCGAGATCGTACAATGCAAGCCACCATGCTCGTTAGGTTTTGATTTGTAGTGGTCATTTTAGTGGTTGTGGCTATGCCTTCAATCTCCTCTAGTATTTCATCTTAACTGTGATTAAATATCTGTACGTTGGTAAGTTGTTAGGGTACAGAAATATCTACCTTTAGTTACTTTCAAAATCATTAACAACAAATGCACATCATTCATGTTCATGAAGTAATTTTGATTGCAAAGTAGTAAATCCGTTCCATGGAAAACATTATGCCGTAAATAAGCATAAAGTGGAGTAAATGTAATCACAAACATACAAGGCTATTGAAGTTGAAAACGTACAACTCAAGAGTCAAATGCAACACCGATTCTACTAATACCACCAGGAAAACTGAAAAGTAACTTCTACAATATCCAAATAACAGGCATTTGTGTGTCGAAACCATATCAAAAAAGGGAGCGATTGAGACCCATAATAGAAGATTCCATTCAAAGAAGAGAACGCTAAGAATTGCTAAAAGCCAGGACATAAATTCCCGAATAACTTTCCTTGAACTAGAAATTTCCCACCCAAGTCGTTAACATTCAACCACCAAAAGTTGCCAGTTAACTCCGGAAACCTCAGAAGAATGGCAGAAAGTTTCAGGTTTTAATTTGTACAATAGAATAGAACTCTTTCCAAAGAAGAAATGCACCCCAGAAATAAAATATGACCACGAATTTTACAGCCTCAGGTTCACAGAAGGAGTCACCTACTTGCAGCTGAATATTGTAGAGTTGCATGGGACAGTGAGAGCTCAACTCCATAGCCATCAAGCTAAACAAAGAATTCGAACAGTCGATTATGGGAACTTCCAGACTATTTACGTCACTCGTTTCAAAACATTTGGATCATGATTTCTTCGTTCAAGTGCTACGATTCATTGACCTCCATGAAACGTCCAAAATGATTCGTATCAACTCCTACTGGAAATTAATGGACGAGGTCACTTCGGGCCATTTGAGCACTTCAAACGTCACTGCAAAGTAATACGACCAGAAAGAGAATGACATAGTTTGTCCTTTTGACACATTTCTCAATATTGTCGTTATCACTGGTAGTGCACGCTCTTGCATGTGATTCTGTAGGCACTGTGAGAGTACCGCAGCTGGGAACCAAGATGTGTCGGTGGTGGTGAATGGTGCACAGACTGTGAGAAGGTGGGACTGCCTTTCAAGGACGCCTTTCCTTGAATACAAGGCGTTGAATCAACAAAGGAGTACAAAGACGGTAGACATCGTGGTTGCCATTGACCAGGTGATCAAGGATGGAGTGAACGTACTTGTCACTGAGAGTCCCCCTAATGCGGGTGAGGACACTCTCATACTCTCCATGGTTATTATGGGTTGTCACACCTTATCCACAAATGAAACGTGTATGAAGAATGAGAAGGTATGGAGTGAAAAGACGAGCCCTTCTCCATGAATCAAAGGTGTGACATCCCTTTTGAGAAATGGGAAATGGAAAGAAATGGAGAGAAATGGATGATGGAGAAACTTCTTCATGCATGGTGAATTTCATTAAAATGGTAGTATTATGATAAAATGGCGCACAATATGTTAGAAATTGCACAACATTCCATTAAAATGGCATGGAATATGTTAAAAATGGTAGAATAATACCACCATTTTAATGAAATTCACCATATGCCCGTTCTTCACCTTTGGAGTAGAAGAATGAAACTTATCAATCTTCATAGATGGGCCCTCCACAATAGAAGGCAATCACACCTTCTCCGAATATCCACTACTAGAAAATTCAGCGTCCAAATCAATAAAGAAGCGTTGATATCTTTTGTTGTTTCGGACTCATTATTTTGGACAATAATCAACAGATATTTGTTGATTTTTCTGTTGATTTGGTCAAATAAAAAATGAAAAAAAAATGAAAAAAAATGAATTTTTTTTTTCTGCCCCAAAATTTCGGGCAACAAAAGTTTTTTTGGCTACCCGAAGCCCTCGGGCAACCAAGCCACACACACACGGTTGCGACCCAGGTTTGAACTTGGAACCTCACACTTGAAAACACAACACCCTAATCAACTCGCCACTATTAAAATTCAATGTACAAAGTATTATTTGTTTCTTAAATATACACTTACAATTTGGTGTTTTGGAATTCAGCAGATTTTGAAGATCATTTTGGCATAGTAAAATATTTCTTTTCAAAAATCTTTGAACTAAGAAAAGATAGGCAATCAAGTTAACTTTCATCTCCAAAAATCCGTTTGTGATTTTGAGCCTCCATTCAAAAGTTATAGACAAACTTCAGAGAGGGTGTTTGAAAATATCAAAGAAAATATTCCTTGCTACCCCATTCTGAATTTTGTCTATAACTTTTGAATGGAAGCTCAAAATCTCAAAAGGACTTTTGGATATGAAAGTTAGCTTGGTTTTCCAACCTCTTTTAGTTCAAAGTTTTTTGAAAAAACTAATTCTATCATGCCAAAATGGTCGCCAAAATCTTCTAAGTTTTTCAAAAAAGAATTGTGAATGATTAAGATAAAATAAATTTCATAGTACATAGAACTTCAACCATTGTACTTTAACTGTTGCCCAAATGAGGGTCTTTTAAATGTTTTAAGTGTTTTGAAAGTCACAATTGTATGTTTTAATGCCTTTCAACTTTAAAGGTTATGTTCACAATTTTGTTAAGAGTTTGTATAAAGAATTTCAAACCAATTGGATCTATTTGTCATGGGTGCTCCAAATCGCCCAAAACTATAAAAAATCACCTTTCGAGAAATAACTTTTTAATTGTAACTTGGATTGATCAAAAAAGTTCTAGGCATTAACCTAGTAGTGAAACACAAGTTTATTAAAAATTTCACATCTTATACAAAAATGGTATTCAACAAATATTGTATCAAGAAGGGCCTACTCAAAACTAAGTAGAAAATGGTTTGAAATCATGACTCATGGTTTTGAGGATTAATTATTTATTTGGCATCAATGTGCCAACCTTGCCCTATTGCTACAATATAAGAACATTCCAAAATCTTGTAAATGTACAAAGTAGAGTTCATAAATAGCAAAAGATTTCAAAGATTCTAATAGATTTTAACAATTTTCAACAATTTTCAATAAGATTCAAAAAGATTCCAAAAAGATTCCAAAAAGTTTTGTTGATTTGGTCATTGCACTATTCAAATCAACAAAAAGTTGGTAGCAATTTGTTGATTTTTACAAAAAGTTCAAAAATCAATAGAATCGATCACTACAATGCCCCAAACAATAGAAATCAGTTGATTTTTTGTTGATTTGGTCACAATTTTCCTAGTAGTGATCAAACTTCTATGAAGGATGAGAAGGCCAAGAGTGTAAATAGGAGACAATCGAAAGCACTACTACATGAAGGTGTGATAGCCTTTTCAACATTGCATGGAAAACGAGAATGAGAAATTTTCTAAAGTTATTGATTCAAGATTGATGCAATCCACCTAGATGACTCTCATCAATGGGTCACTCTACCTAGCATCAATGTTGATGTCAACAGTGGATTGTGAATAGAGGAAAAAGAAGATAAAAAATTCACTTGCAAAATCTTCTCTACTTCCATTATTATCTTTTGGAGGAGAATAATGGATGTGGAGAAGATTTTGCAGAAGATGAATAGACTAGAGGAAAACCTTGTTGCTCTCAACAAAATCTACATGAATTTTATGTTTTGTATTATAGAAAACAGAAACATCATGTTGATTTTGTTGAGAGTAATGAGGTTTTCTTCTAATGATGTTCTCCCTTGGAGAGCCAACAAGAAGGCAATGGGGAGTCACCATGTCACCATTCTTTAAAGAATGGGCTTGTAGTGAAGAAGATGTAACTACCCCTAATGCAAGAGGGAGTGCCACATTTTCATTCTTTGAAGATTGAGAATGGAGAGAAGGTGTGATAATCCCTATTGTATATGTTTGAGGAAGTCATCAAGGTTATTGTATTTGTTGTCTATGCTAACAAAAAACAAAGGTTGTAAGTCTCTACTTCCACAAATCACTTCCATAGGTACTTCCTTCATAGAACATGACTATTGTACTAGAGAGTGTAGGAAACTATGTGTTCTACGATGCAAGCAACTACAAATCAAGCTTGGCAAGGCAAATCTATAGCCACACATGTGGTAGAATGCACTACTCCTTGTTCTTTCTTAAGCATTAAAAGTAGGACATGCTTATCAATTCTGATAGCAAAATCAATACCTTGTTGCAAATTCTACAATCTAATAGAAAATTGAAAATGAAAAAAATAAGCTTGTCCTACTTTTATCGTATCGAAACTACTTTATCATATAGAATGAACAAAAAATTTCCTACCAAGGCCTAGTTTGTAAGCACCATGTCCTACTCCCGGTCCTACTTTCAGTAGTTGTTGATCTTGTTGTAATTTGTTGGTAGGAATACGAAACAATTGTTTAAGATTGTAATGTAATCATATCTAGTCAATAAAAAAATCCATACTTTTTCTTATGTTAGCTGAAGACATGTATGTTTTATGAAACATCAAGATGTCAGAGAGTGGATGGCATAGAATGATATATTTTTGTGTATGTTGTTGAGGACATAGGCAAATTATTGTAAAAACAAGTTGATGCCATCATTAATGTCAATGTTTTATTTGACATGAACACAAACATAGTGATGTTTTTTTGAATGTCTAAAAAAACATAGTGCTACCACATCAATGAGTAGATCTATTCTAATTGCAAGTAAGTATGTGAAAGTCATTATGGCCTAGGTAAAATATTCACCAATGTGAAAAAGACCTGGAAAGAGAAGCCACTTGGCATGCTTTGCAAAAAAAGGGAACTGGATGGATGTACACCTTGGATGAAAAAAAAGTTCTTTATACAAGTGGGATAGTAGGAAATAAAGCAATCCATGTGCAATATGTAAAGCAAGAATTGTGTTCAAAACAAAATTTCTAAAACAATATCCATATGTTCAATGGTCAAGTTTTCATTTTCAAATTATGCCATATTTTTTAAGGATTCATGACAAACAAAGGATTTCATTATAAAAACAACTATGCCATATTTAACTACTTTTGGACTTTTCAAAGTCCAGAATTAATAATGGTCATCGGGAGAGAAAAAAATAGTCATCAAGGGAAAATCCAAAACATTGGGAGATCTATACAAACATCGGGGGATCCATATTACCATCCATAGATTTCCCAATGATATTATTTGGAGATCTCTTGATGTTTGGTTCAATATTCACTTAATAGTCCAAAAGTAGTTAAATGTGGCATAACTTCTCCACCCTTTGTTCTCACTAAATGTGAAGTAACTCCTTCACTTTTCCATCAAAAATTCTCATGATGGTAAATGGTCTATGGACTTTATTTTGGACTTTCTGGCTAACACGGAATGAATATTTTTTTTTATAACAACGTGGCCATTTCATTCTTACAAAATTTGACAATTTCTATTTTTCCTTTTTTTTGACTTCCTTTTAATTAATTATTTTCCAACGACCTTGCCTTAGGGATACATTACGAATTTTTTTGTAATAATGTGTCTTCAAAATATGCTAACTAGGCATGCCACCTCATCCTCATTGGATACATCATCACTTTTCAGGATGCCATGTCACAAACAAACTGAATTGAAAAAAATTCATGTGGCATTCGTCCCTTGCATGGTGCTAAGGTAGCAATCACGTGGCAAGAATTCAACACCCTCAAAAAACATATTTTTGTAGACATTAGTTGAAAACATCTAAACTTTAGAGAAAGTTATTTGAGATTTTGGATGTTTTTGCCATGTCAATCTTGATGCAACTTTTGGAACATCTACATAGACAAGTGTAGACATGTGTAACAACATCCACTTGTATGATTTTGCATGTATGAACAAACATGATTTTCTTCTAATGAATTATGACAAAGTTATAGTTGGGCCTCATTTTTTGGTAAGGAGTATCTGATTTGCCACCATTCTTGATAGTAATTCAAGAGGATTTCAATGCACTAATTAACACTAGTACAAATGCACATTATAAATAATATTGTTAAATACAACTTTCAAGCCGATGCATCTATATAAGCTGAAAAGGTAGGCACTAAATAGAAATATGATGCACTCTAAACTTTATTATAAGAAAAATACAACAAGTGAACTCTATTGGTTGGAACATATATGTTTGATTTTGTATCATTACATCAATTTTGCATTTTCAGTTTTTCACATGTATAAACCATGTGTTGTTAGTGACACTAAAAATGTGTTAGAATATTGAATTGTTGTTAGCATCCAACAAAGACATTTTATATGTAACACATGATTCTATTATTGTTGTTATGTTTAATTGTAAATCTCAATGAACTTAACAATTGAAAGATGGAAAGAAAGCATGTCTTTTATACAAGTGGAGCATGATGGAGGCTTGAAAATCCATATGGAATATGTCACAACACAAGAATTGCAAGCTTACTAGAACCTCAATCCTCATTTAAGCATAGTAATTTAATTTTTTTCAAAAAACTTTCAACAAAGAAAATGTGGGGGTTTATGTTTCGTTTCATATCCAGAAATCCATTTGTGATTTGCATTATCCATTCAAAAGTTATAGACAAAGTTTAGAGAGAGAATAAAAATGAACTTCCATGCCCCTCTTTGACTTTGTCCATAACTTTCTAATGAAAGCTTCAAATCACAAATAGATTTTTGGAGGTCAAATTTAATTTGAATTCTCACATTTTAGCATTTGGACAAATTTTGAAAGATAAAGTTTTATTATAGTGAAATGAGATTCAAAGTTTTGCTAAGTTCTCAATTTCTGCATTTTTTGTAAAAGTGGTGGAAGCTTTGCCCTTCCTCCAAATTATCCCATATTCTTTGTATGCTTGCAATGTGTGTATCTAGAGACACTATTTTCATTTTGTTTAACATAATCATGTTGTGTACAAGACTGTATACCACAATTTGTTTGCCATCCATTTGTAATATCAAAGAAGATTAGACCAATATATCATTGCCTCAATTGTTTTCAGTGATTTATGTTATGAATGACAAATATGTTATTTCTTACAAGCTTGACATAGAAGTAACACAATTTCATACACTTTTGAAGCAAGACTTGTACTAGTGCAAGGAATGAATTATTAGATTATTATATACATGTAGTGATCAAGGTCAACAAAAAATCTAAAAATGGATGCCAAAACTTTTAAGAATTAATTTTACACAGAATTTTTTTTGTATGCTCTAAAAAAGGAATTTCATAAAATATTCCTAATTTTGGACAGATTAAATAATTACTTGGCAGAGATTGTTCAATCTACCTTTTGGATATCAATGATAGTTTCAAAGGCTTGTTGAAAATGGAAGTTTTAATGTCAAGTTGGTTTACATTTCCAAGAACAATTTGTATTCAACATGTCAAATATTGGAGTTATGAAAATTTATGAAGTATTAGAAATAGGTATGATTATCGTAACCTCTAAGTACCTACATGGCCAAAAACATGCATTTACATATCTATAGGACTTTCAAAAAATGAGTGAGGAGGCTTCAAAGAAGGTACCAAAATGCATGAATTGAATCACACTCCAACATTTTTTGAGCAAATAATATTTTGTGGTTATTAGACTTGACTAAAATCTTCCTAAATGCAATTTTCATTTTTTTAGTTTAGGGATTTAGGGCTCAAAAGAATGAACAAATGTATTAAAAATTGGCACTCATCATTTTCAAAAAATGAAGTTCTTATATTCATAGAGTTATGATATATAATTTATAGGAAGTGTGAGACCTAAAGATTTTCAAATAGTTAGTATTTGAAAACCTCAACTGTTTAGGACAACAATTCTATAAAGAATCTTGCACATTTCTATTTGGATAGAATTCTTGTTTTATTGCACATTTGCACCGTGTTTTGCCATTTGCAGTGGTTGACAAAGATTTCTAATGGAGTTTTGGAAAATTTCAATCAATGGGGACTACAATATATTGTGGAATCTTACACATTTCTATTTGGATAGAGTTGCTTGCAATTAGTTACTTGTTTTGTTGCACCATGTTTCTCCGTACATAGTGATCGACAAAGATTTCAAACAAAGTTTCTGAAAATTTCAATTTGTGAGGACTATAATGTATTGAAGATTATGCACTTCTAGTTTTTTAGCAGTCAAGCAATGCTTGAAAACATTTGCAATGTTGTTGGCAACTAGAGCAATGGGCGTGACAAATTACACCTTGACAAGCATCCTCAAAGTAGTGTGAAAACATCTGAATACTTTCCCCTAAAAGAGCAAGAGTAAATTTCTTAACACTAGGCAAAATTCAACACTATGCCATATTATTTTTAGAAAAAGATTTTAAGGGTAGCCATCTTAATTGCATTCCAATGTATATTTACATTTACATAGTTTTGAATGATGAGCAATATTGTCCAACCTAATTTACAAATGGAGAAATTTATAAACAAATGAAAATTATACATATCAATGAATAGATTGTCCATTAGCTAGGTAAAATTGCATAATCTTTGATTGTAAGGATTTGCCTCTGAAGCAGAAGATTACCATGAATACTCTACACAAAAAATAAATTTCTTTCACCTACATTTTTCTACATATGATTTGTCATTTTCTTCTGCACAATTGTTGAAAACACCAATCCAATTGAACATATAATTATGCATAAATGGTATGGCTAAACTTACCATTGCATTGCATTGTTGAAGATCTTTGTCAAAGAAGTTGTCTTTCAACGTAAATTTCTTATGAACTATAATTTTTTAGCATATGGTGATTGCAAGAAACACTTGTCCTATTTCTTGTCTTCTTGCCCTTGGACAAGTGGTTTTGTGCTCATAACTTCGGCATCCTTATTCTGTTTGGCATGAAATTTGGAAGGAAGGTAGATACCAAAGTTTCAGACATTCCATAATTTTTTCAAATTTTTTCAAATTATTTTACTATTTTTAACCTATCCCCAATTGGATGTCTATTTTGGCCATTTGGGGGGATTTTAGTATTATTGGCGACCCAAAAAATCAAATTGGAAGCCATAAATTGGATATATTGGAGGTGTACTACCTTTTCAAAGATTGACAAAGAGTTTTTGTGAAAATAGCAACATGTCAGTTGCGCACATGGGGTCAAAGTGACCTTCCTTTGTGCGAAGGCTACAAAGAGGGAAAAAATTTCCTACATTAATTTTTTGGTGAAATAGGAGTGCAATCTTCTCTAGCAAAATGGCTTTTTTCCTAGGAATTTTTTGAATTTTTTTTGAATTACTAAAAATGAAAAAGTCAACAAACCCTGTTTTTCCTATTTTTTGTTGCCAATGGCTTCTGTAGTACTGCATAGTACTAAATCAACGGTCCAGATTTACAAGCGCCGAAATTGACGGTTCAAATTTATAGGCGTAGTGTTGATGCTCGAATTTGATAGGTCTTTGTAGTACTGCCAGTCCTGCGGCCAAAAACTACGATTTTGATCAAAAAAACGTGAAGTATTTCTTGCAATCACCCCATATTGAGGGTTGTCTATGGATTTAACTTTAACTACCTAACCCCCTAAAGGACCAAGTGTTTGTTAAACGTATGCAAGAAATCTCGGGTAGGTTCCTATGAAGTCATTTTGGATTGGATGTTCGTGAGATTTAGAGATTATGTGTAACTACGTACCTCCTTCTTGAAAATCTATTTTTTTTCGATTGGATGCTTAGATCAAAAGTTATACTACTATAAACTGAGTGGGCAAGTCGAGCAGCTCAAGCAACTTTGGGTAGCATGTGTAAAACTCTTCCTATGATTTTGAAATTTGGATGGTGTGTAGCTTACATGATACGAAATGCAAATGTAAAAAAAAACCATGTTTAGTGTAAGAATCTCATTCTACAAGGAGTTAAAGTTTGCAAGCCCTGTTGGACAAGGTTGAAAAGAACTTTTTCACCCAACTTCAAACATTACAATCTTTCAATCTGTGTGGTCAAAGCTTCTAAATTTTTTTCCACATGTTCCCAAAGAAGTTTAGTACAAATTTGTACAGTTGAATTTAAAAAAAAAAAAAAAAAAAGTCGTTTTTTTCTTGCTACCCTAAAAAGTGGCAGTTTTTGACAAATTTTGCCCATAATGTACCGGCCTCACTTCTTTAGAGGTTAATTACAAGTTATTTTATATTGTGTTTTCTTTAGCAATAATTGTGCCATGAATATGGACTTAGTCAATTATCAATATAGACTCTACTACCAAAAAATCACATTTTATTGTCTAATGGCCATATATATATATATATAATAAAAATTGAGTTATTTTAAAACAAAAAATACAATTCAGTTTGTCTCACATTTGCTAATGGATAAAAATGAATTTATTTGTATGGTATTCACAAGTATAAAGAATTTGTTAAGAACTTCCATACAAGTATAAGAGCCTAGTGGTGATACTATTTACAATTGCCACTTACCTCCCTTGAATGGTACTTGATTTCCCTCTAGGCCTAAAATATGTAATTTTCAAACTCATTGTACAACTTACTAAACATGACATATATCATGGCTTAGTGTGGAGTGGGACACCATCCAACCAATATTAAATACTACTCAAGTATTCCATGGTAACACAAAAGTGGCAGTGAGGCTCTACCCCCAACCTCATTGCATATAGTCATCATGTTGACCATAACACCATTTAGGAGGGAGGAGGGAGACCACCCCTCCTCATAGTATTTTTTGTGGGATTTAGTTGATCTTCCTTCCTAAAGATCTCCAAGACATTCAAAGACACATTCCATCTTGGAAGACCACCTAATTCCATACCTTAGATTCAAAATTGAGCTCGAAAGGCATTCCAACCTTTCTAATGGGATAGCATTTACCTCTTGATTCCAAATCCAAAGTGCAATTCTATTTTTGTAGTCAAATCTTTCCATAGGTTACCATGGGCTTTTCACTTTCCCAAATGCAATAAGTATTGAACAATTTACTACAATCCAAAAATCCAAGTCTCCAAGAAGGTTAAGTTCTTCTAGACTCTATCCCTCTTTGGTTGCCTATAACTTCTAGTTCATAGCTAATCTCCTTCTGAACCTTAGCATTATGGAAACCTTGTCTCATTAGCTTTTCAACAATATGTAGCATGCCCAAATTGGACGAGGGAATCCTCCCAAACCCCCTACTTCCATGTCCCCACTCTAAGTTTGCTACTAAAACACTATCAACTTTGAGGACCCATCATTTTTTATTCTCAATTCAAGTCATCTTGTTCTTTGGACCTACAAATGTGTGCTCTCACCATCTTTTCAAGAATGTATAGCAAGCCATCTAATTTATCGTAACCAAAGCGCTTCAGCTCCTTGATTGCTCAAGACTCCTCATTTCTTTCACCTAGTCTCTTGCAAGGCTTAGGGAGTCACTCTCAATGTTCCCTTTGCTTACCAAAGTAGCACATACACATATTAGAGTGAGGGTCCCAACACGGATGCAAAAAACATGAATTAAGGAAAGTAACAGTAAAGTAGTACATTTAAACATCTTTTTCCAAAAAAAATGTTTGAGAGATGTCCATGCTAATTAGACATAAGTATAGACCATTTGTCTTTTGATCTTTGTCGAACTAACTTGTTCTTCCTATGCATGCCTACATGAATAGTGTATAATTTGTCCAAAATTATTTTTGAATTGATATCTACACATATATGATTTATTCAGGCTATTGTATCAATGAATTTGTAATGAAACAAAAAATTATAAATAAAAAATAAAATAAATAGAATTATCATCACACAACTAGACATTAGAAGCTTTGACTTCTTAGATATATGCAAAGAAGTTTTGGTTCTAAGACGAATAAGGGGCAAATGGGAAAATAATTTTTGCAAATATCCTTTTACACAGGATGTAGACAATTAGAATATGAGAGCTCATGAGAATCAAGGATCAATTTCGGGTACAATTATGGTCAATAATTTGAAAATACCTAAAACATTCATACATTGTCCAAATAATGTGTTATATAGTGCATTGGAATCCTCCTTCACTTGTCAATAAGATCTCACAAAATATTATGTTGAATTATACACTAGTACGAATTTAGCTAAAAAAATATTTGAAATAATATGACTTCTCAGTTAAGCACATTAGAAATCATTGAAAAAAATTTGGGCCACAATGATGTATTGGTCTTAAACTTCTTTTTTCTTACAAACGAATACCAAAAAGAATTCTACCATAATCTTGTACATAAGATGACCATGTTGAATTTAATAGAAATAATGCCTTAAGCTACCTACTTTGCAAGTATATAAAGAACATGGGATAATTTGGAGCAAATTACCACTCATACTAGAAACTTAGGATTTGAGAAAGTGGTAGAACTTTGAACCTCATTTAAGCTTAGCAATTCAAAATTTATTCAACTAAGAAATTGTGGCATTGAAGTTGACTTTCAACTCCCAAAATTCATTAATGATTTCAGGCCTTCATTAAAAAGTTATGGACAAAATTCAAAAAGAGATGAAAAGGATCCTTTTCATTTTTGTCCATAACCTTTGTATAGATCATTCAAATCACAAATAGATTTTTGGAACTCAAATTCAACTTAAATTACCACATTTTCTTACTTGAATTTAAAAAAAAGAAGTTGAATTACTATATTAAAATGAGGTCTAAAGTTATTACGAACTTGCAATTCCTTCATGGATATGACATATTCTATATGGATTGTCACCTCCTACCTTCCACTTGTATAGACCATAGGTCTTCTTTTGTATGGCAAGCATTGAAGTTCATTGAGATTTCAATTAATCTTAGTAGTAATAAAATTGTCTATTACCTACTAATGTTTTTCACTATAAGAAACCTATGTTTTTGGTGACATGCCTTGATTTTTGGGAACGGATTTTTTTTGATGTTCAATGCAACAAGCCCATGTTTTTATGTCAAAAAAACCCATCATTATGATGGGTTTTTTTGACATAAAAACATGGGCTTGTTGCATTGAACATCAAAAAAAATCCGTTCCCAAAAATCAAGGCATGTCACCAAAAACATAGGTTTCTTATAGTGTTTGTTGATGCTAACAACAATTGTCATTTTAATAACTCATTTTTATTACCTCTAATAGCACCAACCAATTAGTATACTCGAAAATGCTGAATTAAGTAATTGACACTTGATTGGTTTTGCATATAATATAGTTTTCTTCCATCATAATCCTTTGATTCAAAATAGATGTACAAATTCAAGTTCTTTACAACCTTTGAAGATCAAACCATTTTAGTTTTACCTATCGAGAATATTTTAAATTTTCTTCAATGGTTCAAGGGTAGAATTCCAAAAATTTCAAGTAAAAGTGTAAAACATACTACCAAATTCAAAATATTTAAACCCTAAAATCCTAAATCTTACCTACAATTTTTATGATTGCATAGTTTTAGATAAATATAACTTAAAAAAAGCAAAGTTGGCCTAGGACCTTGGATTTTAATTGGACCTAGCCCTAAAAAATCCAAGATGTTTTGGATTTGGCCTTGGGCCAACTCCAAAATATCACCAAAATGACCTACAGTTGTTTTAAGCTAAGCTTCAAAACACCCTCAATTGTCTTTGGTCTTTGGATTGTCTTTGGCCAAACCCAAACATCATGGTGTAATTGTAGTATTCTTTAAAATGACACTAAGAAAATTTTGATTCAAAAGCTTATAAGTAGTATATTTTAAGCTTTCAAGATGCAACCTTCAAAGCATCACAAAATTACAACTTTAACAATTTTGAAAAAATATTAGAACAAAATAAAAAGTACATCATTAAAGCTATATTTTTGTAGTTAAGCATAAAATAATTTCAAATCAAGAACTACGGGAAAATGAGGTTTGACTTTTTAATGCACCTCAGGCTTGCCATGACCTTCAAGGGTTAAAAATTGTTCAAATATAATATTACAATGTTGATGATAGCTATGTTATGGTATCATTTCATGTATAGATACAATCTCCAGTTTTATGATTTGCAACTTGTACTTGTAAATTATTTCCCAAATATCCCTCTTTATTATATTTGGATTCAATTCTTAAAAAATTCTCAAAAATAAAGGGACTTTTAATTATTGCTTTAGCCAAACTACAAGTTGAACCACAAGCCAATGAAAATTTCCAAAATTGTGAAGATATATTTGAAAATGCAACTTAGTAACATATTTAATAGTGGTATTCAAACCAAAGTTGTAAAATAGTTTCTATAGGTCACATACATATAATTCATTTCACTACTACATGTGCTCAAATTATCAATCACAAAATTAATCAAAATTGAAAACTCCTTAATGTGAAATAATTTGTAGATTGAATATTTTTTAATTTTGTATAAATTTTGTCTTTTGAGTTAAAAATTATCAGAGTACAAATGATAGAGAACTATTATAATTCAAGAATCTATAGCAATGAGATGGATTCAAAACCAATTGATTCTATGTGCTTGGTTGCTAGTAGATGTTGTTATTTGCTTTCATTTGATGTTCAAAATTTGAGCGTATGATCTTTGGAGTGGGGGTCTATAGTTCCTATGCATCATTTATAAAATATAATCAAATAATCCATAACTACTAAGTTGTTTGATTAACTCCATTATATGAGTAAAAGACACATATAAAATCATATTTTAAAAAAAACTACACAAATCTATAAAACCACATTAACCCCTAAGCGCCCTGGCATTCATTTACTGGACCATGGGCAGATTGAAACTCAAGTTTCATCCTCCTGATTACTTAGATGAAAGTTATTCTAATTTGTGAAGATATTTTATTAGGTTGTCCTATCTAAGGGTTGGATTTTTTGTCATTAGAGTACATATTTTTCTAAAATTACAAATGTGCAAGTATGTCAAGTGGTTGACCAAGCGAAAATTGCATTTACTCTAGTTCAAAATTGGATTTGCCAAAATGAGGTCATATGTAGATTTTAAGGACACAAAATATTTTTAAAAATGACTAAGTGAAGAGAACCTCATTTCAAATCCATTCCAACAAATTGTACTCAAAAATGATAATATTTGAGTTGAAATTGAATTTAGAAAGAATTTAGAAATCTCCTTTATAAAATTTATAAAAAAAGATTGGTGATAGCATTGGTGAATCTAATTGTACATATGGAATCTGCAACTCACCCTCTACAACTTTTGTTTGTATATCAATTTCAACATATAGTAGAAACACCCAAAACCATTAATATAAGCAATTCAGTATAGTTGAAGGCAATTTTTGCTAGAAAAAATATTTTTGTAGTATTAGCAATTGGAAAATCATGAATTTAAAAAAAATTATAACTTTTTGATACAAATTGCCTTTTCTATCAATTTTTCAAAGTGGCAGCTCACTAGACCACTGAAACTATCACATAGGTGGATATGAAATTGAAACTTGACAATTTCAGCAATCAACCAATCAGCAGTTTGTAAGGGGATGATTTCAATGAAAGCCTAGGGACATTTCTAGGGAACTCTACTAAACATGAATGGGAACGGGGATGCTTTTGAATGTTCCTACCTTGTGCTTCCAAATTGCAATTTGTAATGTTTTTTCTCAAATTGTCAATTCTGGAGATGACTCCGGATATTTAGGGGTTAAAACCAGAGGAGAAGCCTATCTGCTAGTCCTGCTTTTTCTACCACTTCATTGGGCACCTGCCTTCACAATACTATTCATCCCTCGGGAAACTGATCATGCATTATCATGCTGCTAGCCAAAGAGGAAGAATGTCACTCCAGTAGCCTTGCATAAAAAGACCACAATCCCAGAGTTGCAAAAAGTGAACGAAGCAGGAGAGGTTTCACCTGGAGTGTTTCACTTGGAGTCTCAATTTCATATGGTATTATAAAACCACCCATTATCAACCACTTAAGTATTCTGTGCATCATGATCTGGAGTAGTAGAAGGTATTGTTAATTTTTTGCCCTGTAAGGTAGTCTGCTCTTAAAGCGACCTTTTAAGGGCTGGTTGGCCTTTTCGATGGTTCTCGAAATTATTTTTATTTTTCACTTGAAGGAAAATTGATGTGGAATCTAACCCAAGTGGTTTCATATTTTTCGGAGCATTTTTGAATTACTTATGAATTTCTAAAGAATTCTGCCACAGGTACCTATTCCTGACCGTAGGCCTTACAAAACCCACACATGTGTAGTATGAAAAAAGATATGGTTTCACCAAAAACAAGCACTGCGGCATGAAGAAAGTAATAGATAGGGTTCCAAAATGCGACCTTTACTAAACTTAACTCCTAAATGGCCAAGGCCTATTTTTTTTGACAAAAATCACTCGTAAATGCCATTTTTGTTGCTTTCATTCAAGAAAAAAAAATTTAAAAACTTTAACTGTAGGATGTTGTACTATGCATGTATGAGATCATGAGGTAAAATTTTTATCAAGTTTGACCATACAAATTGGAAAATATTAGCATTCAAAGTTGTAGGGGGAATTTTTTTTAATACAGGTAAACATTTCAGAAATGGACCCACCTTGGCTCTTATTCCATCCACTAGCAAAGTATAAAGGAACATTTGACAAATGTTAAATCGCTCTGACATCATTGACAAAACATTCAATGCTTAACACATATCCATTTTAAAACCTCTTAATGTCCATTTCAGACCGTGGCTAGGGACGGTCTGAAGAAGAGGGTCGGAATTACAACAGACTACTATAGAGAGATAGAAATGATGGGGCATTGCCAAATTTTCATATTTTTTTCCTTAAATTCAAATTGCTTTGAATTTTGGAAGCCAAAAGTTAGCTTGCATCCATTCCCAACACATAGATAGATTTTTTCATCATTGAATCACTGATCATATAAAGACTAATTTGGCTCTCAAAACGAAGCACATGTGTCATAATAGTGATGGCTAGAAGATGGTTGGAAACCAAGAAACTAATGGATAGATATTAGTCAATCATCTCTCTGTTGAATTTTCCATTACCTATATATTGTCCATGGGGCCTGGTTGGTAATGGGTGGTTCTACCATATCATAACAACTTCGCCTTCATGCCTCTTTTCATCACATTAATTCTCCCCCTATCTATGGGTGTGGAATATCCTCATACCCAAGCTTCTTCTTCTTTTTTTCATTTTTTATGATGTGCTGAAGTAGTGATATAGAATGTTATATCTTAGTGGTGCTCCAAATTTCAACATCTTTGCCACATGTTGGATAGAAAATATCACATTAGCACATATCATGCACATCTCCATAATTCTATTCTCATCCAAAATCTGGCAATTTCATCTCAGACTTTTTTGTAATGCAAAATTGTTTGAGGAAAAACTTCGTGGTTTGCTACCATTTTACAGCCAAGTTATTTTATTGTGGTGCACTCTGGCACCAAAAAGCCAAAAAAAAAGAAGCCCTGCAATACCACCCACTGAGGAGCAAGCCAGCCAAGGCAAGTGCGGAAGTGCCTGCTCAACTTGCTGCTCGTCCTCCCCCTCCTGAAGTCATTCCAGAGGTGCGTCGGGGAGTGTCGTACTGTAGTAAGAAGACTAGGGACCCTACCCTTCCATTTTGCAAAAGTAAACAAAGAATTGGCATTTTTTCGTCTTCCATAATTAACACTCCATTCTTCTGCATTACCAATTGATCGAACACACCAAATTTCAATTTCAAAAAAGCAAAAAAATTCCATTTTGGATGAATTTTTTAAGTCTATTTCCATGGTTTTATATAATATATTTTGTTGAAAATAATTGGTGAAGAAAGTTTTTTAATTTGATTTCATATACATGTTGGAAACATTCATACACACATCTCTCATATTAAAAAAGAAAATCCATTGAGTGAAAAAAATGTAATCTAGGAACTTAGGAAGAATTCAATGTTAGGAGTCATATGACCAAACTTTGTAAAATTGATATCTTTCATATTTTAACTAGATTTTGGTCTTTGACACTCACACTATGACTAATTTTGTATAGTTGAACATGATGGTACAATTACCTTGCCAAAATCTAATTACAATAAAAAGATATCTATTTTTCAAATTTAGGACATTGTCACCCCAACACTGAAATCTCTATAGAGGAAATTGTGAAATTTTTTGGAGATGCATGTAGATAAAAAGTTCAATTGTATATGGATGTTTCTTACTTAGCTCTGCAATCAAATTTAAAAATTTATTAACAATGTTTTTCAATGAATTATCATGTAAAACCATGAAATTAAATGAAAAAATTCACCAAAAATGGAATTTTTTAAAAAAACTAAAGTTTGATGTTCTTGATTGTGATTTCATAAGAATTGAATGTTAATTACACAAGACAAAAAATGCCAATTCTATTCTATATGATGCAAAATTCTTGGAATGGCACAATAGGTAGTTTGTAAATGAATTAAACTTTGTTTGTAAATGATTCAAAGGTCGTCATGTACCGAGCGAGCAAGCAAACTGCCATTAGAGAAAGTTTGGAATCTCTAGAGGACTGCCAGGGTTTGACAAACCAATCTATTTCTGGAGCCTATTGAAGCTACTTAGGAGAGGGAATTTTCAGACAAAACAAAGATTCACCTTGTGTGAATATCGGGAGTTCCAAAAAAATATTTCAGTTTTTTATTCCACAATTGTCAGAGGGAGGTGCTTCGGGGGTGCTTTCAAATATCAAAACAACACTTGTCACCACCCTAACTAATACTACTTCATAGTGAATATTCTGACATTTAAAAGTGACGAAGTGCAGAAATAGGGGAAAAATTCTTCATGCAAAATAAATATAATACAGTGAGGGTCCCTACCGGCACTTCCTGGCAGCCCTCCGGAGAGTCCAAACTTTCTCTAATGCTTAATACGGCTGCTGCTGTACTGCTCGTCGTCTACTTACTCGCAGAGGGAACGGAGAGAAAGGCCAGCGGAAACAAGTTCAGGTACACTCAGTCTGTATGGAAATGCTCTCCCGATCGTTTTCTCGTCAATTCAACCGTGTATTTCTTTTCGTATGTAATGCCACAAACAATTAATCATGCAAATTCATTCTGCCTGAAGCTAGGAAGAGTTCAATTCATCCACACTGCGGCTAGTTTGCTAGATAGATTGTGTGACAGATTCTCGCATGTGCGTGTCTTTTCCAGCACATCCGGTGATCGGAGCATTCCTATTCTCGATCGATCGATATAAAGCCGCATTTTGATCTTTAGCTCCTCCAGCTCTCTCCTTATAATATCACGCCCGTAAGTGACGTAGTTTGAAGCGACAGGGCAAGAGGCGTCGTTTGCAAGTCTCTTGATTTTTTCTTGATCGGGCTTGGCCTGTTTCCTTGGCACTCTGCGGACAACAAACTGGCCTTCGGATTCCTTCATAGTGATGCGCTTGCTGTCACAGCGATTATCTGAATTGACGAACAGCTTCTTCCCCGCAGGCCTGCATGGCCGAATTTCGGCGCCGTGTCTTGGAAATATAGCAGAATGGGTCATTCATGAATGCGAGGGGTTTACGAGACACTAACTCGAGCGTGTTCGGTCAGGTTCTTGATCAACCAATAACCTGACCGAACAGCACTATCACCTCCATGCATGGCATAGTGGTAGCCTGCCATGGAGAGCAGGAGGAGGTCCCAATTTCAATATGAAACAAAACACTGGAAGCACGGCTGTTTTTTTAGTCCGGTAAAGAAAACTCTTGGAGGTGGGTTAGAATGTTCGATCAATTGGGTTCGAAGGCTGTGGAAGAGTCCTCAGCCAGCGTCTCGCCCAGCTCTCTCAGAGTGAAACTACTCATAATATCACGTCAAGAAGTGACCAAGCGCGACAGGGCAAACAGAGCCGTTTGCAAGTCTTTTGTGTTTTTTCCTTGAGGTGGGTTAGAATGTTCGGAGGTTGTGGAAGCGTTCCAGGATCTGAGTGAGAGGTTAAGGTGGTTCATTTTCAGGCATCAGACTTGATTGTCATTAGATAGGACTTGCTGATTTGCTGTTAATCGATGCTTCAATTCCTTAGATAGAGATGGATGGCGGCGGCACAACCGCCTCGCACGGGATTCCCAGTGGCGATAAGGAGAAGAATTCTTGGTGTTCCTCTTCGTTCCGAAGGGAACACCGCGGAGCATTGTTCAGTTCTCCATC
Organism: Straminergon stramineum; assembly: GCA_963920665.1. Classification (NCBI taxonomy): domain Eukaryota; kingdom Viridiplantae; phylum Streptophyta; class Bryopsida; order Hypnales; family Calliergonaceae; genus Straminergon; species Straminergon stramineum. Next base: position 13,173,659 of record OY987267.1, on the reverse strand, counting down.
CGTTAATTAGCCGGTAGCTTGTCAGTGGAAATCCGTATGCTTCCGCTTTAGATTTTTCTGCAAATCAATATTCAACTCCTCCAGGTATATGAAGTACATTCTCATTCGTCATCTCTTTATTTTTCCCCTCAATGTACGCGATCGGTGCGAGTCCTTTCAGTAACTAGAAATAGCAAATAACTCTCTCCGTTCTAATGAATATAATTCGTGAAAATAAGCCTTAAATCGGATTCAGAACTTACACGCGTTTTCCTTTTGCAGTAAGGTGGTATTGAAGCTGGCTAATAGCAAAGCCACTGTTTCGGGTCGTGAAAACGCAAACTTCGAAATGCCATTTTTGTTTGAGGTGGGTTAGACTTGTTGCAACTGCTTGGCTGGTCTTTGTGATCTGGTACTAACTGCTGCTCTACACTCGGGGGTGTTGGTGTCTGCTTCCAATAATCCAGTAATCCACCAAATACAGTTGATATCAAGCTAGCACAGCCACAGCAGAGCAGATGGCTCCAAAGACCAGGGCGAAGTGCGCAAAAGCGAGTGCGAAGGACCCCAATCCGAAGCAGACGATCAAGCCCAAGTTGTACATCAAGACGCATGAAAATGACCCCCAAAACACCAAACGATGCGGTCATTGCGGTGCTTCTGTGAGGTAGGCCAGATAACCAGATTACGATATTACGTTCTCCAAGCTCATTTTTCTTTATTCGTTTCATCCGGGGTTTTGCACTTCCTACTGTAGTAGAGACTACAGAGTGCAAAACCCCGTTTGATTATCTAGTGAGAGTTCTACCTGCCTGCAGTCAATACAACAATACTTTTAGAAATCAAACCACCAGGTGTATGAGAAACTTGGGAATTGCGTTCTACGTGAATCTAGGTATGCAAGTCAATTTTAAAATATAAATGGGTGGTATTCCATTACTTTGTCTTTCTTTTCAAGACACTTGGCATATAATGCATTTCTATACCTATCCTGTTTTTTAGGGTTTCTGTCGATGTATGTCCAATTTAATGAAATTGACGATCTTGGCATTAAAACTCATGAAACTCAGGTGTAGAATTTGTTGCAACCAGATCAGAGGACACAGAAACCACGTTACAAGACACCGCAAATGCTGCTGCCGAGCCACTGGATTCCATTCAACCAGACGAGCCCGGGGAGTCAGCTGGAGTACCATCCGCAGCTATGCTACCGAAATGGAATGGAAGAAGGTAACTATTTCGGCAACACAGTACGTGAACAAAGTTCACTACATATATCGAGTCAAATCAATTCGTCTTACGGATTCATTGATTCACACTAGCTACAAGAAAATTCTGGTGGCAAGGAACGGCACCTTTCAATTGACATGGTTTGGGGAGAATTAATTGCTCACAACTAGGAGCAGCAGTAGTTTGAGACCCTAAACCCTAATCCATTTATTTATTTGATGTCATTTGATAAGGGTGTTCTAACAACATTTCTGTAGTGTCATTTCAACCAAGTAGATTTCAGTTGTAAAATCTACCCCAAAAGTAGATGTCATCTTCTAGAAACTATGTTGCTTGTAGATTTCAGATTTCTTTTTCAAAATCTACGATTTTTTAGATATCTGAGAAAAACAAATCTACATGTCTAGTAAATTTTTGAAAACTTGTACTTTCATAGATTTCATCATAGAACCCAGACTTGAAGGGGAGAAGCTAAAAGATCCTTTAGCATGATGGTCTACTTACAGTATTGATTTCACCAACCCACCCTCCCCTAGACAATCCTTATGGGGTAGTTGTTTCTCCTAGAATCCACCAAATTTCTTGGTTGAAACAAACATCCTCTCAAATCTAGCAATTTTTTCGTTGACTCACATTTTTCTGGAAAATGTTGTTTCAACCGGGATTTTGCACTACTCGCACGCACGTAAGGTAGGAGGTCCGTAAAATGCCTCTTTCAAAGCTAATTTTAAATTTTGGGGTTATTTGACTTGTTGAAATATTTTCCTTGAAAGGCAAATGAAATTGGCATCTAACCCAAGTTGTTTCATATTTTTTGGAGCTTCTTGAAATTAGTAATGATTTTTGATATTGAAATCACGTAGGTCACTAAAAGCATCCACTCCCTACTAATATATTCCCTCTTGATACATTGACAAATACAATTGGTTCATTGAAGAAAGCAAAACATACCTCTGTGTTAAAGGCCACCTTCAGAGACAGTTCGCTTTGTGGACCTCCTCCCTTACATCACAGTACTTTTCGCCATACTGAAAATTTGCCAGTTTATCGAGTATGTGCCAATTTACTCTTGAAAGACTAGAAAAGTTGTCCTGCTCTTCTACGAACATTGTTCCTTGTATAAATGATATTAATATCAGTTGTCTGAATAATAGCTTTCAATCGTGGAACTAGTATGTCGAATTCACTTGAGAAATCCAAAAATTCCATAGGGTGAATTCCACATACCATAAAATTTAGAAGCTTGAGTTTATAAGTTTCAGGCTCTGTTCCCAAACTCAAGTTGCGAGATTTATATACTCAAGTATGGAATTTAAGGCTCTATTCTAGACTCAAGTTGGGAAATTCCAGAATTGCTCAATGGAATAGGCTAGGGTTTATCGAATTTTTGGATTTCTCTTGCGATTAACTAGGACTTAAAGTGTGGGGTTTTGTTTTCAGACGAAGGATTGCATTCTCTGAGAGGTTTTTTTTATCAATGTACTTACAGACGACGCAGTGGACTGGAATTCGCGGACTTTGATTGCACGAGATGGGCGTCGGGGTCAGTGTCAATTGATGAATTGGTCGCCGCGACTACCATGGTGCAGATGAAGAACGATCCGAACTAAGGTATTCTGCTCCCGTGCTGGAAAAGGTTCATTCAAGGCGGAACCTAACTCGACAGGGTCGCCGTTCACAGGGACGTACGTGATCCCAATTCAAGCCTACTTCAGAATGGCTTCATCAGGCCTGCAGCCGAAATTTAGCTAATACTCTGGCTAGCTGGATCGATCATGCATGCAGCCGTTTATATGTTGATCACACGAACAATGGCTGGATCAGGGGCCTTAGTTATTTAGATCACATGAACGTACAATGACACGATCTGAAAGCCCAATATTGACAGCAGATTTGATTTTAATTGGTTTGAAATTGCAATTCATGTAGTTACAATGCATGTTGTTACAATTCAAAGGAACCCTGGTGTAAGTAAGTACGTAGTTACTGGGTTAGGACATGATCAATATGAACAATTGAAGACTGTCTTGTAAATTGTCAACAAATTATTACAATCTTCATGCACTTGGTTTGCTGGCGGATCAGTACATTATTTAACCCCTCACCGCCCAAGGCCTAAACAGGTTCAAAAACAACATTTTTTTTGAAGTGTTATAGATATAATTTTTCACTAAGTTATAGAGATTTCAACCATACAATCTTGAAGTGCAATTTTTGTAGATGACATGCATCAAATTTGAAGTCATTTGACCACATAGATTGCAAGATTGTAATGTTTTAGTGTTGAAAAAGGATGCTGAAATTTTCTTACAAATACATTTGGAGGTAAAATTCAGTTTCTAAGTCTACTCAAATGAAGAAACTTTAAACTATAAAGTGATTCAAAATCAGCATATAAATACATTGATGAAAAAAAATGTCATTTGATTGACTCATTGTGTCAGCAAAATGGCTTTGAAATGTCAAAAGATAGCAAGAAAAGTTGAAAAAAACACATCAAAAATTAGACCTCCTTCTACTGAAATGCTTCTCATTCACTCATAACTTCTTGGATTGATATGAAAATTTAAACACACAAACTAGACTATTATGTGCAACTTTCCCCAAAAAAATTATTGAAAACGAACTTTGTATGAAGAAAAAACTAGCCACCAAAGTTCACTGTAATCCAAAAATGTCAGGATTTTGAACTTCAAATTGCTCTTAGATGTTCCAAACAACTTGGATTGACATGAGAATTATACCACAATAACTAGACTTCAAGGAGAACACAACCCAACAAATTTTATTGAAAACTAAATTTGAATGAAGGAGATACAAGCCCCCGAAGTTGCAACCATCAAATGCACTTTGGTGAACTCAAATTGAACTAGTGAACTTCGATTGGCTTCCAAAAATTGAGTAAATCTTGTATTGACCCAAAAGTTTTACCACACAAACTAGAAGAGAGTGCTCAAATTTCCCAACAGGTTTTATTGAATTCAGACATTGGATGCAAAAGTTATAGCACTTTGAATTTGACTTGTGAACACTTTTGTTCCCCTTCGGCAGTGAGGGGTTACCTAGAGGACCAAGAAATTCTGTAAGCTGCATGCGCCCTTTGCTAGAGAATGTACAGTACATTGCAAGCCACCATGCTCCTTAAGTTTTGATATTGTAATGGTCATTTTAGTGGTTAATTGTGGCTATGCCTTCAAACTCCTCTAGTATCTCAACTTAACCATGAATAATTATTTCTGTATGTTGGTAAGTTGTTAGGGTACTGAAATACCTACCTTCATTCATATATATAGAGAGAATTTGGTTGCAAAGTAGTAAATCCATTCCGATGAAAAAACATAATGCCTTAAACAGGGCATGAATAAGCTATAAGTGGAGTAAATGGAATCACAAACGTTCAAGGCTAGTGAAGTTGAAAATGTACGACTGAAGAGCCAAAAGTAACACCTATTCTACTCATACTACAAGAAAAAACTGAAAAATAACTTCTACAATAGGGGTAGTTACGACTTCTTCATCAACTCGAAGTTCTCAAAAGAATGAAACAGTAACGAGAGAAAACAGGAACCAATCCGCAGCAGTTCCTGGTGAAGAAGGTGTGACACCCGTTTTGCGTCCGGTGGAGGACTCCTGTGAAGAACGATTTCACCTCCGACTAAAAGTACACAAGTATCGCAGGCGTCAAGTCCTCGTTTGAAGTGTGGGGTAGGCGATGGGGATCACAGAGTATACTTAGCTTGCGAACTCTTCCGGGCACCCATTCTTTTGCTCCAGAGTTGAGAAAGCTTCGCAGCAGAAGTATATTCCGCCAGCAAGAGCTTGCTGCGAGCCAACCCTAAATCGCCATGTCCCGATTCTGTGAAGAATGGGAGCGCAGTGAAGAAGCCGTGACTACCCCTAATATCCAAATAAGCTTGTCGAAACCATATCAAAAAAGAGAACGTCTGAGACCCATAATAAAAGATTCCATTCGAACAAGAGACCTCTGAAAAACGCTAAAAGCCAGAAGAAAAATTCCCAAATAACTTTTCTTAAACTAGAAATTTTCCACCCAAGTCGTATACATTCAACCACCAAAAGTTGCATGTTAACCACAGAAACCTCAGAAGAATGGCAGAAAGTTTCAGGTTTCAAAGTGTACAATGGAATGGAACTCATTCCAAAGAATAATGCACTCGGGAAATAAAATATGACGAGGCCGGAATTCTACAGCCTCAAGTGTACGTACAGAAGGACTCATCTACTTGCGCCCAGCTTCTCATATCATCAAGGATCTTGAGCATTAGGGCCACGAAACGCATGTAGAGCAAGGGTTCAAACCGTTAATTTGTTCGAACAAAACCAAATTCCTGCTGTTGGTAGACTTGACTACTCAGACATCCATTATCAACAATGGCATCCATCGTCGCAAGAGGCAGATCGATCAAGCTGAACCCGGCTTCTGTTCCATAGACTCCACCTCCAGTCAATGTGAACACACACCACTGTTAAATTCAAGCCATATTCCATACTCCAGTCGAACAGTCGATAATTATAGGAACTTCCAAGCTACATCGTTCCAGAACATTTGAAGCATGATTTCTTCGTTCAAGTGCTACAATTCATTGACTTCCTTGAAACGTCCTAAATGATTCGTTTTAACTCCTACTGTAAATTAATAGATGAGGTCACTTCGAGTCGGACCCTTCAGCGAGCACTTCAAACGTTAATTAAGCTTACTGTAAAATAATACCACCAGCAAGAGAATGGCATAGTATCAGTCCTTTTGATACATTTCTTAATAATACCGTTATTACTGGTAGCGCATGCTCTTACTTGTGATCGATTCTGTAGGCACTGAGTGCGGGTACCGCAGCAGGGAATTGAACCAAGGTGTGTCGGTGGTGGTGAATGGTGCAGAACTGCAGACTGTGGAAAGGCCGGTGGGACTGCCTTTCAAGGACGTCTCTCCATTTACAGGGCGTTGAATCAACAGAAAGAGCAGGAAGACGACGTCCGACATCCATCGACTAGGCGATCAAGGATGGAGTGAATTTGTCACTGAGGGGACCCCCGAGTGTGGGCGAGGTGACACTCTCATACTCTCCATGGATATTAAGGGTTAAGGTAGCAACATGCATAACTGTGAATATAAGGGTTTTGAACATGATTTCTATTCCTAAACATTCAACAATTTATTGGACTTGGCTATTAGCAAGAGAAAAATAATTCTTGTGCACTTTGAAATGTATTATTTGGACACTATGAGAATAAGTTGTGAATTTTTAAAGAGACAACTACAAATGCACCTAATACCAACACTAGGGTCTAATATTCAAGTGTAGCACATCCTTGTAATAACATCTATTCACTTCCAAAGATTTTCCAAGATTTTAGAGGCAATGATTGGGTGATTGCAAGAAACACATGTCCTATTTTGCGTCACATATTGCATATTGATATGATTTTTGGCCATAACTTTTGTGTTTTGACTCCAAATGACTTAAGATTTACAAGGAAGGTATTCATGACTATTATAGGCCTTGCCTCATTTATTGGTAATTTTCAAAAGTAATATACTATCCAAAAATAGAGCCCAATTCCATGTCACACTTACTAGTTTGGAGGGTTTTAGTAATATTTAAAACCCAAATAAACAAATTTTGACTTGAAATTTTGAAGAGATGGCCTTCTGGTAGACCTATAGCTATTGGTTGAAGGAATTTTAAAAATAAGTAATTTTATGTGGTATGGAAGTCTACAAAGTGAGCTTCTTTTTGCTTGCATTTTGAAACATATAAAATATTATTTTGGTGGTTATTTTGGTGAATGGCCATCTCCATAGAGTTGTTACAAATGGCTAGTTTTTATTTTGTGTATTTTTTTAATTATTTTTCCCTAATTAAAACATCAAGGTATGTATTTTCTTAAGATTTGGCACTTTTCTAGTTCTCCTACTTAGAGAATTTTTCTATGCAATTCCTTCTATGGGTACCTTCATCTTAAAGGTATATACATTATTCATATTTTTAAATTTTTAAAAAATTAGTTTTCTAATTTTAAAGTACTTCCCAAAAAATCATGAGTACTACTGAAAACGCAACAAATAGGACAGGTGTTTCTTGCAATCATCTGATTCTCGGTATACAAATGGTTATGGGTGTTGCTACCTCATACCTTCTCTGAGTATGAAACTTCTATGAAGAATGAGAAGGTATGGAGTGAAAAGAAGAATCAATAGGAACCCTTATCCATGAATTGAGCTGAAGGTATGACATTCCTTTTGAGAATGGAAAATGGAAAGAAATGGAGAGAATGGAGGATGGAGAAACTTCTTTATGCCCATTGTTCAGCTTTGAAGTAGAAGAATGAAACTTCTCAATCTTGAGAAAGTAGGTATTCCACTATTAAAGGAGAGAGTGCCACATTCCCATTCTTTGAAGATTGAGAATGGGAAGAAGAATATGTGATCCCCCCTCCTTATTGTGTTTGAAGGAGTTATTAAGGCTAGTATATTTGTTGTCTATGCTACCATAAACCAATGGTCATAAGTCTTTGCTTGTGTAGATCATTTTCCATTGGTGTTTTTTTCGTGGATCACAACTATTGTATTAGAGAGCGGTTATATAGGGAGCATTAGAAACCATTTGAGGTCATTGGAAGGCCCTTGCTTGGTAGTTGATTGGGGAAGATAGGACAATGACGATTGTGTTGACTAATGTGTTACAAATGGTGTCATGTTGCCAACTCTGCCAAAATTTCTAGGAATGTAGCCAATGAAGAAGGTTTGGAGAGTAACCAAGGTAGAATGCATATAATTGGAGGTTGAAATTGCACTTGGTCATGTCAATAAACTAGGATTATTTTTTGGAAGCACTGTAATTAGCTGACAACGGCCTTGTACTTGGATTCTTTGTATACATGCCAAAGGGTAAACAATTTTAAATTGAATAACTACAATATTATAAACAATGAGGAGTATAAAGTTCTAGTTGCATTCATGGTCAAAGGAAGTACCATTTGTGTTACCGAAGTGCCAATACACTCATTGTTTGAACTTAACATGACTGGCCAGAGTTTTGGCAACATGTGATAGTAGCATTGACATGTAGGCAGAGCTAGCACACACTTCAATACCAACAACACATGAGATAGAGACATTTGAATGGTTGCCTACTTGTAAACAATCCTTGTTGGAAGCTTGCATGCCTACTCCAAAATTCTCAAGATTCTCCTTGCTTGAGGCCGCTCTAGAAGGCCTTCCAGTTATCTCAAATGGTTTCTAATGTCATGCATTCTTCCACACAAGCAACTACAAAACAAGCGCAGTAGGGAAAGCATGTAGCCACGTGCACGGCTCCTTACTCACTTTCAAGTGTTTAAAGTAGGACATGCTTACCAATTCCAATGGTAGAATCGATACCTCATTGCAAATTTTGCAATCAAACGAAACGTGAAAATAAAAGAATAAATATATCCTATTTTTAACATATCCAGACTACTTTTACACCTTAGATGGACAAAATTTTCCTATGAGCACCAAATTCTACATTTACTCGTTGTTGGTCTTGTTGTGGTTTCTTGATAGGAATACTAAGCAATTGTTCAAGATTGTAAATATCAAAGAAGGTTAAGACCAATACATCATTGTTGCAATTGTTTTCAATAATTTTTATTATAGACAAGAAATATGTTAAGTAATACAATTTCATAAATTTTTGAAGTTGGATTTGTACTAGTGCAAGGAATGCATTATTAGATTACTACACTTGGTAATCATGATGAACAAAAAATAATTCTAAAAGTGAATGCTTGAACTTTTAAAAATTAATTTTGCCAAAAAAATAAGTTTTATATGAAAAAAAATGCAATATTCCTAGATATTCCTAATTTTTGATAGATTAAATAATTATTTGATAGAGAATATTGAAAACACCTTTTGGATATAGTAGTCTCAAAGGCTTGTTAGAAATTGAAGTTTTAATGTTGAAAATGTTTACATTCTCAAGGGCAATTTATATTTTATGTGTCAAATTTTGGAGTTTTAAGAATTTACGAAGTGTGGGAAGTAGGTGTGATTGTCGTACATTCTAAGTGCTTACATGGACAAAAACATGAACTTGCATGTTTATAGGATATAAAAACAAAGGAGTGAAGAGGGTCAAAGAAGGGGCACTAGAATGCATGAAATGAATTCATACCCTTATATTTTGTAGTTATTAGCTTGATTATAATCTTCCAAAGTGCACTTTTTATTTTTAGCTTACCAATGGAGGGCTTAAAAAATTACCAAATATATCAAAAACTAAGGCTTATCATTTTCAAAGAATGAAGTTTCTATATTCATAGAGTTATAATATCTGGTTTATAGGAAGTGGGACTTGAAGATTTTGAAATAGCCAATATTTGAAAACTTCAACCATAGAGGACTACAATTCTACAAAGAATCTGTCACATTTCTTTTGGGGTGGAATTCCTTGCAAACAAATGCTTGTTTTGTTTCATCATTGCATCGATTCTTGCCACAATAGTTGGCAAAGATTATAAACAAGGTTTTTAGAAATTTCAATCAATGGAAACTACAATGTCTAAAGGAATTTTAAATGTTTCTAATTGGAGAGAGTTACTTTCAATTAGCCCCTTGTTTTGTTGCACCATGTTTCTCTATGGTGGTTGACAAAGGTTTCAAATAAAGGTTTTGAAAATTTCAATCAATGAAGACTACAATGTATTAAAGATTATATATTTCTACTTTTTTAAGTACTACTAGTACTTGAAAAAAATTTGTAATGTTTTTGGTAGATAGAATATATATATATATATATATATATATATATATATATATATATATATATATAAACACAAGTACAATTGCACATATAATTATATATAAATTATTGGAATGGTGTAGCTAAAATGACCATTTCATTCTTGAAATTTGATATACAGCTATTTATGAATAAATCCATAGTCTAGAATTAATATCACATCCGGTAGCAAATGATGAAAATATGAAATATATAGTCCAAAAGTGGACTTTTCAATTTTTAAATGAATCAAAATAATTATCATTTGGGATCAAAAAAATATATAATTGACAAGTGTCAACCTTCTCAATTACAAAGAACATCCAAAATTCTACAAAAAGTTCAAAATTAGTTAAATTTGAGTTAGAAGATCTTTATCAAAGAAGTTGCCTTTCAACAAAAAACTTATGGACTATTATTCTTTAGCATATCGATGGTTGGAAAAAGATTTAGCTTTATCTAGTTAATTGCAAGTAAGTTATATCATATTGTTTTTTTTGGGGGGGGCCAATAATTGAGCCACGAATGTCAAATATTCAATTATGAATATAGACTCCAGTACAAAAAAATCACATTTTATTCTCTAATGGCCACATATATATTATATGCCTATACAAACATCAATAGATATAACAATTTTAAGGAATGTGCAAGTTGAATTTTGAGTGGTTTAGTAACTAATTAGATTGCAAGTAATGTATTCTAGAGTGTACTTTAATAGTTTAAAAAAGATCAATTATTATGTAATTTGATTTTTTTATAATTATCATATTATTGAAAAACATAGTGGAGAGTATATTCACCTCTGATTGGCTAATGTATTTCCTAAATGATATGCAACCATATTTTGATTGTACAAAAAATAGAAAAAATCAATTTTAACATTGAGAATCATCCATTCAAGATAATTACAATATCATCATGTCAAGATGTATAGTGTATTTAACATCCAAATAACATATCAATGAATTATGTTTTAATAATTATATATAAAAAAAAATGTGGCTAAGGATTAGATTTCTTTCATGAACATAGACATTTTGATTAATATATTAGACATGTTGTAAAATAATAGAAAAATAATTTTTTTATATTTGACATAGTTATTGTAAACATAATTTATAACTTTTCAGTTCAAGATTATATGAATATGGTTAAATTATGATTTTCATTATTAACTTTAAAAAGTCCAGTTGACTATCAATGGGCTTCTTTTCTCATTATAAATAGAAAATGAGTTGTTTTAAAATGAAAAATACAAATTCATTTGTCTCACATTAGCTAATGAGAAACAACCAAATTGATTTATATTGTAATTCCAAGCATAAATATTTTGTTTTAAACACAAAAGAATTAATTTTCTCTACCTTTCACAACAAATTTATAGAATTCATATTTTTATACACATCTAAAATAATATGAAATTTACTATACAAGCTACTTCAATTAGTGTAAGAGTTTCAAGAATAGTTAGATCCCTCATGTATACCAATTTGGAGGAATGTGGGATAAATGTGGTCTAATTAGTGCAAATCTTAGTTGGATAATTTTTAGATGGAAATTGGATGATGTAGAAGGTGAATGAATGAAAATGAAAAATGGAGTATTATAGATCATAGTTGGATGTCAACCACACTATTTGAGACAATACGAAAATAGAACATACCAAATTATATTGGTTTGTCTAAAATAGAGTGAAGTATTATAGTATTTAGTGCACTTTTGAAATCAATTGGCATTAGAGTTACAAATTATTTGTAGTTAGTGTTTATATTGTGTAGTGCACTAATTTAATTAAGTGGTGTAGTGAATTTTTGCCAAAACTTTTATTTTCTATACAAACAAAAACAAAGTTGTCCTATCTTATACAAATTCCCTATACAATTTCTATAGGACATCCTTAACCTCTAAAGAACCATAAGTTCACTATGGGGCTTCTGCAATTACATTTGCAAAAAATTTGCAATGTGAATTTGACTACTAGTTTGTGCACAACATAGAGATTGCAACTCCAGTTTCATTCTCCTAATTGCTTGGATGAAAGTTATTTTAATTTGTGGAGATATTTTATCAAGTTGTTGTCCTATCCAAGGGTTGGATTTGGTGTTACTAGGATATATTATTTTTCTAAAATTACAAATATGCAAGTATGTCAAGTAGTTGACTAAGCCAAAATTGCAATGACTCTAGTTCAAAATGGGATTTGCCAAAACAAGGTCATAGATTTTAAAAACACAAAAATTTCAAAAAAATCCCTATGTGAAGAGACCCTCATTTCAAATCCATTCAAAAAAATTTGACTCAAAAAATGATAATATTTTGCTTATAATTGGATTTAGAAGGAATTTTGAAATTTTCCTTTCAAAATTAAAAAAAGAATATTAGTGATAGCATTGGTGAATCTAATTGTATAGATGGAATCTACAAATAAAAATCTACAACTTTTATTTGTACATCAATTCCAAAATATGCTTCCAAATTTCACTTTCTAATGATTTTTCTCAAATTGTCAATTCAAGAGATGACTCTGGACTAGTGTTCTTAAAATTGGCTAAATTGTTCCAGAAATCTACCAAAAAAATGGAGAGAAAAATGTCTATAATGAAAAAAAATTGAAAATGGAGATTTGAGTCACACTTTCAACAACAATGGTGGTTCATTGGTAGAAGTTCGAAATGGATGTAAAGTTGGTAGCTTTTGTCAACTAAGTCAATGGTTTCCTTATCAAATTGGTGCAATTTGGAGTGTCCATGAGGGAGCTTAGCGGTGCCATCACAACCGTCCATTTCGCCATGAGCTTCTCTCTCATGCCCCTCTCCATGCAGAAGTTTGGTAGTATTATTGATGGTGCTTTTTGAGTGTCCTTTGCAAGTGTTAATGCAGTTTGTATTATGTGTTTATTTTGTGTTTAAAGTGTGTTTAAGCTTGTCTTCAATCCTTGTCACCGTCGTTGTGATTCCCCGCCTCCAAAACTTATTCGTTTTTGAAACTTGCATGTCGGCATATTCTGTTGTTTGAGATTTTGAGTGAGTGAATGTCTAAGTGACTGAGTGTGTAACAATTGTGATTTCTAAACTTCCAAATTCCAATGTGCCACTTCCGGATTGTTGTGAAGTTGTTGGAGACTTGGAGGCACCCATTATTTCCGTTGCATTCATTGCAATTGGGAACTTGTTTTCATAGGAAATGTGGACTTATGATTGTTGGATTTGTTACTAGCTTGCTACAACTTCAAATATAATCTCCCCCCTATTTAGCTTTCATCTTCTTTGTGACTTTTCATTGATCTGGCATTGCTCTTGTGCTACCACTAGTAGGAACCTGTATTTTTTTGGACATTAATAGCGAGCATGTTTTCTAAAATAGAAGCAAAAAGATGGGATAGTGGGCATGGAGGCAAAATCGAATTGAATGTTTTAGAAAACATTGGGATGTCTTTGGCAATACGAGTTGATGTCTTATGCAACAGTGATGTTTTGGGAGACATTGAAAAAAATATAGCTGTGTTCTATACAACATCCAATAAAACAACAACTTGCCACGTTGGCAAGGAATTTTGGTTTAACAATGGATAACTTAGTAGAAATTACTGTGGACTAGGGTAAAATGCAGACAACATAGAAAAACATAGAGGAAGGGCAATTCCTTGGAGGCTTTTAAAAAAGTATTGCATGGAAAGAAAAAAAATAGCATAATGACTACATTTTCCATTGCACTTCCAATGTAGCTCTAATTATATTAACAAGTCTTGAAAAATTAGTCTAATGCATTCTACATTATCTAATTTCCATAAATATGTATTTCCATTGTCCGATATATTTTAGAATTGAACATAAATTGTTCTCAATTTTAGAAGATCATTTTTCCAACAATGTATGAAATTCAATCCGTCCTATTTTTGTTGAAGTCTTGTGTTTACCTTCTTATAAACAACAAGACATATAAGGTTTTTGAAAAATGATTTTGTTTATTGATGCATTCTGTATTGAAATAATTTCATTCTTCTTTTATATGGCATCCAACAAGGATGAAGTGGCACATGTGCCACATCAGCACACTTTGACACCATCTAAAAATTTGATCAATATTTTTATAGACATCAACTGAAACATCCAACTGTATTTTGCAATATCAACTAAGATGTCAACTGAGATGTTTAGATCTTTTTTGTAATGTCAACTTCAACAACTTTGTATAATTCAAAAAAATTCAAATATCCCATGTGGTTTGTCTTCCCTCCTATCACCCACTTGTATAAATAGTTTGTTCTTTTGTGTCAATATACTCACAATAAGTGGCTTTTCAAGCCATACTATATAATTACTAGATACAATATATGATATATGGTATATTGTATGGTGTATTGTGTAGGACCTATTTTGTTTAGTGTAATATGTATGGTGTACGTCTAAGTTGATGTTGTAAAATATTTCAAAAATTGTCATTGACATCAAATCTTATGTCTCAAAAAACGTCTTGATGTTGAAATTAATGTCACTAAAAACAATATCAAAATTCTTCTTGACATCTAAGTTGATGTTGTTCAAAACATTATTAATCTTTTCAGACATCACACTATAAGGAAATGCAGTCTATGATGACAAATTTTTAACAGAGAATTGTTCGAAATGACAATAGCCATGTTATTACTACCTTATCTTGTTAATTTGTGAAAACTTGTTAATTTTTTGTCATGTTGTTGTCAAATTCGTAATTGATGTTTGTTTTTCTTACCCCTATTTTCAAGACAACAACTATTCATGGATGACATATAGACTCACTAATGATTATTGAGATAGGTGATTGACCAAAAACTCAAAGATTCCATTAGGTTTCTTATGCACGTACCTTTTTATCATTTGCTATGGATATCTTAGCTTGAGTTGTGTATAGAAGAAAAACTCTCTGTATATAGATGGGTTGGTAGGAGGTAGAACAACCCATGTGGGATGTATAATTTAGAAGTTGCAAGAGTTCAACCACTCATAGTTAAGTTTGAAATAGGAATTGTGTTAAAACTAAAATTTCAAACCTCATTTAGGCATAGTAGAATAATTTTTTTTTAAAACTTTCAACTGAATAAAGTTGGAAAATCAATTCAAATTTCATATCCAAAAATCCGTTTGATATTTTGATCCTCCAATCAAAAGTTATAGACAAATTTCAAAGAGGCGGTAGAAGGGAATTTTTTTTGACTTTTTCAAACATTCTCTCTGAAATTTGTTCATAACTTTTGATTGGAGGATCAAAATATCAAACAGATTTTTGGACATAAAACTTGAATTGATTTCCCAAACTTTTTTAGTTCAAAATCTTTTGCGAAAAATTATTTTACTATGCCTAAATGAGTTTTGAAATTTTAGTTTTACCACAGTTCTTATTTCAAACTTAACTATGAGCGGTTGAGCTCTTGCAACTTCTAAATGACATATCCCACATGGGTTGTTCTACCTACTACTACTACTACTCCATGCGCATGTAGAGAGAGCTTCTCTTCTCAAATCCACAAAAAATAAATGATTCATGAAGCAACGTACACTAATGGCAATAAACTGTATTGTATATGCACTTTTGTTCAATATAAGAAGGTTTTCATTTAAAGCAATTTTACTTTTGATACTCTATCTTTTGCAAAAACTAGGGACATTTGTAACCATTGATTAGGCCATCATGCGAGTATGACAATGAGACAACTGACGAAGGAAGGTATTAGGGAATAGAAGATGACAAAAATTCTAGCAAAGTGACAAAATAGTTGACAGAATTTTGTCAAATTATTGGCTGAATCTACATGTTCCCACTGACAAAGCAATTGACAAACTTTTTTTCAATTTTTTGTCAAATAAAACACAATTTCCCTTGTAGTGTCATGACATCAAGTCATATGTCAGCTGTCACATCATCTTCAAGTTGGGTGAAAAAAATTCCATGTGGCACTTACGTGAATGTGATGTGGCTACACTATAAGGAAATGCAGTCCAAGATGAAAAGTTTTTGACAAAGAATTGTCCAAAATGACAATAGCCATATTATTGCTACCTCATCTTGTCAATTTGTAAGAACTTTTCAACTTTTTGTCAAATTTGTAGTTGATGTTTGATTCTCTTTTCCCTATTTGCCCCAAACACAAAGATTTCATTAGGTTCTTTATACATTTATCTTTTCACCCATTGTTATAGATACCTAAGCTTGAGGTATGTATTGAAGTCAAGCTCTCCGTATATAGATGGAGTGGTAGGAGGTAAAACAACCTATATGAGATATGTCATTTAAAAGTTGCAAGAGCTCAACTGCTCATTGTTAAGTTTGAAATAAGAATTGTATTAAAATTGAAATTTCAAACCTCATTTAGGTGTAGTAGAATAACTTTTAAAAAAAAAGTTTGAACTAAAAAAAGTTTCTAAATCAATTCAAGTTTCATGTCCAAAAATCCGTTTGATGTTTTATTGCTCCGATAAAAAATTATGAAAAAATTTCAAAGAGAATGTTTAAAAAGGTCAAAAAAAATTCCCTTCCACAGCCTCTTTGAAATTTGTCCATATCTTTTGATTGGAGGATCAAAATATTAAACAGATTTTTGAACAAAAAACTTGAATTGATTTTCCAACCTTTTTTTAGTTGAAAGTTTTTTTAAAATTATTCTACTATGCCTAAGTGAGGTTTGAAATTTTAGTTTTAACACAATTCCTATTTAAAACTTAACTATGAGCAATAGAGCTCTTGTAACTTCTAAATGACATATTCCATATGGGTTGTTTTATCTCCTACCACCCCATGTGTATATAGAGAGTTCTCTTCTCTTTCCAAATCCACAAAACAAAAGTGGTTCATGAAGTGCAATGTCAAGACAACAATTGGCTATCCGTACTTGCATTTTTACTTAATATATGAAGGTTTAAATTTAAAGCAATTTCAATTTTGATATTTTGTCTTTTACAAAAAATAAGGACACTTCTAACCATTGATTATTCCATTATATCTACATGGCAATGGGACAACTAACAAAGGAGGATATTAGGGAATAAAAGTTGACAAAAATTCTAGAAAAATGACAAAATAGTTGACAGAATTTTGTTAAATTATTGGCTGAATCTACAGGTTTCCACTAACAAAGCAATTGACAAACTTTTGTCAAATAAAACACAATTTTCCTTGTAGTGCTACCACATGGTGCACTTTTGGCTGCTTCTTTGACCATGCTTTTTGTGACGTTCTTTTAAAAACAAGGCATGTTTTACTAAATTTTTGCCTGTTTTTGCCATGTCAATCTTGATAGATTTTTCTAGACATGCATAGTAGACATGCTTCATATTTGAATAAACGTCTATCCACGTTCATGGACTTGTCAAAAAATATGTGGGATCCTTCTAGAATACACTCACTTTGCTTTTGAATTGTGTTTGTCTTTGTGCTTGCGTTGTTTCACTTTGATCTGGACTTGCTTGTTTTCGGGTACTACTCCCTCAATTGTTGCTTATGTAGGTTCCATGGTGCCTCAATTGAAGCTTCCATAAAATTTTAGGGTGCAATGCTTTGGTTCTAGCCGTAACACCAACGGCATTGGTAAATATCTCGCACCAAGTGCTTATGGTGAGTAGGTGATAGAGATTGACAACATCACACATATGTTGAAGATGCACCTCTCGCAGTCAATTTGCTATCCAATTGCCCGCATTTCACCTTTAGTAGACACTGTTGCATCTTTAGTAGTTATTGATTTGGTGCTTGAGAGTGACGACAACTGATGAGTGACGGGAAAGAGAAAGAAGGTGAACCCTGATTCTATAGCGTGAAAGAGAAGGAAGCTAGATGTGCCATCACTCATGCAACAGTGGCAAGAAGTGTGGGTATGTAAATTTGTTTGGGCAGAGGGCATATTTGATGCTAACAGAGATCTAATTGCAGTCATTTGCCAAAGCTACACGACTATCATGGGAAGGAGTAAGGTGATGGTCTTGAAGTTTGATAATTTGGAAAAACATGAAGGTAAGCATACTTGCAAGGAAGATGGCGTGCCATTGCTGCATCTAAGAAAGGGTGACATATTCTTCAAGATCAATTGCAAGCACATGTGCAAAGCACTGCAAGCTGTGGGCAAGCTGTAAGCCATGATCTAGTGTGATAGATCAGGTGACTGCTGATATGGAGGGCAAGTTCATGAAGAAAGGAGTCCAGTTCTCCATCCTTTTTTCTCTTCTCATTCATGGCTGTCCTATCTGCGACTTTGAAAGGGAATAGTACTTGCTCAAGCATTTGAAAATGAGGAATTTGCCAAGGAAGCATTGGTCAGAATCTACTAGCTGGGAGATGAATGAACATATTCATGCATGCATTCTAACAAAATTGAAGTCTATTGTGCAATCCGTGAGAGTTATTTCCCTAAGTGCCGATGAGGTCATTGCGGTGAATAATTCCTCTTGGATTGTCATTCATGTCTATGTTGTTGATAGTTGGGAATGAGTGCCTCACCTCTTGCACTTGTCTTGCGTGTCTAAAAATGGCACCACGGACTATTTTATTGATGTCATAATGCATGCCTTGATTGATGAGGGTAGTCTCACTTACAACGAGATCACTAAGAAATTTGTCTATTTTCGGTGTTGATAGTGTTAGTACCTTTCAGGGTGCTAAATTTGGGGTGACAACCCAAATCCAGGACAAGTGGACTCCCTTTACCACGAGAGCCAACTAAGTCAATCACTATGTGAACTTGGTTGTCAAGACTTTGTCAAAGTATTCATTGGTTTCTAAGCTTAAGGGCCTTTTTCCATCAATGTACTCTTATTTTTGTTGTAGTAATTGAAGACATGTTGAGCTGTAGAAGCTTGCAAATCTTATGGAAACTAAAGGATTGAAAATGCTACGCAATATGAAGACAAGGTGAATCTCCATACGGAGTCCAGCTCAGCGAATTCTCCAAGAGTACACAACCTTTCTTGTAAAAATGGGAGTTGACTTGATAGTAGGGCTTGGGCACATATCTATGGCCGGGGCTAGTGACAATCTCGACTTTGTGTCTGACATTGAAGTGTTTAAGTTGCTTTGCTTCTTCATTCCACTTGTAAATGCAATTCATTTCTTGATCAAGCTCTCTCAAGCACGTGACATATTTGTCTGTGACATTCTCCAAGCCGTGAAAGTATGCCAACAAGAGTTCGCTCGGTTGTTCATTAACAAGGATATTGCCTTCAACAAGGAGGACTTCCCCCATTACATTGAACTGGTTTCTTTGAAATACAAAGAATTTTCGTTGCAGTGGAAGGAGCTCCCTAGAGACAATGGCATCTATCACCTTTTCTTTGATTTAAAAGTGACTACAATGTATGCTTGCTCCCATGACTACGAGATTGGTGAATATATCTTTGTCACCCAACAAAACTTCAATTGCATCCAAGATTTTATGGAGCACCAATTTTCAAATATGGTTTTTTTTAGATTGATTCCATTTTCTTTTTCTATTTTGGTTGGGTGCCACACTGTTGCATTGATGTTCCCATTATTTTTTAAGTGATTTGTGTCCCCTGACGTGTGCTTGCAAAAATTGCACAAGATCTATTTGTCAAATTGGATCAATGCTTTCCTCAACATGAACTACTCGATGCTTTTGGGATAATATATCTCCAATATTGGAGGCAAAAAGGGGCAGAGGTGAGCTTTGTACACCACTTGTTTGTATTGAAAAGCTTCTACAGTGATGCCAAAATAGTGAATAGGGGCCAACTGTTGTATCTAAGCAGCAAGCCTCACATTGCCCCAAAATTGCTCTCAGTATCTAATCTTGATTTGCAACAAGGTTTATATAAGGTAACCATGCAAGCAAATTGCGAGGCAGCTTGTGGCTTGTCATTGGATGTAAATCTAGTGATTATATTGTGGTGCAGACTTGTGTAAGCTCATTTCTGAATATTATTAAAGTTGCTGAAATTGGGTGGTGCTCAGTCGTAGGGGCTGTAGAAGATGAGAGATGCTTTTCATCTTTGAAATTTTTGAAATCTTGCTATAAAAGTAGATTGGATAAGCATGTGCCCCTTGTTGTACAAATGTTTGGCCATCGGTATTTTTCCCTAGAGAATTTTCCTTACAAGAAAGCTACAAATTCCTAGAAATCCATTGTCAAGGTTGTCAAGCAAGGGGATCTCTAAGGTATTAGACACGTAGTGGTATCCTTTATTTAATTTCCATTACTTGTTGTTACATATGTTTCCTTAGTTTTCATGAGATGTAGCTTGCTTCACTACTCATGTTTCGTTGACATACAATTTATTTTGCAAGACTACGAGAGTTGGCGCTAGCTGCATAGGATTCATCTTTTAGATCAATTAGAGACGTAGGAGTGTAGGACTAAAGGATTGTTGCGCCTTGACTTTGTCTGGGAAGTGGGGAACTAAGAACAATTCTAACCATCGCAACTTGAAAACTAATGCGGCCTGTATGTTTGTGTGTATAACACCAACAATCCATTTTTGTCACTCTTGCATTAGCAAGAAGGGTTCAACTCCCTTGTTGGTGATATAGTTTGTCATTGTTAACTTCTAAAGTCATAAATTGGAAAAATTTACTCAGAAGAACTCTCCAATCTCCATTGCACAAAAAAATTCAATATGAATATAAACTACAATACTTTTACGGAAAAGTTGCTAATTTGTGACACTTGTATGTATCACTTAGCAATTACCTTCGAACCAAAACACAAAAAATAGCATCACTGCACTTCCAACTTTTCTACAAAGTTGTAAGTTCTGCAAAAGTAAAAAAAATTGTAGTAAAAATGCCACATTTTTCCAACAATTTTATATCCCTATTTTCCCCCCCCAAAGTAAATGGGGCGTGGAAATAACTCCCTTTCTACATGGAAATAGCCTTTGGGCTAAATAGCCTATATCCATTATGGGAACACTGCTCTAGACGTTTAGGGGTTAACCAAGTCATTTATTTCACTTACATTGAATTATCCTATTAGTGAAGGCACAAAATTAGAGTCACTAAAAAAACATTTTGGGTGGAGAAATTAGTTCAGAACCAATGTCACCAATGTACCATACAGTCCATATGGACTAATTCAACTGACACCAATTTAATTAGTGAGTGACTTTGGTTAGTTAGTGTCAGAAGAGGATAAATTAGCGAGTCGTGAATGAATCCTCGACGTAACTTACAAGACCAAGATTCTACCCAGTCACCAGAAAGAAGAGACTTACGAAAAGTAACAGATAGTAACTTTCCACGAAATGAGAACGCGTTCCCACCCACAGAGAACTCGACTCCCGCCAGAAGAACGAACGAGGGAAAATTCTGCGCGGGAACAAGGAGAGCGAAGCCACAGAGCTCAACCCGTCCCTCTTCAAATTTAAAATTTAAAAAGGACAAACTCAGCACACATGGGAAACCGCGGCCACGGACATGGGAGCGCGGGAATGGGCGCCTCAGTGGCCATAGGCCCCCAGGACTCTGAACGCTATGAGAGAGACGACGATCACACTAGTACCGCAGGCAGGAAGCCCAAGCAGCAGCAGGGCTGGCCGCTTGCATTGCCGATGGAGAGGGTTTGCGTCCCCGTGAGGAATTGCTGCTGATTAGTTGTGTAATTGCCATTTCACAGGTAAGTTTTTTAGGTGCATTCACTCGCCGCGGCCGAGTGGTTAGGTTTTTTGATTTCGTCTCCGGAGGTGGTTTGTTGTGGCCATGCGATGGCTGGGCATGGCGCCAGGGTTTGTGGAGTGTAGGAGGGGGTTTGGTTGAGTTGATATGGGAGTGAGAGGGAAATGGTTGTGAGGGATCGCGTCTAAGGTGGTGGTGCGCGGCCTTTGCGGAGGACGGAGTGAGATGGATTCCATGAGTAAGGTGCGGATGCAGAGCAGTCCGAGACCGACGTGCGGTCGCCGCATAGTGGCTGGGAAGCGGACGCGGCCGGACGACTCCAAGAACTGCGTGCGTAAGCTGCTGAAGCGGGAGATCAGTCGCGCGGGGAACTGGGCCTTCACCCGTAGCAACTCGGAGGAGAAGTTCCGGAACTTTCACTTACAGGTTGGCTGGTTCTTTCGGTCTCGAGCCTTAGCGTTTTGGTTGCATCGATATAAAATACTTTCTTGATTGTGTCTTTTTCGATGGCAAGGCTGATTTAGTTGGCTAGTCAAGCGGAGGGTGAAGCTCAGTGTGTCTGGTCATTGAATGTTTCGTGGCCCAAGTTCTTTGCTGTGTGTCTTCCCTTCATTCGGAGAGCAGGAACCATTTCAGAGGCGACTGTATTGTGTCTGCCAGCTATGTTTGTAAGGTTATATTATACGGTAGCAGGGTTAACCCTGGTGAAGGACTGTTCTTTCAGTATGGATTTCGATGCCTGAGTGTCGGTCTCGAGTGTGCATTCGGACGAACATACTGTTTTTTAGCTTTCGCTTTCGTTCCGGGTTTATTTCCATTTTGATTGCGAAGATTGTTGCGGGGTGACAAGAAGTGTGAGATCATGCTCCTATCGGTTTGACTTCTTCTTGACCTAATTAGTTTTGATTTTCTACCGTGTAAGCTCTGGTCTGAACTAGTAACCAGAAGCTCTGCCCTTTCAAGCACAGTAGACAAATGACAATGAGCTCGTCGTAGATTTTCTGAAAGGTCTGGCAGTGGAACTTGTCACTTTCCATCATTAATTATGTGAACAGGTCAGAGTCTCAATTTCGGAGAGGAAATTTTCATAAACTGCCCCTCCCGGTGCGTTGGCCGCATTCTTGGGATTTAGTTGCATAAATAGGGAGGAGTATTTCACCAAGGCAACTTGCTCATGAATACAGCATCATCCTTCATGATACCTTCGGTGTTCCGAAATTGTTCAATTGTACCAAGTTATTGGTTCTGGAGCAGACTTGGGGGGCAATCTTTTGCATGTATTTGTTGTATTTACTTTTAACTGTAGTGTCCCTATATGGTATTTGAGTGCGATTGGGCAGCTGGGGCTTCTTGAATGAGAATTCATTTCAGGGATAGTCTCTGTCCTCGTTTAATTTGCGATCGTAGACGTCAATTAAACTATTTTAGAAGATCGTAGACGAAATCAATGTTTCCAATTGACAGGGCGGATATTTGATAAGTCCGTTGTATGCTTTCATTCTCATGCTTGCAGGAGGAATTTGATACTCATGATCCTAAAGCTCATCAATTCTTGAAGTTGCCGTTCTTGAAGAAAAGATCAAGGATAGTAGAGATCGTGGCCGCGCGAGACACTGTGTTTGCATTGACACACTCCGGGATATGTGCCGCCTTCAGTAGAGGTTTGACATGTGCTACCTGTGCCCAATGCATTACCGTATGCTGATGTGTTGAGTTGTGACCTGCGTAATATGGCTTCCTTTATTGATAGTGTATTTTTGAGTGTTGGCAGACACAAACAAGAGGATATGCTTCCTCAATATCAGTGCTGATGAAGTGATTCGCAGTCTTTTCTACAACAAGAACAATGATTCATTAATTACTGTATCTGTTTATGCCTCTGACAACTTCAGCTCCTTAAAATGCAGAACAACACCCATCGAGTAAGTGGTACTGTCGCACCTACAGATTTCTATGTGGGACGTGTAGATTGTCCATTGTGCATGCCTTCAGTGCTGCGGTGAGACTGATGGCTCTGGTTTCATGTGGAGGAAGTCTCGTCTAGAAGTCTTGCACAGTTGTTGTGGACCATTCTGAGGGGCAGCGATATGCTGAAGTCTGGTGCATGTCACTGTAACAGCGAGTTTTGAAACTGATAGGTTCTGTGCCCTCATAGCTGTGTTGATGCGGTCCTTATTTATCAGCCAGTTAGTGACCAAAATTTTCGTTCACAGGTATATCCGGAGGGGACAGCCCGATGCAGGGTTCCCTCTTTTCGAGTCGGAATCACTCAGGTGGCCTGGGTTTGTTGAGTTTGATGATGTCAATGGGAAGGTCCTCACATACTCTGCACAAGACAGGTATCTATTTCTTACTTCTAGATTTTGAGATAAAAGTCATTGTCTTGCAATTTAGTCTTACAGAGAATCTGTAGTAATTTTAGGCAGTGGTTTCAATGCCCAGGGAATAGTAGTCCTGTTTTATGTTTAATTATTGGTCTTGTGGTGCTTCGTATGCAAAGCTTCTATTGAGTATGTCAGGTGCTGTGATTGAATTTTAGTGGAAAGTAGCTTACTCTGTACTAACATTGAGAGTGGAGTGTTTATAACAGAATCTATAAGGTGTTTGATTTGAAGAATTACACAATGCTGTATTCTATATCTGATGAGCATGTGCAAGAGATCAAAATAAGGTGTTTACCTTTTTCCTTCCTCTAAATACCGATACTCAAATCCCTCATTATATTACCAGTGTTCGCCGTGTTTGACGATCAGCAATTGTTTTATTTTGATTGAGTATTTTTCATCCCTTACGGCATACTTATCTGCTGTGTGTCGTTCTGTTTGCCAGTCCTGGCATAATGCTATTGATCTTTGACAGGGCACAAAGCCATGTGCCACTGAAGATACTGTCTATAGAGGACGGTTCGGTTCTTAAGGCCTTCAACCATCTGCTGCATCGCAACAAAAAAGTAGATTTCATTGAACAATTCAATGAGAAGCTTCTTGTCAAGCAAGAGAATGAGAACCTCCAAATTCTTGATGTAAGCAATTACTGTAACATGCAAACCCCTATTTTTTCATGAGGTTTAACTTCATTCTTCTTTGAAGAAGGAATTGTTCCAGTCCCTAGATAGATCATGCAGCGTCTACTACATGATGTTAGTGCGTCGGGTGATCTGTCTACAAAAAGCTTGATTAGGATTTCTGATCTCTTTGGCAGGTAAGAAACTCTCAACTGACTGAAGTCAGCAGAACAGAATTTATGACGCCCTCAGCATTTATATTCCTATATGAGAATCAGCTATTTCTCACATTCCGCAACAGGACAGTAGCTGTGTGGAACTTCAGAGGAGAGCTTGTCACCTCATTTGAAGACCACTTGCTGTGGTACCCTGACTGCAATACAAATAATATATATATTACCAGTGAACAAGATCTCATAATTTCCTACTGCAAAGCTCATCCGGACAACTCTGCTGAGGAAGGTGCGATCATTGTTTCTTCTGATTTGGGGAATGAATTATGTATATGGTACTTCTGATGTTATGGAAACGGGGACTGATATTTTTTGGCCTTCAATCAAGTATAATCTTATTTTGGATGATTCTCATATGGTAATTGCTTGGGTGCAGTTGGTTCCATCAACATCAGCAACATCTTGACTGGAAAGTGTCTTGCAAAGATTAGGGCAGATGACCCAAGTCTTGGTATCAGCCCTCGTGCCCGTGCCAATTCCTCGAACATTCGCAGTTCAGTGCAAGAAGCCCTGGAGGATGTTACAGCCTTGTTTTATGACGAAGAAAGAAATGAGATCTATACAGGAAATCGACATGGATTAGTTCATGTTTGGTCTAACTAGGTAAATCTGTGGTCTAGTAGTTCATTATTTTTTCTCTTATCTGTTTGGATGTACTCTTGCAATCTGCAATTTGCACTTTCGCCCAAGTAAAGGCAGGTTGATCTCTTCTCTTCTACCCTCTTTATGTGAATCTCAATCTGTGCAGCGGATATCAATATGTGCAGTTTATGGTAATCTATCGCTACTGGATTGAAGTGACGTGAGAATATTTCTTTTGACGCTTCTCAAGGCAAATGATATCTCGTGATGGCTTACTTATCAGGATGATTTTTAGGTGTGGAGGCAGGTTGTGATTCAGCACACTGGCTACCTCGCTCTTTCAAGAGAAGAGAGGTAAAGTCATAGGGCTGCTGTATCTCAGAATGATACTAGTATTGTGCATACGCTCTTCAGCTCTGGATCAACTGACTGGAGTATTTTTTTTTAATCATTTTATTATGTAATGATACGAAGTATTTGAAATAGCAGTGAGGTTACTTTCTGG
Source organism: Straminergon stramineum (assembly GCA_963920665.1). Lineage (NCBI taxonomy): Eukaryota > Viridiplantae > Streptophyta > Bryopsida > Hypnales > Calliergonaceae > Straminergon > Straminergon stramineum. The sequence goes on along the minus strand of OY987267.1, from coordinate 13,147,742 downwards.
ATAAATTTGTAAACACTTGGTAGATGAGATGGGGTTCAAGAAACATTAATGTGGTCCGTTATTTTTTATCCGAACGCTCTCTCAATTGCAGGACTTCGAAGTGTGAACATGTCGGCTCTTCACTTGTGCTGTACCCACTGCGATAACTTGTAGGGCTGTTTTGAAAGAAGAAATACAGTTCCTTCACTCTGCACTAGTATTGAGGATATATTTGAGTTTTACCAGCGATTTTCCTTAAATTCTCATATTGAACTGTTTTTTCAAGTATAGTGTCCAGGTATTTTCTCTGGTTTTTCCTCTAAATAGAAATATTGAATTTTCCAACAGTTTTTTCCTGATGCTTTCAAATTGCAACTGGGTTTTGTACCAATTCCACCAGCTAACATTAAACTAGCTATTCGTTTTACCATATTTTGTTCACTTATAATTTTGAAGTGTAGAGGAGGTGGTTGAATTTGAAGAAATGATTGGTGTCGCCAGATCTGTCCTCTTAACACTCAAAGAGCGCTATGCACATGTCCAGTTCATTTGTTCTAATTCAAGCGAAGGTAGAAACAACCATTAGCATCCTTATCCCATCCTTGTACCCTAGTTATCACTAAATGTGTCTTCCATATGATTAATTCTGGATGGTTGACACATGTGAAGGACAAATTCTGCACTGTGATTTGCTAACAACTGAATTTTGCAGAGTTCAGATTTGGTCCCACCTACGTGACACATGCAGTGGTCTAGGGAGCCAATACTTTAAAAAATCATAAAAATTACAGAGGACATCCAAAAAACAATTTATTTTTTTGAATATTCGTGTTTTTCATTTGCTAAGACCACAAAAATATAATCTTAAAGAAAAGATGCCTCCAACTATGTTGAATTGCCTACATTGATGCTTTTGGGTGCCCATCTTACTACCCATATTGTGTAGCCTTGAAAAGGTGGAGTTCATATTTGTAAACAATTGTCATATACTTGTAGGGGAGGGTTCAATTTTTTTTGGTTTTCAAACAAATGAGTATGCTTTGTGTTGTTGCCACATTCAAAATAAAAGTAAAAGTAATTTCCTAATTTTTTTAATTGTATAAATTTCAAGATTCAACAACTTCCAAATTGTAGGTCCAAACACTATGAAACAGAGCTTGTGTACCCTTGTTGAGGGCTTTTCGATGGTACTAAGAACGTGGGCAGGGAATGCATGAGATCTCAATATAACAAATGAAACAAAACAAATAACATAACTTAAGGTATAGGTGGTTACTTGGCCTTTCATTCCAGAAGCTTTTGAGTTTCTTGGTTTGTTCATTTTGGGAATTTGAATTGGAGAAGGCCAATTTTGAATATGTAATTTATGTATGCAATTTTTGTGTAAACTTGCTCTACATTATGGATAGATTGAGGTTTTGGAAACATTGTAGCAACAATGTGTAGGGCCATGATTATAGTTGCGCATTTTTTCACACATTGTTTTAACCCTTTTTTTCTTTAGGCTTAAAGTTGCCTAATTTTCTTTTGAGGCAATTGGACATTAAATTGCCTAAAAAAACACATTGGTAGGGTTGGAAGTATGGGACATTCTTGTTGAATAATTAATTAAAGCTCAAAAACTAAACTTGGCACTTCAAAATTTAATTTTAAAATAATTGGCATGAAATTCAAAATATAATTGAACATTTTTTTTTTTTTTTTTTTTTTTTGAAACAAGTGGTAGAGAACACCATTGCATTGAATGAAAAACACATGGAACAACAACCAAGCCCGAAAGCTGGTCAATGAAGAGAAAGAACAACTTAGAAAAAACCGGAGAAAAGACGTAGCATGAAAGAGAGACTAAAGAAAGGAATAGAGAGAGGGACCTCGGTGGCTCTAGATGATAGTAGCACCACAGTGGCTAGCTAAAACAGAAGACTGAAGCCAAATACTATCAAACTTAGTCCAAATGTGAAGAGCACGGTGAGGTTGATGACAAGTCCTTGATATGACCTTCAAATGAGCAACACGGCCATAGTCCACTAAGGAGTCCCATAAAGTTTCTTGGGTATAGACTAAAGGCCACTGGTTACAAGAAAAAACTTTGTTGTTGGGGGAGATCCAAATGATCCATAGGGCTGTGCCTCGAAGGAGGGACCATATAGTTCAAAGGTTATGGAAGCATCGAGGGATATTAATGCCAAAGACGCATTGGCTGAAGTCAAACCTATGATGTGGTTCCAAAATAGGACTAGTGCCACGGATGTGGTAAAGAATCAACTGAGCATAATCCCACACTTCTTGGGCTTTGGAGCATAGATAAAATCTGTGGATTGGGATTTCCTCAGTGCGTAAGTCACAACAATTGCAGTTGGTGTTGATGCCTAGGGCAATCCGAGCCCTCCATGAGTGAACTGCAATAGCTTTGTGCCAAACTGACCAAATAAATGTGGCATCTTTCTAGGACCGCATCTTATACTACACATCCTACCAGTTAGGGGTGAAAGTGGGAGGGAGCAAGCATGACCATTTTAAGCTAATTGTGGTCTTTGGCCGGCAATGTTGGGTAAGGAGTTGACAACCTACTGATGTGGAGTATTCCATGAGTTGCCGCCCATTGTTCCAATTCCATCTACCCGAGTCAAAGTCTAGATCCTGAATGATGCCGTAAAAGAGTAAGGGGGAGGCGTGATGTTGAGTCTTCTGAGATTGTAAAATCCTAATTCGATGTATATATCCATAGAGTTCTTCGGCCCTATCATTACAAGGGAGTAGAGACAACCGCGATGAGTGGTGTCCAACTATCGCCCATGTGGTCCCAACTGGTAGGGAAAAGGAGTGGGATTTGGAACGTTGGAGGTTGAAGTTGGCTCCCTTAACCCACTAGACAATCATCGGGATGCGGTCATCAGATGTTGAAAAGACTCCCACCCATTCAACGTGCTACACCATATCGACGTGTATTGTAATGAGTTGCTACCAATGATATGGAATCCTCGAAATCAAGTAGGACCAATGTTGTCGTTTGAGTTGTGTAAGAGAGAACTTCAAGGATACCACCTCCCAAGGTTTAAAGGCTTGTGTGTCTAGGTCCCATAAGTCTCCAATCTTTCGTAACCCCTGTTGTGCTAATGTTCTCTCTCTAGTCGCTAAAAAGTTAAAATTGGAACCAATATAACTAGTGGACCACCATGCTCGTATTAAGTACCTCATCTGCATTGGTTGGTCGACGCAGCTCAATATGTTTGACCAATTGTTGCCAAGTGGTTGTAATTCAGTTCTAGACCTGAGAGCCATGGGTAACAGAGGGTCTATGGACTATCAACCATGATGGTGAAGGAAACCAATATCCACTCTTTAGGTGTGGTTTCATCTTATGAATGCGGTATCAAAGTAGGATCTTTAAGTTGGAGATATTAGGTTCGATAGCGAATAGGACCCATTTGGCTAGTAAGGCCGTGAAGGACACCTCAAGGTCAAGAAGTCTCGGACCGCCTGCCATTTTAGGAAGACAATAGTCGTCCCAATTGACGCGAGCTCGTGAGGCATGTTCTGTCCCACTCCACAGGAAGTTCCTGAGGTTGTTGCGAATTGTTCGGATGGCTTGTAATGAGCCGCTCCAAATTGCAATAAAATAATATAGTGTGGACAAGAGCATCGCATTGACTACCAAAGCTCGCCCTGCTAAAGATAGCCGTTGAGTTGCCCAATAAGTCAATTTCTTCGCGATCTTTTGCTGTAGGAAGGAATCGATATCGGTGGTGTCGAGGGTAATGCCAAAAGGTGCCCCAAGCAACTTGGACAATGAACCTATGGGGGCCCAGGTGAGGTCGAAATTATCCAATCAGGAAGGGCACGGGACAGATGAGAACCAATAACCGATGCTCTTGGTCCAATTTATTAGTAACCTTGAAGTTGACCCAAAGCGTTCGAGTAGAGAGATGGTATTCCGTAAATTCTCTTCTTCCCCTAGGATTGAGAAGCCTGTGTCATCAGCATATTGTGCTAGTAGTTGTTGTAAGTCACTCTCTGGGAGTTGAATGCCTTTGATGTTGCTGAGACGTTGCTCTTTGTTGGCTGCCATATTGAGAACTTCATCTATAAGGAGAAACAAATACGGTGCTAAGGGACAACCCTGACACACCCCACGCTAGATTGGAAAATGAGTTGTCATCTGTCCATTTAGCATCATTGTCCCTGAGGCATCTTGGAGTAACATCGTGACTAGACAAGTGAAAGTGTCAAGGATGCCCATCCTTTCCATAACCTAAAAAAGGAATTCCCAAGAGACGACATCATAAGCTTTAGCAAAATCGAGCTTGAGAAAAATCAGATCCTGCTCTAATTCCTTGGCCCACTCGATAGTTTCGTATTGAAGGAGGATGTTGCATAAAATGTGCCGGTGAGGGAGGAACACTGATTGTTCTGGACTGATTACCTCCCTTAGCAATTGTTGAAGCCATAACTGTAGAGCTTTAGCAATAATTTGGTATGAAACATTTAATAGAGTAATCGGACCCCAATTAGAAAGGTCTACGTAGTCACCTGATTTGAATATGAGTGCGATTGTCCCAAAGGTTGTACCAAGTGGTAACTGGCCTTGGTTTATTGCCAATTGTACCATTGTCAAAAATTCTTCTCTGATGAAATCCTAGAACTTGCAAAAGAAGTCTATCGTAATGCCATTGGGGTTGGGGCTTCGGCCTTTAGCCATCTGAAGTAAGGCTCGATGTAGTTCATCTTTGGTTAGTGGGAGAGCTAATTGTTGCGCCATCTGTGGAGAGAATCGTTTTTCCACTGTTGCCAAGATTAATTCTTTGTTTGCCGCAATGTCAAGGGAAATAGCTTCCCGAGAGTAGAGCTTGGTATAGAAATTTGTATAGATCCGTTCGATGTTAGCCCGTTCGTGGCAGAGTTGACCATCACTATCCCTCAATTCGGTGATGGCCGAGGTATTAGGGGTCTCACAAATTGCGCGAAAGAAATCAACAATCAACTGATTGCCAAAGAGCCTTCACCTAGCTCGTGACCTAATTTTCTGACCTTCTATCTTTCTATTTTCAAAAGATGCAAGATGTGATCGTATATAGTGTACCTCATCGTGGAGCGGTATGGATTGAGGTTGGCTTTGCAGCAAGGTAGTTTTATGCTCTAAATCGGCGCATAGTGCTGCTTCTTGATTGCGATAGCTGTGAGCCCGTTGAGTACAATAGTATCTGTAGAAGTGTGATACCCATTTCAATTTGGAGAAGAAAGAGGCGTTAATTGGTGCAACCTTCTAGACTCTGCAAATCTCCATATCTACATCCTCAAAATAGAGTGAAGACATGATCCATCTACTGGGGCGATGGAGAGGTTTGGCAAGTTCTATGATGAGAGAGACTGGGTAGTGATCAGAGCGAGTATGATCCCCTCGAATTCGGTATTTTAATATCTTCCGTTGATGTGTGGTAGAGTCCAAGAAAATGTAGCAGCGATCAAGATGAGCCATAACTTTGGCACTATCAATTCAGCCATTGTCCCATGAATATGTGAGAGTGGGGGTAGTCAAGGGATAGTTTGCTACTTGGATGGAATCCTTGAGGCTATTGAATAATTGAACATTTAGAAGTTATCTTTAAATGCCTCTTAATTGGTGGGAAAGTAATGAGAAGACAAGTTCTTTATACAAGTAGGGTAGGAGGAGGTAAAACAATTTATTTGGGATATGTAGACTACGAAGAGTAGATGTTGAATTGTTCATAGTCAAGGCAAAAGCAAGAATTGTGTTCAAAGTAGAATTTAGACCTCATTTAGGAAATGTGTAATACTTTTTCTTAAACTTTGAACTAAGTGAATGTAGGAAAGCAAGTTGAATTTCATTTCCAAAAATTTGTTTGAGATTTTAAAGCTCTGATCAAAAGTTATGGACAAAGTTCAGAGGGGTTGGAAAAGACATTTTTTTGACATCTTTAAATATCTTCTTTGAATTTTTTCTATAAGTTTTTAGAAGAGGCTCAAAATCACAAATAGGTTTTGGGGATGAAAGCTAGCTTAATTTCCCAACTTATCATAATTCAAAGGTTTTTGGAAAAAATTATTCTACTATACCAAAACAAGGTATGAAATTCTACTTTGATCATGATTCCTATAATTTAACAATAAGTAGTCAAGCTCTTATTTTCAAATTATTCCATATCCTTTGAGGATTCATGACAATGGATTTCATTATAAAACAACCTCTTTACCCTTTAGTTTCTTTACATGTCAATGAAGTAATTCCTTAGTTTTGCCATCAAATTTTTTTGTGATGGTACATGGTCAAATGATAGATTGGTACAAGTAGCTTAGTGAAAACTAGTGATTGTACTAGATTGTAGACTTTATTTTGCTATTTTGAACTTTTTGACTAACACTAAGAGTTCTTTTTTCTCAACAATTTGGTCATAGATTGTAGACTTTATTTTCCTATATTGGACTTTTTGACAAAAATTAGATGTTCTCTTTTTTTCCATCAATTTGATCATTTAATTCTTGTTAACATTTACAATTTCTCTTATTCATTTTTTTCCCACCAACCCCACCCTACAACTACAATATCCAAGTTTCTTTGTCATTCTATAATTAGTAGTATACTACTTTCATCCATCCAAAGTTCAAATTGTTGTAAATATTTTATTTCTAGAAAAATTTCAATCTTCAGAGTAGAAAGTGAATTTTATCTACTTGATTTCATTAGTAAAGTTCAAATTTGAAAATGATTATTTTTTTGGCTAAAATTTTAGATTTTGAGCATTTAGAAGTTCCCCAAATATGTGAAGAAAGCAACACTTTAGACAGTTTTTTTTGCAAAAGTGGATATTCCCTTGATGAAGGAGTATTGACCAACAACTAGTGCAAACACATTTCTAAAACTCGAAAAAATAATTCAATGATACATTATAATTGTTTAGAATGTTTTGTTCATTTGAAATCATCAAAGTGTTTTTTAAGGATATCAAGAATGACAATTGTCCTTTGGATGATCAACAAATATTTTTTATATTAAAGAATGACTAATTTTCATTCATTTTTTGAGTGCTTATTAATGCTATATCAAAGGGTCCTAATATATGAACATATATGTGAGCTTGGGACCATGAGCCCATTAGCCTAGAAGACTATATACCTATATTATAAGTATCAATTATAGAAACCTTATAGTATAACTATGTTATAGATACTTATACTATAGGTGGTTATATTATAAGCACCTTCAATGATTGTAGAATATTTTTATTTATGCATATGCTCAAGGCTCACATGCTCGCATTTTTATACTCACATACTAGCATTGTTGATGCTATATCTACATTATTGAGTTATGTTCAAGTCATATTGGTTGTCTTTTTAATTTTACATGGGATGGTTTATAAAAAAATAGTGTATCTATATTAATAGTGTATTTTAACACTTTGAACTTTTTTTCCTTAAAACTTGATTTTGAAATTAAAGATGATTTTTTTTGCTTGTAAGCAAAACTAACAAAATGAAACTTCTTACTTGTAATTTCTTCTTCACTTGAAAAATTTGGAGAAATCTACACATTAGCATTTTATCAAGGTTTGAAGTTGGAGACCTATAATCACATTTCTTAATATAAATTGGCAAAGGATTTTTTAATACTATAATATTCTATACTAGATTGTACCCCTATTTTGAAAATAAAAAATTTTAAGCATATTTTGTATTTCATTGAAATGAATTTTATTCACTTGTTCTTCATAAGTTCATTTTGATTTGAAATTTCACAAAAAAATATGAAAATTTTATAAAAAATAAAAAAATTCTCAAACTTAATTAGTTGAAAAAATGAAGAAGAGACAAGAGAAAGATGTTGGGGTTTGACTATATGGTCATGAGCTCCATCTTTTAGGGGGGAAAACCATGAATCCTTGGTCCACTAGGAGTTAATTAGAAGATAATTCAATTTTCCAATAATTGAAAAGAAAAAAACCCAACTCCAAGTAATTGATCAAACCTATTTACTAACATATATCAAACTAATACATACTTCCCCACTAAAAATGCCACCCATCCATTACTAAGGTTGGAATACACCCAAAATCACACCCTACCAAAACTTGCCATCATTACTTTGTGTACATTTCCAAAATCAATATGTACATATGTTGAAAAAATAATTTCAGAACATCCACCAAAAAAAATTTGACCCTTCATAACTTTTGCATATAGTATCTAGATGTCCCATTCTTTGGTGCATTAGAACCTCCTTTCACTTACCAACACAAAAATCTCTAAATTCCACTGATCTAATAATAGTAAATAGGCAAAGTAGCAAAAAGTGGTGTTTTGGGGGGTAACCTAAGGTAGTAGCCCCCCCCCAATGTGCCACTAATCCTAAACCACCATCTTCAATGCATGTACATCTCCAAAATCAATTGCGTACCTACAAAACAAAAATTGTTTCAGAACCAAACTTTATTCCTTCATAACATTTGCATACAATATCCAAATGCCAAATTCTTTGGTGCATTAAAACCTTCTTTCACCTATACAAAAATATGACTAGTCTAATAATACTAAATAGGCACAGTAGCAGAAGTGATAGTTTTGGGGTGTTACCTATCCTTTGCAAGTTAGCCCTTAATTAAACGTTGACGCAAACATTATGTGTCCAGTGGATGACAAAGAATCTTCCTATGTATAATAGGACAGAATTGAAATTGTTCATCCATGGAATTTGGTACAAAAAGGAGAGATCTTGCACAATAGTTTGACCTCCAATGCGTATTTTTTAATTTTTTTTTAAAGTAGATGATGTCACACAGTTCCCAAAAGTGATGATTTCCACGGTCACCAATCCATCCAATCCATCCTTTTAAAGGGTTAGACTGAAAGGGTCAAGAAAAATCTCACTACTCGAGAGAGCAAGAGATGCAAAAGACGGTTTGGGGGCATCCTTGACCTGGCAATTGATACTGTTATGATACTCCCGTGCCTTGCAATTTTTGGAACACAGTGCCCAACTAGAAAGAAAATCTTGTCCTCCGTACTTGGTCAACAGGAAACATAACATAGCCTTGGAATTGGTGGAGCAGCCAGACACTCACCCTCTGGCATCAACTACGTTAAAGTCTAAAGTTAAGTTAATTTTTAAAAATATATATATAAAAAGGTTAAAGTTAAAGTCTAAAGTCTAAAGTAAAAGTAAGTTCCTCCCTATCACTACAGTAGCTTATGTAGTGATTCGGTTACAAAATTCGGAGCTTCGGTTGTCCCGTTGCAAACTGTGCACAGCCCCAAAGCACACCCAGTGAGGCATGTGCACGTGCAAGCTTTTCAGGTAAGGTAACTACCAGCCAAAAGCGTCCAAATGAGAAGGCATCTCGGCATGGTTCATGATTATTAAAACGGTCTTGGATTTCGTCGAGTCTTTGTTGGTTGGCAATTGAAAGAAAACTCTTGGAAGATGTATTGTAGATGTGTTCTCTAACGATCTCTAGACCTCTGCATGAGACAACAAATTGGACCTTTCCTTGGAGGATTTGTGAGAAGATAAGGAAAATTGAAGATCATTTGAATCATGTAGAGGTCTGGATTTGACAAATCTACCCACCAGCGTACCCATGTGCAAGCTTTTTAGGGAAGATGACTACCTCCAAAAATGTCCAAAGAAGCATCTCGGCATGGTTTATGATTATTAAAATGGTGGTCTAAGATTTTGTTGAATCTTGTTTGTTGGCAATTGAAAGAAAGAAGATCTACTTAGATGTTCTCTAACAACCTCTAGGCCTCTCTATAAGGGACAACAAATTGGACCTTTCTAACATTTGTAATAAGATAAGGAAAATTTAAGATAATATGAATCTTAAAGAGGTCTAGATTTGACAAATCCACCCACCGGCACATCCGCCTATAGGTGTTTCATGTAACTACCCTGAAAGTGTCCAAATAAGCATCTTAGGATGGTTCATGATTATAAAATTATCTCAGATTTTCTTGAATCTGGTTGTTGGTAATTGAAAGAAGATCTAGATGTTCTCTAACATTCTAACAATCTCTAACCCTCATCAAGAGACAACAAATTGAACCTTTCCAAGATTTATAATGATATAAAAAAAATTCAAGATAATTGAAATCTTACAGAGTTCTCGATTTGACAAATCCACATGACATTAGTTATATCAATGTGTACAATAAGATTCATTTGGGTGTCTAGAAAGCTACCTTTTAAGGCTTCATTCTATTATTTTCAAGGGCTAGACATCTTGAGATGTTTTTCAAAATGAAATTCTTTTGAATAAAAACTTAAAGTGGCATTTCACTTGCTTTCATTGATTCATATTTTTGGAGTTTTGTGGAATTAGTTATGAATTTTTGAAGTATAAATTTTTGAACTAAGAAAAGTGCTCAGTAAACATCTCTACTTTTAAATGTTCATTGTCAATACATTGAAGAATCCAATGTCACTTTTGTAGTGTAATGTTTTAGGGGCACATTTAAGATAAACTTGCCTATGACAAGTAGAATGAATGGTTTGTCTTGTTGCCATTAGCAAAAAAATTCAGATTTTTTTCCACACAAAGATAAATGTGAGAAATGAAGGAAGCAATCAAGATTCTATTTTATGGACAAAGTAGGAATTTTTTAATGAATTTTTGAAGTGTATAGCCCAATTGGCCCGACAGAGTCTCTAGACTACCTCAAATTAGCAAAAAGTGTTTCCATAAGGATCATCTTACCACCTAAAACAAGCACAACATTTTCTAATATGGCTACAAGATTTCCTAACATGGCCATGACATGAAGGAATAAAAAAATAACTTTTTATGACGAGTTTACACTAGAGAGGTCTAAGTGTCCTATGATAGTCACTAATAACTCCATGACCATCTCCAAAGGCATTGATTATGGTCACAAATCAATCTATTGTAGTCCTAATCCCATTTATTAGAACTTTTTTGTCATGACTTGATATAAACCACTCATGGGGAGTTTTCTAGGAGCCTATTATGGAAGATTGGCTTATCATAGGTAGGTTTATCCTAGAGTAGAGGCAATTTAGTACTCCCAATCTCACAAGAAAACAAGAATGTAATACAAGAATTGAAAGCAAAATGTTACCAATCCAATTCATAAACATACATGCTTAGATGTGCACATTTCAAGTTTGAGAGTATAAGATTAATCTTTGGGTTAGATAAAATCAACTATTTAAATAATTTGTAGTTCAATTTTTTTGGTGTTCTAAATAACCTTAGAACTACCAATTTTGTTTATTGAGTTCTGACATATTTTTGCTTAATATGTCTTCGTACATCTACCTATTAGAATTTCATCAAATTAGCCAAGAAGAAAGGTTGCTTTATAAAAATTCAAGCATTACTACAATGAATGAGAAGTTGTTTAGATGAAACATTGCCTCAAGGCCCTATGTTCTTCATCTAGAATATGGACTTCAAAGTGCTTAGGGGTGAAAAATACATTCTAAGAGAATCTCAAATCTCCTTTCAATGTACGACAAGTCGACAAACCTTTTTTTTCAATTTTGAAGAAGTTCCTAGATAGCAATCGCTCATATTTTGGTAAGGAAACAAATTTTGATATTCATCCATCTCTAAAACAAATAATCACTCTTTAATTTCATAAATGTCCTTTTTTAATTCCAATTTGGCAATTTCATTTATATTAGTTATAGAATTATATAAATATGTAAAAGAGACTACTATTTGAGCATCAAGAGTAAAGGATTATTTTGATATAATACACTTTCGCTCCATGCTACCCTCAAACACAATCTACTTGCCAATAAGATTTAAGATTTAAAAGCCCTTTTAACCTTGAATAAACTCTAAAGGTTAACCTTGACCCAAACTTTTTTAAGACAATTCAACTTTAAAACAATTCTAAGAGACTATTTTCATTGGGCACTTAGAGGGCTAGGAACTCGACGAAGGCTTGACATCCTAGGTGGGCTTGAATAATCATGCCTATTTCTATTGGGCTCATTTTTAATACCCACGCTTCTTAGAAATTAGCAAGGAATTCAAGCCCTCCAATTGACTTTCTATATATTTTAAGCCCCTCCAACCATGCATCCAAGCCTTCGAATTTTGTAGAAGAGAAAAACAAGAGTTGGAAGCTTGGATGGAGCTCCACTTGCAATGGAATGCAAAGGGTGGATCCACTTTTGGAGCTTTAGCCTCTAAATAAAAATGTGATCTAAAAGTCACAAAGTTATTGATGAATGACTTTCTTTGTTACTATAGAAATAGAGATTGCACCTACTAGTTCAAAAATTGAATCATATTTGAGTAAGTACCTATCACCGAGGCAACATCCTCCCAAGGTTAATAATTGAAACCATGCTTTCGACTCTAACAGATTTCTAGGGTTAGTTGTAGGAGCGTAACCTCAGAGTTTTTTCATTCATCCCATCAGGCACAAACAGTTGAGCACTTCATCCAAGATCCAATACAAACGGATGAAAAACTCAAGGATAAGATGGAACTATCACTGACGCCCGGCAGTCGAAAGTCAAATAGGTCAACAGGGAGAGCCCGCCGGCAGGCAGCGAGAGTGACCGGTGAGTCAGCAGCCGGTCGCGGTCGTCCGTGCGACGGGGCGAACGGCCCGGCCGGGCCCGGCCCAAATTAGGGTTTGGTGGAGCAGAATGGAACGAACTAAACGAACAAACCTTGCGGAAACCAACATCATTCGTGGTGATGACGATGACGACGGCCATGGGAGGAGCAGGTGGCTGGCCCCCGCTCGAGTAGGGTGACTGACTGAATGGAGTTTTGACGACGACTCAGTTCTCAGTCCATTGTTCCCGGAGCAATCCCGAGTAACTTACTGGAGAACTTCTCCTTCCGGTAACGTAGCAGCTCTCGAAGCCCGTCGCCAGGGTTTGCTGCAAGCTGTCCTGTGAAGGGATGTGGGGGGAGCGGGCGAAGGGGGTCTGAAGGGGTTGCCCCTTGTTGGAATTTCGCACCGAAGGGCTTTGCTCTTGTGGTTGGGAGCTCAAGTGAGGGTTTTAAGGTGGTGGGTGCTGTGGTTTGGGGATTTTCGCAGAGGTCGTTTGTGATTTCTTATTAGATATGGATGCCGCCGCACATACCGCCTCCTCGACGTCGATGCTTGCGCCGTCTGTGTCGTTGCGGCCGGGAGGGGGGAAGTCCGTCGCGTTTCGGCCGTTTGGAGGGAGTAGTAGCTTGAGTGGTGGGTTTCAGATTGGCAGTCACAGCAGTGGTGTGCAGGAGGAGGAGACGAGGAACCCTAATGCTCGGAGGTTTGTCAGGACGCCGGAAAGTCGGCCTGTGAGGAGCTCCCGAGAGAGGATCCGGTACAGTAGGGAGCAGCTGTTGAAGTTCAAAGATGCGTGCACGCAGGCGCCTGCGGAGCTAGTGGACTCTGGGATCGATGGTTTGATTAACACTGCTAGTGGAGAGGACGATTGGAGTCGGAGAGAACCTCGGGATTTGCAGCAGCAGCAGCAGCAGACGGGGGGGCGAGTGGCGGAGCCGGATACGCGAGATTGGAAGGCACGGGCGCCCGCGCCCGCGCCTGTGGTAGAGGAGAGGTCGTCGTCGCAGCAGAGGGATAGAAACCCTAAGCAGCGGAATGAGAGGACTGAGAGGAATGATAGGGGCGACAATCGGGGCGGGCAGCGGGAGCAATCGAATTCGGGTTCGCAGGCGATGCAGCAGCGGCAGCAGGAGAACGCGCCTGCCGGGCCGGCGCCCGCAATTGTGAAGGCCGCAAATCCGTGGACGGCTCGCCGGGGCGCGTCGTCGGAGAAGGAGAAGGTGTACCGCACGGTGAAGGGGATCCTGAACAAGCTGACCCCGGAGAAGTACGATCTTTTGGCGGAGCAGATGGTGCAGGCGGGCATCAGCAGCGCGGAGATCCTGCAGGCCGTGATTTCGCTCATCTTCGACAAGGCGGTGCTGGAGCCGACGTTCTGCGCCATGTACGCGCAGCTGTGCGTGCACTTGAGCAAGGAGTTGCCTGAGTTTCCCGGGGAGCATGCCGGGGACAAGCCGATCACTTTCCGTCGTGTGCTGCTGAACACTTGCCAGGAGGAGTTCGAGGGCGCGGACGCGCTGCGCGAGGAGATCAAGAAGCTGACGAAGGCGGATCAGGCGGTGGAGCGCGACGAGAAGGAGAAGCGCGTGAAATTGCGTACGTTGGGGAACATCAAGCTGATCGGCGAGCTGTTCAAGCAGAAAATGCTTCCTGAGAAGATCGTGCACGCGTGCATTCAGGAGCTCCTGGGTCAGGACCCGAAAGCCACCCCTGCGGAGGAGAACGTGGAGGCGCTGTGCCACTTGTTCACGACGGTGGGCAAGCAGCTGGAGGAGAGCGCCAAGTCGAAGATGGCGTTTGACACGTACTTCGCCCGTCTGAAGGTGATCGGGGAGACCCGGGGTCTGCCTTCTCGAATTCGGTTCATGGTGCGCGACATTCTGGACATGAGGTCGAACAAGTGGGTGCCCCGGCGTGAGGAGATGAAGGCGAAGACCATCAACGAGATCCACGCGGAGGCGGAGGCTAAATTAGGTCTGCGACCTGGGATGATGGCCCTGCGCAATGGCCGAGCAGCGGCCATCCCAGGCTTCATGCCTGGGGCGGGAGGGATGATGCCGGGCATGCCAGGGATGCCTGGAATGCCTGGAATGCCCGGAGGCGGAGGGAGCATGCCTGGGGCCCCGATGATGGGGAGCTATATGGGTCCTGGTCTGGAGGCTGACGGGTGGGAGACCGTGAGCAACCTGCGCAAGAGCCGGAAGGACGGCACGGGTGTGTTGCCGGTGCCCGGTTTTGGGGGTTCAGGTGTTTCTATGGGCGGTGCGATGCCCGGCGCGGGTGTTCAGGCCAGATTTGGTTCTCCGGCCATGCGTGCGAGCGGCGTGGGTACGAGGATTCTTCCACAGGGCAGTGGGTATGGATTCATGGGCAAGCCGAGCGCTTTGCTGGGCTCGGGTTCGCCGAAGCCTGTGGCCGAGCCCGCGAAGGCGCCTGAGCCCGCTCGGGAGGTGGTGGCACGGCCTGCACCTGCGGCGTCTGTGGCTGCGACTCCCGCTGCGGCTGCAGCAGCTCCGTCGGTGGATTTGACGAAGAAGTCGGAGAGTCTGCTGAAGGAGTACTTCTCGATCGTGGACCTGAACGAGGCTCTGCTGTGCGTGCAAGAACTGAAGAGTCCCAGCTTCCATCCTGAGTTTGTGCGTCTGGCGATCGCCACGGCACTGGACATGCGAGAGAAGGAGTGCGAGTTGGTGCTGAAGCTGCTGGTGCACCTTCAGTCGAAGGAAGCGATCTCGAGCTCGGACTTGAGGGGTGGCGTGTTGCTGGTGACGGAGGGGATGGAGGATATGGCGATGGATGCGCCATTGGCTCCGAAGCGGTTTGGAGGCATGTTGGCCGGTCTGGTGTTGTCCGGTTCTGTGGATCTGCGTCTGGTGCAGGAGGCGGCGCTGAAGCTGGAGGACGAGTTCTTACAAGAGGACGTGCTGAAGGCTGTGGTTGGGAAGTGGAAGTTGAAGGAGAGCGAAGTGCAGCTGGGCGAGGTGTGTCGGAAGGCTTCGGTGGACAAGGAGGGTCTTTTGAGCGTGTCCGGGGTCAGTGACCTGGCGAAACTCTTAAGTTGAGGTTTGGTACTGCGAATGGTTCCATTATTGAGATATGGTTTTGAGCATAGCCTTGATGACGGCGTTTATGTGCCAGGTTCTATGACTCAAGGAGATAGGTTTAGTTAGGCGATCTAATGTCTATTAGGATACTCTCTCATGTCTTAAGGTATGCTAGTGATGTAAGTTCTGTCTTATCTCTGTTTTTGAGACCTGCGATACTTCTTTTTGCACTGAGTTTATAGCATATACTTTGCTTGATTGACCTAGCTCTCACTCGGACTTATAAATTTGATTTTTTCAAGAATTTATTTCGTCTAGAGTGGAATGTAGTTTCTCTTAGCGGTTATGTGGAAGTATCCAGTGTATTTTCTCTTGATGTTTGGGATGTGCTTGTGTTTCGCTGCAAGCCTGCATGCCTTAGTTGTGACATATTTATACAACCTAAATGGAAGGTGTGAAACTCAAATTTGAGTTACGCTCGAGTTTTTTCTCTTTATGTTTGGACTTTTCCTTGTTACTGGTTTTCAGTTTTGGGTAAGTTGAAAATGTTCTCTGTTGGTTCTTGTTTGATACGGCAGGAAGTCTGGAATGCAGGGGCCTAGGTTGCCCAGTCTGACTTGTGGGTGCCCTTCCAGATTCCTGAGTTTCTCATCCTTGGGAAGTGAATCGTGCTACGTTGAATATTGCTTAAACTCTAATGGGCTGGGGAAGGTCATTGCGAGGACTTGTTTTTGGAGGCACTCTGAAAATGGCCGATATTTCAAATAAAGATTAGCTCTTCGGTCAATTTTTCAAACCAAATATGGAAAATCTACTCGATTGAGCCAGACCAATTTCAAATAAAATGCCAAAACTCTTGTCAATTGGATTGGACCAGTAGGTTGAATGATTACCGGTATATCGTTTAACGTTGCAAAATTCCTTGAGTAACACTTTTTTCTGCTTGGGTATTTCCTGGTTACTCATCTGTAACTTCAAAATCTTATTCCTGTGGTCCGTCTATCATTGTGCGGTCGCGGTCAACTGCTGGCGCCAACAAATCGCTCCCAGCTGGACGAAGCGGTTCTGCATCGCTTCTACCAATGTGCTAAAACCAGACATGCATGGGACTTCGCCCTCTCCGTCCTTCACTCGGCCTTGGAAATCCCCACAGTGGCAGGACGATGGCCTGCACTTACTTGGCAGCAGTGTGTCCAAGGGGGTTGAGCCTCCCCGCCGTTTGAGGAAAGGTGACACAATGCGGTCCCTCTTCTGAGGCTTAGTTATCTGGCTCACATGGTTGGACAGGAATGCGTTCTGTTTCAATAACGAACCATGGTCTGATCACAAGCTGGAGTAGACACTCTTGGAGGCCTTCATCGATCATGCCACGGTAGCTTGGATGAAGGCCTTGAAGCTTTGCGAACTCTACCCTGACAAAGTGGACATCTTCTTACGGAGGTTTGACAAATACATGGTTACAAACAAGATTCTTCGGTACTCGTTCTTAGCAATCAGGTGGAACGAGTCCATCCCCAAGATGGGCACATTCACTTAGAGTTTGTCTTAGTGTCAGTTTGGTTTCAAGGTTTAGCACTCTGAAAATGTAAAAATTCTCGTTGGGGTCTGTCCTGTGGTTCTCTGTATTGTTCCTTATTTCAATGGAATTGTCCATTTGTTTCAAAAATAAAATTCAAAAAAATCTTATATTGAAATTCAAGGGTCAAATTTTCATTAGAAAGTACAGTTTGAATAGGATGCAATGCAAAAAATATCTACTCTAAATTTGAAGTATTTCTATGAGTACCATAATTTTCAAATCAACAAGATTACAAGAGCAAATACATAATTTTCAAATCATGCAAGCCATAGAGATTAGATGGATTCATACTTGAGAGGTAGAATGAAAGCATGTCTAAAATCCATGAAAGGTTGAAGTCAATGACAATCTTTCATTAAACATTTCTAATCCAGGGTGTCCTTCCTAGGTTTATTTTGAAAAAGACCTATCATTGAGGTAGTAATTGGATTGGATTCCATGATAGTCCTTGATAGAATATTTTTAGTCCTTTGTGTTTTTACTAGGACTTTACATCAATGACAAGACCTATTAAGGTGGTTGCTAGGATTAGATTCCTTGACAGTCCTTTGTTGGAAGTTTTTCATCTTTGGTGTCTTTATTGGGTTTTCCTCAAAAGACAAGAAGTATCATCATGTGGAATGAATTCGTTAAATGAAATTCCATGATATTCCTTCATTGAACATTTTAGTCCTTGTGTCTTTATAAGGTATACCTTGGAAAGACAAGACCTATCAATTAAGGTAGTTAGTGAGATTAGATTTTGTAATTGTCCTTCATCAAACATTTTACTACTTGAAGGTACCATCAAGGTAATTAGGCGATTGGATTCCTTGACAATCCTTTGTTGGAAGTTTTCAATCCTTAGTGTCTTCATCGAGTTTACTACGTTTATTTTGAAAAGACACGACATACAATATATCAAAGTAGTTAGCTAGATTGGATTCCCTGACAATTCTTTATCAAACATTTTTAGTCCTCAATGATTTACTGGATTTACCTTCAAAGACAAGACCTATTGCCAAGGTAGCTAGCCTAATCAAATTTTGTGACGATCCTTCATCCAACATTTTCATTTGTTTATGTCCTCATTAGGTTCATTGGATTTATTAGTTTGAAAAGACAAGACTGATCATAAAGGTAATTAGCCAAATTGGATTCCCTAGACAATTCTACATCAAACAATTTAAATCCTCAGTGTCCTTATTAGTTTTATTTTGAAAAGATGAGACTATCATGGTAATTAGATAGATTGAATTCTTAAGAATCTTTCTTTATTAGACATTATTGGTCCTTGGTGTCCTTATAGACCTTAGTTACTACATCTATCATCAAGTTAGTTATCCAAATTCTTTGAGAATGATTCATTAGACACTTTCAATCATTGGCATTCTTACTGAATTCAATTTAAACAAGACCTATTAAGCATTGGGCAACATAACTTTTGCTCTAGCACTTGATCCTCAAAATTCTTAAATTCCAGTAAGGAGGTATTTGACTTTGTAGTAACCTACTTGAGTTTCTAAGTGTCTATTTGGTGGACAACTCTCCTTGAGGTGTTAAATTATCATCTTTTCACATCATAACTGGTTCATTTGAAAGCTAGTACTTCTTGATCAATAGAGAAGATTTTTGAAGTAATATCAAATTTTGCATTAATAGGATATTGTCCACAAATTCAAGAATTGTTTTTATTTACTAAATTGATGAATGACTTAACCACTAAAAATCTATGCAAAGTATTATTAAGACTTTGAGATTCAATAATTGGATGTTGTTAGTGACACAATGTGTGAACTATTAGAAATCTTTATAAAGAGTTTATGACGAAGAGTATTTGAAAATTAGAATGCTTGAAGTAGAGTAATATAGAATTCAAGGCAATGGTGTATTAGATTAAGATAATTGCTTGAAGTTTTTTTAAAGTAATTGATGAGAACCACCACCACTAATTTATTTTAAGTATTTTGGTATCAAATACCTTTGTTTTATATAACTAACCATTTAAAAAACAACCAATGAGAGTTGATGTTTTATGTTGTTTCTAAGAGAAAAATCTCACATGTAGTTTAGTGAGTAGTGACTCCAATATTATAAAGAGAAGATATGGTTATCATTGTTGTAGATTTGATGCACATTTTGATGGCATTTGGGATTTTAGGTGTCCTACTTTGATTCAAAAAACTAAGTCTATGTTGGAAATAGATAAGTTCAAAGCAATATTGGAGATGGATGACTACATAATTGAATAATTTGTAGAGTGGATATAAAAAAAGAATAAATTGACTTCATGATGATGTCGACAAAGATTCTAGGATTTCAGGGAGAGAGAGAAAGTCATGCAAATTGCATGGACTCAGTTCCTGCAAAGTGCTTTGGGGTGATTGTAAGAAACACTTGTACTATTTGTTGCATATTTGGTTTTTGCTCGGTCAATCCTATTAGTACTACGAGTCTTGTGAGTACTATGAAGGGTACGGAAGATGAAATTTGGACCATTGATTGGAATCGAGATGAAATGATGGGACACTACGCGAATGCATGGTAGTAGATGATAGTTGCAAATGTTTGTGAAGGATGATTTTTTGGGACATTGGCTTTCATCTGCAATTCCATTGTCTCCTTTAGTTTGCCATTTTGGTTTAATTCATTGGTGAAGATTGCCTAGGGTTTCTTACGAATTGGAAAAGATTGTGTTTCTACTATAGCCGGTGCTAGATAATCATCCATTTCCCAACAACATCCCAATCTAACCGTTGCGCTTCTAAAGTGTTAAGGGCTTCAACGACAACAGCAAAGTGTTTGAAGATTGACTGTGGGGCTTTCGCTCATGTTTTTAGTTGAGATTGTGCATCCACAATTGTGGTGTGAAGGGCTTCGACGACTGAGAGGCTATGTGTATGCTTCCACTGGAAGATAGAGTGGATCAATGTGGACTTGGCTTATCAGTGGCAGTTGTCAAGGCGTATGTCCAGTACTGTCGTTGTTGCTCCAAGGGCTTTACAAGTGACACATTTGGACAACTACGTAGGTGAGTGACGGTTTCAAACTTCGGTTTTCAATTCTATTATGAATTTGGGTTTCCAACATTCTTTGTTGGGACGAATTGTTGCCCCATCAGCAAAGCTTTGCTGCTTGATGGGGTTGAGGCATAGGACATTAGGGTTTAGGGTTCAGTGAAATCAAATGTTGGTTGTGGGTGTACTTGTTGTCATACTTTCTTGTCCAATTTTAGCTTATGCAAATTGAATATGACATAGGGTTCAGGGTTAAGCTGCTTGATGAGATTTCCTTCATTTGGCTACAACTACAATCACTTAGGACAATTCAATTACGTACATGTAGCGCAATGCCTAATGTAACTAGTTCCCTGTCTAGTCTTCGTGAATTATGCGTTCACCCTTGAGCTTCCTATTCAATCATCATTTTCACCTAAGGAAACGCTCTGCCTAGGGCAAGCGTTGATTGCTTGCTTCCTCCTCGATGACTTTAGGGTGTAACAATTCTTCTTCTGACATTATGATCAAAGTATCGTACATCATAATACCATAGTGGCAGCATAGTCAAACTAAAGGTAGTGAGGGTAGTTCTTCTTCATAGAAGACAAAAATGGAAAATTATGTTGAGTGATGAAGAAGAGGAACCCAATGACTGTAATCATGTGAAGAAAGGTGGATTTAGTCGTGAGGAGCCTTCTGCTAGTGTACATGGTGCTTTGATTGTGGTGACTTGTGTTGTAGCACAAAGCAAGTAAATTCCCTGTTATATTCACAAAAATCACTCTAGAGCATAACTAAGTGACTCTAAAGATCAAACCCACGAGATTTTGTGAAGTATTTAACTTTATTAAGCGAGTAAGCCTAACTAACCTCTAAACCTTTCTTCTGGTCCTAGATCTAAAACCGGAAACATCCAACCACCAGATAGTATCAAATCGGATTCATCCTCTTCCTGGTTCCCTAAATCTCCAATTGATCTAATTTAATCCAATCCTAGGACCACACCACTTCCGGTCCTCGTACTCCTCTGGACGAATCTGTTCCAGATTGCCCGTATATATCCTCACGCCTATTCCAGTTTAGTTTTGCCTCTGTTAGACCATCAGAGGAGGCGCCACTTGATTTTGTGAGTGGTAGGCCCACCACTCTTTCCATAGATTATAGTGGCTGAAGGCCCATTGTCCTATCTCTTCCTCTCTTAAACTAACTTGGATCCGGTTTGATCCCTCACAACAACCCGAACATCAATTAGGTTCGCAGGTCACACAGAGACCCCCCATACGATCCTTTCTTACTACAACGACCTTGATGCCAGTTCCTACCCGTGCGAAGTTAGGTGGTCACAAGTGTACTTGTCCGTTCCAGCACTTACCAGAGCTATTCTGTTTACCAACTAAGGTGGTGAGACCTCTTAGAAGATCGGACACTCAACCGGATTTCCTACCCAGGAGTTCTAGCACGACTAAGGATACCCTCCCTATCCGCCTAGCCTAACAACGGCTTTCTCACCCGGAACTCAAAACTCTAGATTTGCTAAGGCACTGAAGTCCACTCCCAATACTTCCACAACTCGATCACATACACTAAGGATCGGAAACTTACATACCAAGGGGAGAAATCAATTCACAAATCAGACCTACACCTTCCTAACTCCACGCCATGCAACCCTACCAAGCTTGGGAGATACACATACAACACAAGAGCATATATAAAGGTACAAGAATTTTGCAAAAAGAAAACACATAGTACCCTTCGCAGGGATTGACTTAAATACAACCTAAAAGTACAAATAAGCGTAAAAGCCTACAAAAGTTTTGCCACAACTTAGATCGGATTTTTGGTCCTATCTACTATTGACCAGATTGGAACAGGATCCAAATCCGTTCCTACTCTTCCTAATATTTACACACCTAAGTACCCACTCGAGATCAAATAGTGGTACTCTCAGTTCCCGGCTCCATCTGCTCAAAGATCTTATTCAAGTTCCGATTCCATTCCCCCTCCTGAGGCTTAGGAACCGGGTCGCCTTCTATGGATCCGGGGGTCGAATCTAAGTCGATGGCCGTTCTAGGCGTGCCGGCCGGATTCGCCTTGGCCTCCAATCTCTTGGACTTGGGAGTGGCATCCTTCCCCTCCCCTACTGCTACATCCAGGAACGAATCTAGGAGTGATATGTCCGAGAGTCAAATCCCTCAAGAGTAGGTGGCTCCCGATAGTATCCGGGTACTCTCCTCCATCCAGTCCGCCACTTTCCACGCTTTCTTCATTGCCGCTTCAACCTGTTCAGCAAAGTCTGTGAGAATCTGGACCATCTGGGAACCAAATGGCTTCTTCTTGTCATGCACCTTCTCATTAAACAGCTTAGCCTTGGCGGCGGCCATTCCGGTCTCCCCAAATGTGGCCTTCACCTGCTCAACCATTTTTTGAGCCTCCTCCGCCATCGAATGAGCGGCTGCAAAGTTCTCCTTGAGTACAAGGAGTTTTGCCTTCACTCAATCCACCTCCTTCTGTAGCCTGCGGATCTCCGTCTCCTGTTTCTGGGTTTCGACCGAATTGAAGATGCAGCTCGCCACCTTCTCTGGTAGCTCTCTGTCTAGCGGTGCTCCCACCAACTTTCCGATTGTGAGCAGGATCCTTCTCTTCAGTTCCCAATCTGCTCTCACGTCACATAAGATTTTGACGAGAGGATTGAACGGATCATCAAGATCTAATTCCTTTGATACGGTCTTCTTGACCTCCAATCTTTCTTCTGGGGCCAAGGTATTACGACTGGGTGGCGTCCCTCGCTTGTGAGGAGAGGTCGTCTTCTGTCGCTTGATTAGCGGCATCGCCGGCTCCTCATCCTCTAACTCGCTTTCATCCCCCGGATCGAAACTGGAATCGGCTTCATCATCCGTTTCCGATTCTCCATACTTCAGGAGGACTTCCTGAGCCCTCTACACCTTCTCCTCTCCAGCGCTCAGGAGCTAATGGGAATGGTAGAGATGGATGAGGTAGGGACACATGGGAGTGGCCCTACTCTTTCCAACTCTACCTACAAGCTAGGTAACCAGATTGAAAATGATCCGGGCCCAGTTGACTCTCCGGTCTCCCTTCAGGGCGTCGAAAATTGTATTTGCGAGGGAAATCGTCACCCTTGTTGGTTTTTCCAGATGTAGGATCGGAACGAGGAACTACAGAAGCCAACGGTGGCATTCGTCGACATAGTCTTCCACAGCGTAGTCGTCCTTTGGGTTGAGAGCACCCTAGAACTTACCCCGGACAAACTCGTCCTTTCGATTCACCATTCCCAATCCTCTTGACTAGAAATTATACACTGCTCTCCAAACCTCCTCCGTCTAGAGATGTGGAACTATTCTCATGGTGTTGTCGAACTCGTTGGATAGCTTACCCACGAGTTCCCTCACCATAACCTCTTCCCTAAAGCCCCAGGGTTTCTCTGCAAACCCACACAATCCATGGAAGTCAAATCTTCCATGAGTTGGGACTTTGTTGGTTTGGTAGAGGGAATGACCGGAATCACTTTCCGGAGCTTCACCTCTATCGAGGACATACTAGCTTATCAGCCTCTACTTCTCTTGAGCTGTGGCATGGATATAGATGTGAGCTCGAAACCCCTTTCCAATTCTACCTTACTCTCTCCTAGCTGCACATCCCGTTTCTCACTTTCTCTCTCCAATCTCAATCGGAAATCAAAACAATAACAACACAACTCTCGAAAAAGACACTCTCACACAAACCCAACACGGACAACTAAGTTATAGACGAGAGCAGAGAGCTCAGAGCGTAGAGAGCACTAAGACAGGCGAAAAACGCAAAAGAGGTTCAACTGGGCAAGCCAACCCTTATATAGTCATTGGACCCCTATCACCTCATCATGACCTATTCCGGATCTGATCCTCTTGATATCCGATCCATCCCCTATCCGATCAGACTTACGTTCTCATCTGTTCTCCTGTTGGGACTGGATTCAAGCTGATCCATCCACTACCTCATTTTCCTTCTCTATTTTAGCTCCCGATGGTTCCTTAGCTAGATCCGGATACCTATGTTTGGGTTTCTGGTTAGTTTTCCTAGGTAATCCAAAAAAAATTAAAGTTTCATATTGCGACAACTTGAAGATCAAGACCTCTGCCTTCATAGAAACACCGCATTAGTTTGTAGGAATTAGTCAAGGAGAGCAATGCACAATGTACGAAATTACAGCATAGTTTACCTCATGGAGCCGAACATGAACGGCCTCAAGTGGCAGAGGACAAATTTCGTGCCACCCCGGATGATGCTTCTACAACAAGGTCCAGACGACACTTCAGCCTTGTGGATTTTGAGGATGTTGACCCTAGAAAGCAAGGAATAGGATGATGGCTTCAAGTTCAATAGCACAATACGTCCTCTTCTACTACCCATAGTATTTAGTTAATGCAAAAATCATTTTCACTTTGTGAGACTCCATGCTTGGTGTTCTTAGAATGGAACATAAAGTCCACATGCATTCCCAATAATAAACTCGTTTTTTTCTTCAATAGAAACTATTTTTTCATGTTATATTAGTAATTGTGGGTAAGTGCCATTTGCTTTCATGTTTGTCATGCTCTTCCTTTGTTGCTGGTTGTCATCCCTCCATTGCCTTCTTTATGATGCGTGGGCCTATTTAGGTCACGCATGTTGATGAAGCCTTGCTATTTTCATGTTGCTAGTTCTTTGTCCATGCTCCAATGCATTATCTACTAGTTCACGTAGGACTGCATTTTCTACGTGATACCCTTCTGCATGTTTTGCTTGTTATTGTAGGTTGCCCTACTCTACCCGACACAATCTTCTTCAATGTCGTCGTATGAAGCATGACCTTCTTCTAGCCAACAACATTTTTTTCTGTTGAGGGATTGAGCTTGCGATTCCTCTTCCAATACTTCAGATTCTCTCCTTCTAGGTCCTTTGTGTATAGTTGTCGTCACTTAGTGCGGACTTTGTACTCCCATACATGATGGAAATATTGGTATGACCTACATGCATGCAGAAAAGAGTTGTTAGTAACGAATGCACTAATTCTTCATATTTAGTTACTAGGGTATGTTGGACTGCATAATCTTGTACGAGTGCCGCAAAGGAAGATGCAGTGTCTCCAAGTACCTCCATAGATTGTTCTCTAGGGCAGTTAGTACTATGGGGCACCCATAGCTTACCTTAGGAAGAATATTGTGGCAGTGAGTACTATAAGGTATACATAGTTTAATTTAAGAGACCTTTTTTTAAAATAGAGAAAGGTGGTAGTGGATAATTTGAGACACCACTAGCTTATGAGATTGACATGTACAACAGCTAAAGAAAGGAAAGTGTGGGATGAGGAACCTCATGTTTCCGTGTTGATTAGGAATTGGTCCTACTATGGTAGCATTAAAGAACTAAACACAATCTTCTGCATTTGGGAGGCATCTATGAGGATTTAGGAGCTGCTCATTGCAAAGAGACCTTTTGATGACTGCTCCACCACCATTTCGTTCACCTTTTCCATGGCCCATCCCATAATAGTTCTAGAGCATCTTGTAGCTACCAATAAGGGCTGGATATCTATGTGCACTTAGAACAGGCACAATGTGCATGAAGTTGAAGGTAGTTGACCTCGTTAGTGAATTCTCAGAATGTGTTTGTAGATGAATGTGGCATGAACCATTGTACAGAACAACAAACGCTTTGAAAATTTGCTTTACATATAGGACTTAGACAATACTGTGAGTACTAGTGAGTACTACACACAACAACAAGAAACAACAAATGAGTCCTTTCCAACATAGTTTTCAGTATGAAGCATTATAGAGCGAAGCATCACCTGGCTACGAAGTACTTGGCCTTGGCACTTTTGAATTAACCAGCACATCCGTTACTATAAACGTAGTGAATAGTTGGACTCAATCCCTTTGATTGCATCCACCTCCAATGGAGCATGAGGCAATGTTGTGCGAAGTCGGTATCGTGCATTCTGTCATTGGAGATGTAGTAGTGTGTGTCTCTCATCATTTGCACACCCCCTTGCACAACATCTTCCCCAACATACGGTGAACACATCATTTGCACAAGAATTGTAACTTGGTTAGAATGGTAGTACATGGACTGAATCTCATTTTGAGGTTTGAAGGTGTAATTCTCAAAGAAATTGATATGGGTCAAGACAACCCCTCTTTGTAGGCATGCTTGATTGCTTGGAGGAGTTTGGTTTAAGTGTGTTTTCTACTTCGCTACGAAATTATATCGAATGAATTGTTGAAGTGAAGGAGTGAAGAAATCAAGGAACTGTGAAAATGAAGTTGTTTGGAGCACCTCTTTCATGCACTTCTTCGGCTGACTGTCTATTGACTACTTTGTATTGAAACTACTTCCATTGAATGGTGTGAGTAGCGTTGATCACCCTTCCTCGTAGACAAACGTCAAAGAATTGCAAACCACATCTACTACAAGCTCCTAGCAAGCATTTAGGGTGGTGGAATTCCTCATCTTCTATCTTTGGACATAGCAAGGCTTCCCAAAGTGTCATGATAGTAGCAAATCGACTTCGGCAAACATTGTAGACTCCTTCTTGGTTGGCATTGCAAACAGTGCACATGTAGTCACAAAGGAAGATGACATGCGCCCCTCTAGAAGGATTGCGGAAGGAGTTCATAGCCTTGTGAGCCCCCAATTCATCATCAGGGGCTCACTCTTTTTTTTTAATATTTTGTCAATTTAAATGCACTTTTCTATACAAAAAGCCCCCCAAAGAGTATAGAACCAAAATAGGAGTGTCACCTTCCAATATAGTATTTGGTTTAGTTTGAGTATGTTGTAGCTAGAATTGCCCAACCACGAGTTGTAAATAGGTTAGAACCCAACTAATCATGGCAAATTGGTCAATTCTGAGTGATGGGCATATCAGGCTCAAAACCCCACATGGAACGGACATCTCTAAGCTAGATTTGGTTGAGGAAACCTTGGTAAGGTATAGGAATCAATTCCCGGAGATAGGTTCTAGTTTCCCCATTCCACCGACAAAATAACAAAACCCCAAATTATTGGCTTGCAGATGTTGAAAATACCAAGGCGGGACCGTGGAAGAATCTAAGGTCCAATGAGGGTGGTTTGGGGTTAAATCCATCCCTGGGAACCAACGGCGAAGTTAGTTCGCCAAGATTCCCCCTAGTGTGGAAGATTCTCCGGCCACTGATAATTAAACTAGAGGGTAGAAATTGTCCCCCCTAGTTCAATGTGTAGAGTAAAAATATGAGTCTACACATGTGTCCTGGGATACCATGGGAGGTTTGACGAAAAGTTTCGGAATTTTCTGATAGTCAGAAGATGTCTTTTTGGAGGGTCAACTACCCAAATCTACGATGGAAAATTCCTAGAAATTTCCCAGGTGGTGTTAAATTCCCACTAAAAATTAGCATAGCTTCATTTATGTTAATAAGCTTCCCCAAAAAGTTTTACAACATTCCAATAGTCAGAAGTGCCCGAACTTGTAGCGTTCCCTAACAATTAATGGAAATTAAAGTCCATGTTGGGTTTGACTGGCGGAGCGGGAGCATATGAAAGTAGAATGGAGCGCAAAATAGGTCTTTTCTCACTCCCTTGTACCTACTTAGGAGCCTAAGCTAGTTACTTTTGCTAGAAAAGTCAACCCCCCAAAGTTGGGATTTTCCCCAATTTTTGGTATTTAGTTGGCGTTAGGTTTCATTGTGATTTTGAAGACAGAAAAAGGGAAGGGGGATTTCTTTAGACTAAAAATGACCTTCTGAAGTCAATGGCCCAATCCGTTTGCGATTCAGAGTTAATCTCCAAAAGTTAGCTTAGTGGGCTAACATAGGATGAAAACCTTGAGTTTTGGATGAAAATCTAAGAAGATAAGGTTAACTTAGATGAACGAGGAGAGGTGGGTTCCCGAGAAAGAGTATAAAAGGGCACCCCTTCTCCTCTCTCACCACCCCTTTTTTGTGTAATTGGGTCCATTGGGTCCAATGAACATTGGAATTGTGGCATTTTAGCCACCAACCTTGCAATGGTGTTTTTTGGGCACTTTTGGCCATTGTTGTTGTTTTTGGAGCTTGCAAGGTTTTTTGTGAGTCCCTTGCCTTTTCTTTTCATTGAGCGTGGTACTAACTCTTCCAAACTTGAGCTTGGAAGTTTTTACTAACTTACTAGGTTGCTAGAGCGAAGGTGCTTACCTTTGGAAGACCCTTTTGGTCACTCTCCTTGTTTTGTCATGTACGAACCCTAGAGCAACCCTCCATATGACTGGCGATGTCGCTTTGGGGGGCCTTTAGTTCAAGTTATTGATGTTACTAACCCATATTGCTAGCCCTTGAGTGTCCAAGGCCATTTCTTTGTCTTTTGTCCTTGTTCCTAACAATGACGTGTAATTCTTTGTTGAGAGACACAAGGGTGTGAGGGTAGTGGGCCCCACCATATGGCGTAGCTTTGAACCCCCATAGGGTAGAAAAGTCCTAGTGGTGTGTTAGAAAGGGAACCGATGGTGAAGCTTTGAACCCCTGTGGAATAAAAAGTCCTAGTAGTACGTTAAAAAGGGAAACGACAGCGAAGCTTTGAACCCCCTTGGGGTTCAAAGTCTTAGCGGTGCATTAAAACCACCTCACGGGAGCACCGTAAGACCACGTGGCCCTTTTCCCTACAAGGTTTAGTTCCCAAAACATGTTGGGAACAAACCAAGGTTTAGGTCCCAAAAATGAGGAACTAGAGGTCAAGATGAACACGTAGGATAACGAGAAGAAAATAGAAGGATGGTCCTTGCCCCTACAAACTGAAGTTGCCCCATGATAGCCTTAGGCATGACTTCCCCAAACCTTTAGGAGTTAGCACAACGTTTAGAGTAGGACAATACACGCCCAACACCCTAAAACCAACACCCCAACATGCTAGACCTCAACACCCAAGCCCCGATACCCGGAAAGGGGGCAAGGCCGATTATCGCGAGTCCAATTCAGCAATTAGTAGTTGGGCACCGGGAATCCAGTTCAACAGTTAGGAGGGCCGGGAGGTCATAATTAAGAACTAGGGGGGAGGGGGGTTCCCGTAATTAAAAGGGGACGGAGGAAGGGGGTCCAGTTCAGTAGTTAGAAGGCTAGTGTTCATAATTAAGAACTAGGTGGGGTCCCGTAATTAAAAGGGGACGGAGGAGAGGGAGTCCAGTTGGGGAAAGGGGGGTCTAGAGGAAGGGGAGTCCAAATGGGGAAGAGGAAGGGAGTCTAGTTGGGAAGGGGGGCTGCAACAAAAACAGTAGGGGAGTAAAGAACCAGCGAGTCCATGAGTAAAAGAAGACCAGCCAGAGACTACACCCACACTAAAACAACTTGTGGACGGGGAATCCAACTCCCCGTCACCTATAACTATCAACGCATTAACAAAGGCAAGCCAAGGGAGGGGTGGTGAAGATGTTGGAAGGCCAAAAGAGTGAGGAGGAATGACAAGGGGGAAGACCACTTGAAGGGGGAGGGTGAAGGTAGATAGGATAGGGTGTAATCCTCAAGACTTACTTAGGCCCTTAGATTAGAAGTAGGTAATCACCCCAAGATTAAGTATAAGGCGTAAGTATAGGACGTAAGAAGTAGCTCAACCTTGGGGAAGGATAAAGTATGTCCTTTAGGTGAGCTTAGTAGGTAGGAGTAAGGGTAGTTGGTCCACCTTCAATTGTGGGAGGAAAGAAAAGGAAGAAGGGAGAAAGAAACAGGATAAAAATCAACAATTAAACCCTTGTACCAATTTAATTTATGATTAGAATGGTGGTTCATTGCTTCACGGCAAAGGAGTTCATGGTGAGGGAGGTAGAGCTTCTGGTGGGTGCAAGCAGCAATGCAAATTCCAAGGTATGAGTTAACCCTTTCCAACCCCTCCCTAGGCCCCTGATTAGAAGCTAGTAGCTTGGGCCGAGGCCTACCTCTAGGTCAGACCCTTAGGACTGTAGGTCAGGTCATTTCCAAGGGCATAAGCTTAAAGAAGGAGGCCGTGGCTTTCCAAAACCCTAAAGCACACCCAAATCAGGTGGAAATTGGGAAAATTATTGCCAAATGAAGTTTAGGATCGAATTGGATGAAGAATAGCTAAACTCTGAGTTTGATAGGGATTTAAATAGATTAGGAGGAGGCTCCCAACTAGGTTCCAAGGCTGAAGAAAAAAGTCAATTCTGAGTTATAGGTTGGTAGAAATTATTGGATGAACTTTGGATAAGGCTTGGATGAAAATTTAGTAGAAATCCCCGATCAGGGTCCAACTCCAGATTTGGGTAGGGACAATCCTTGTGAACCATCCCTCTAAATTTAGGATCTTTCGGAATTGGAGAACTAGGTGTAATAGATGGATGAAGTTTGAGGAACCGAGTAGAGGTCAAACTTCATCCACCTATAACTTTGGCTAGGAAGGTTGGATAAGGTCCAGTCTTACATTTTTTTAAATGGCACGAGATGAACTAGAGGGTTCCTAGGAGAGTTCTGCCTTGGGGTAGGTTCCATCCAAATCATCTAGCAAGCCCTCCCAGGGTTAACAGGGCATCTTGACGCAGCCGCCAGCGTCCGGATGTCCGGCGTCCGCAACCCCCCTGAACGTCCTGTGACATTCGGAAAATTTGGTTTTTAGCTTGGGGTAATTTCCCGTCCGCGACCCCGTCCGCAGTTTCTACAGCCCATCCGCCATCCCGTCCGCCCATCCGTGACCCCGTCCACGGATTCTGGAGCCTGTCCGCCAATCCGTCGGCTTGACCACGGTCTCTGGAGACCATCCGCCAACCCATCCGACCGCTTAAGACTCCCCGAATTTTGTCTCTATCTTTATTTTTTTATTCTAAGAGAATTTCTAATGCGATTTTGTTTTTGAAATTTGGTACAATTCATGCTCATTTCTAAGAGTCCTTAGCAATGAACAAAAAGAACATTGCACTTTACAAATTTGTAAAGAGAAAAGTCATTTATTTTCATAATTCATTTTTGAGTGTTGCAATAGAATTTCAAAGGATTTTTTTAATAAATATACAAAGAACCGGTACTCAAAATAACAAATTAATTATGGTTTCGGGTTTAGGAAAATATTGGACACACATACATTTTGTAACCCATTCATTTAGAGCTTAATTTCCTATTTTTCTTTGTTCATTTTATGAAAACAATGCAACGAAAAAAAAATTGAGGGTCTAAATTGGGAACCCAAAGGCCTCTAAAAATCCAAGTGTCGTAAAGTACTAAAGTCCTCAACCTTTTTGAAAAAACACTAAAATTGAATCACTCTCTTTGTTTTTCAATTTCACTTCATGAATCACATTAGAATTTTGTTTGAATTGATAAAATCATTTGCTATTGGAAAATTCTCTTAAAAAAACAACATATAACAATTTAATTTCAAAATTACATGCCATCAAAAATACGGACATACGGTCACATGCTTCATGTTTGCTTCCAAAGATTTCAGGTGAATAAGATACAACTTCCTTTTTCAAACAAATCATTTATGTAAATTACTTTAAAATCCTTCATTGTAAATTTGTGATGAATTTACTAATTACATCTCTTCATAGTTGATTCATTATAAGTATACACACTAAAACAATAAAACCACAATTGCTTTAACAGGTCGTCATGATAATTCAAATATCAATGAAATTGTTGGAACACAACTTCTAAGAAGGTCCAAGTAATTCCATATCATAAATGAAATGGTCTTCTTCCAAGATTTATTCCAAATGAAATTGAATGGGCTCAGAAACTTTTGCACCCACACATCATACATCATGCAATTTGTCATACAAGCTTGTCAACTAAATAGCCATCTACATTCAAGAAGAAATATTGCACTTTGCACTCAAACAAGAGATATTTTTGATTTGTCAAAAATTGATATTCATTCAAAAACAATTCAAATACATTGAAAAATTCAAAATGTATGTCTAATTTCACATATATTGACATACTCTAGGGGTGCATATATACTAAGCAATCTACATGCATAAATCTGAAGTTCTACATTTATTAAATATTTATAAAACTCTATATAGTGCACTCTTGCACTATATTACTAATATGAATGTCAGAAGTTTTCATCCGGCATAGGCCAATTGAATTGGCCAGTGAACCGATTGATGATGTGGGCCAAACCACCCCGATGACCATCACCTTTTTGACAAAGCCAGTCCAAGTATTGGTGAAACACAATTCCCAATTGGTGGTGGCTAAACATGGCCATTGCATTTGTTTCCTGTTGCAATTTGCTGTAGTTCTCAGACATGCATTGTTTATTGATCCTTTGAGCTATTTTACCAATCCCATATTCCTCTGATGCACTTGATAAATGTGGAATGATTTCCACATTTGCATCTCTTCTATGCAAATATGCAATGCTTGGATCCACCCACCACCTCCTTGTTAAAGCTTCGTTCATGTCACTTGCAGATGTGAATGTATACAAGGATTTCATTGGTTCGGTAGCTATAGTAGTCATGCCCCAATCACAAATGCCAATGTAAACACGTGATTTATCATCAGGAAAATGAAACATGATGTTGTCTGGAGAATATCATTGTGTAGATGTCTAGACACATGTACCGCATTCATGATATGCACCAATGCCGAAGCAAACTTGGTGCACTTCTTCCGAAATCGAGCGAGATGAAAAGCTTTAGTCACATTTGACTCTGTTGGGTTCGAATACTATAACCGAACATATATGTTGTCTGGATAATCGTTATCCAAGTTCAACATTTGCCGAAGTGTTCCGCCATTCCACCAATACAAGTACCCTTCATTTGTTCTTGCATGAAGTGCAGTAAACCGTATGACTTCTGAATGTGGAATCCTCATTGCCATTGATTCATTTTGATGTTTCAACTTTGCAAGCTGAGGCTGCGTACCGTGGTGGTTGGATATCTTTGCTGCGAACTCCCAAGATGGAGCTATCCCTTGACATCCTTCAATTCTCACCCTTCGAATCGTTGCATATCTTCCCTTCATGATTAAGCCATCTTGGGGAATCACCCGTGCCGTGTCCGGAAGCACTATAAGATGACATCTACCCATATCCAATTCAGTAAGATCCTCACGACTAGTCCACCAACCCAATGACCTTCGTCTATTACGCCTCTTCGCATATGGAGCGCAACGCCCAATAAACAATTGAGCTTTGAGAATGACTTGCTCAAAGCCTTCATCATTTGCACGGTGTTGTTTGCCGTATTTTTCAAGAACCACATCGGCGTTCTACAATGCATCATGCACCTTGTTCTCCAAACATTTGTTGAAGCCCCTCTTCTCCGTCTCATATTGCCATTGCAGAACGTATAAGGCATCCAACATTCTCTGTGTCATGTCTGCCTTGAATTTGGATGGACACTCCTCTCCATATCTTACATATTTTGTGTCAAGAGACACAGTGGTTTCCGATTCATAGAATTTTGCAATGCATTCGGTCATGAATGCTTTGCATGCATCGGATGGAATTTCCTTACTTTCCACCTCTTGTACCACTTGTTTTCCCTTCGCCGCCTTCTTCGATCTTGGCATCGTGATAAATTTTTAATACTCGAAATTTGTAACTAAAACTTAGAAGTTCGCTACAAAAAATGGCAATAATGGGGCCCCCAAATAAGACTTCCGCCTTCTCGAGGAGAGGAACCAATGGAGGACGAACCACCAAGCTCTCCACTCCACACTTGCAAAACACAAGGGACAAGGCAAAAGTGATTGCGGACGGGCCGTCCACCTCCTCATGGCCATCTGATCATGTGGATGGCCTTTCGTCTGCCTCATCGTGGCCGTCCGATTGTCCGCCTCGTCGCAGCCGTCCGATCGTTTGGCCACACTCCAACCGCCTTGAGGTGGCCGTCCGCCTTGTCGTGGCCGTCTGATTCCGAGGACGGTCTTCCGTCTGCCCCGAGCTAGCCTTCCAACTGTGTGGACGGTCATCCGTTCGCCTCGAACCGGCCGTCCGATCAATAGGACGATCAGCGTCCGCCAGATCCAACGGCCGGCTTGTCGTGGACGCCGTGAGCTCGTCCGATCGGATGGACGGCAAGCTATCTGCAGGATCGGACTGTGTAGATGGCGTGGATGCGGCAGCCTGTCCGGCGATGGCAGATGGATGAAACGAGGCGGATAGAAGAGATGAATTGCACAATCGGAGATTTCAATTTCTCATGAACATCTCTAAGTCAAACATAGGTATGATATTCAACATTTCAGTTTCAAACGAAAGTAAGAATCAAGTAAATCATCTATCATGAAAATGAAAAAAATTTACAAAGGGATAGCCGGTGAGGTTTGCTTGTTGAAATACTCTCACCGTTGAGATTCTCATGTTTACATAATTTTATCTTAAAATTATTAATGTTCTAGTATCTATCTTGAATATACTCAACTTATCAATTCTCTTAAGAATAAAAACTAAACATCTTTTGGGGGAATTTTTCTTCCTACATTCTCATGCTCTCATCTAAATTCTTCAAGTCTTCAACATACAAAATTATAAAATAGTACTCACAAGTGGAAATATTTATTATTTCAATAATTAGAAGCCAAAAATCTAGTCAAGCAAATAGCAAAATCATTTGTTTCAGTCACCTTGAATGCAAATAGCCAAATATCTTACAATCTATGTGGGTTAAGTTTTTGAAATTACTTCTACACATTCATAAATTGCTATAGTACAAAATCATACAATCCGACATGCCAAAAACATTGTTCCTACATTTTCTACTTCTTTGTAATTGAAATGGCAATTCTAAATCACTAAATGGTCTTCGATGAAAAAAAGCCTTCGGACTTCTAGGGTTTAGGGTTCAATTTCTAATAGCAAATGAAACTAAAATGGTGGTTCTCGCTATTCTACAAATCTCTATTGTATATTTGGGACATCCTTTGCATTTGCAATTCACCTATTCACATTGAATGATTGAAGTGATAAAATTATAGAAAGTGGTCCAATACATTTTTCATTTTCACAAATACCCATTAACCCATAGTCATACATCAATGGTATTAAATCCTACAAATTACGTGACATAAATATCGCTTTATTAAAATATAAAAATACAATGTATTTGTATCGAAATCACAAAAAGGTGATTACAACTCGTCAAGAGCATTGTGCTATATTTGCCGCACTCTACCATCTATGTACATTACAATGAGTGAACCATACAGTAAAACAAACATAAGATGACTAGAATACCATACTCTACTTTACTTTGAATCCGAATCCGAATTGGAATCCTTGTTGTCATTTGGGCCTGAAGGATGTACCCCAATATATGGTCCACCCCCATAGTTGTAACCATATCCACTTGATGCACCTCCTTGTCCATATTCATTTCCAAAAGAAGGACCTCCAAAGGTTGGAGGAGGAATTGGAGCACTCTCCCAGGACCCTCTTTGACTTGATCCACCATAGTAAGGGCCTCCCTGATGCCCATATGAACCATGTGTAGTCGATCCAGAGTGGTATTGAGAGCCTCCTTGGCTAGAACCACCATAGTGTGTCGTTCCATGGCTTCCTCCTATACTTTGAAAGCCAACTCGGGGGGTGTTACCATAATCTGAACCACCTGTCCCATCTTGTGATCCACGTACATTATAGTCACGATAGTAGGACCCATCATGTTGCCGACCCCGGTCTTCCACGCTTCAGCGCATGGCCTCTTGCATTTGTTGTTGGTACTCAATGTCTTCCCGATCTTCTCGATGTTCATGTCTCTCACCAAATGTCATGGGTGCTATATCATCATCAATATCATCTTCATTTGAACAATCATCTTCAGCATCCTTCAAGACGATCGAAGGAAGTCCTCCATAGCCTTGATTGGACCACTCTGGCATACAATCGCTTGGTCCAACCCAATTAGTAGGAATTATGGCTTCCTGACAAGTTAAATTCTTGACATTGCGCCCTGCAACCGTGTGCCAATCTACTTCTTTAAGGAGTACTATCTCTGCCCAAATCATAGCCATGTTTGAATAGTTCATGACATTTGGCTTGGAGCTTGGTAAACTTGATGCAGATGTTATCTCCTCATATTGGCGAACAAAGTGTTCACTCTTATATGTGGACATTTGTCCTTTCCAACGACGAACTTGCACCTTTGCGCAATCATGTGACCATAGTTTGGAGAGGTGCGTCATTTTTACGTACTTCTTGCATGTTGTGCAGTCCCATACTTTCTTGGGCTCCTCTTCCCATCCATCTTCCGCAACGCAGGTTATGTCTGCCCATTCTTTCGAATTCATCTCTTGTGATTTCCCCTTCTTACTTCCTCCACCACTTCCGCGTGACATAATAACCTCCAAACCTCAATTAATAATGAACCAAAAGGATTACAAAGTTTAAATGCAATTTCCGCTCGCTTTGGCTAAATTTACCAAATGAAAAGTAAGAATTTGGATTAAAACAAAGTGCACCTATTGTTACCGACAACCAAATCAACCGTAAAAGTGAACACCTTGAGTTTCTGACAACCCAATCAACTTGAACACGGTTCAAGTAATTAAGAACACTCAAATGAACTCCGTAAAATTCAAGACTTATAAGTTGGGGCAGCCCCTAATCACTCAAACCAATCCGATTAAAAAAAGGTAATACGAACACAGTTGTTCACGCACCAAGCCGGAAGGGGCGCGTAGATTCCCAAAGGCACTGGATCACCCATTCCGGAAGGGAAACGATTGTGAAGAAATGAGTGGTCCGCGCCGCCATTTATGCGGTCAGCGCTTTAGGGTATGCGGACACTACCGTCCGCATCGGATGGCACAAAGGCGGATGGGCAGATCGGGCGGTCTGAAATCACCATCCGCTAGATCACACGGTCACCGACAAGTAGTGGACGGAGCAGTGCGGACGTGGATGGGAAATGCGGATGGGCGGACGGAGAGGAGTGTGGGAGGGAGTGTGGGACCGAGGGAGGGAGGGAGGCAATTTTCAGTTTGGGAGTTCGTGTTTGGTTTAGTATTTACAGCGGTCGAGCGGTCAGGCGGACAGGCGAGCGAATGGAGAGAAGCATGAGAAGGGATAGGTGGGTGGGACCGTGGGAGGGAGGTGTTTTTCAATTTCTGAATTGTTACTTAGGCAGACGGGTGGACGGAGAGGAGCGTGGGAGGGAGAGGTGGGAGGAAGAGGTGGGAGGGAGGGAGGCGTTTTTGAGTTTGGGAGTTGGTGTTTGGTTTACAGTGGACAAGCGGTTGGGTAGACGAGCGATCGGGCAGATGGGTAGACGGAGGGGAGCGTGGGAGGGGAGAGGTGGGCGGGAGGGAGGGAGGAGTTTTTCAATTTCTGAATTGGTGGACGGGCGGACGGGCGGGAGAGGTGTTTTGAACTATGTAGAGATGGGTGGATGGACGGTTTAGCAGGCAGAGCTTGTATTACATGGTGAATTAAGAAAATTAGAGAAATTATTTTTAATATGTTATGTCATGAGGTCTTAAATTGATACAACTATCTAAAGTGACATCCCAAAGTTTCTTGTTTGAAAAATCATTTGATTTGTAAATAAAGAATTCAAATAAGTGCGTAAAGAAATTTTGTTTTACATTGGTGCTTTTGTACAAGTTTGTGATGTCAACAATACTTTTTGACTAATAGCAAAAGAAATTCAATGTTAAGATTGTAACAAAAGCCTTCGTGGTTCAATTTATAATATTTATTATTCTTTTTCATGCCTTTCAAGGAAAATAATGAATCCCTAAACTCCCAAAGGCCCTACACGGCTACACTCTTATATGGGACTCTTATGATATGTGATCTCAATTAAATGATTTATTTCTAAATTTTTGGTTCAAGATTCTTCACTCAAGAGTTAAATTTTTCAACACGAGATATTCTAAAATAAAATTCATTAGTGTCAAAAATCTAAAGTGAAGAAAATGAGAAGCCCAACAATCTAGTATAGCAAGATGGAAGAAAAGATTTCTTGGGCTTACTTTAAATGCAAATACCATGCGCAATGTATGTACTCAAAGTTTTCAAGATGACAAGATTACTCAATTAACTTGTATACTAGTCTAGTATAAATTCCTATGGTTAAATATGCCCAAAAATCAATTTTTAAGATTTTTGTCTCTTTGCATTCGAAATGGCAGTTTTGAGTGATATTCAATGGGAAAAAAAGCATGAAGGCTTTAGGGGTTCAAGATTTTACAAAATCCTAGGCCTACATAACTACATAACTAACATAAGCAATTCAATCAATATTGTAAAATTATAATTCAAAAGATATAATATTATGAACCTTTCTATATAATCATTTGCAAAATTTTTTTGAGATGAAACACACTTGTAATCATTAAAGTATGACCATTTCTAATTTCTTGTAATTGAAAACTCATCATATTTGAAGGTCCATCACATTGTACATTACCTAAGCTCTAATATTTTGGGGTTGTGATAAATTTATGATCAATTTACAATTTAGGATGCACATAAGTATACATAGGTATAAGTGCCATAGTGTGTATGATATGAATTTTCAATTCATTTTGTTGTATAAATTCTTACTTTAATCTTGTCTACAACATTTCACATTACATTAAAATGCTTGAATCATTTTAGCACCATCCTATACATTCAATAAATGTTATAATATAATAATGAGATAATATAATTTCTTTTAGTATATTCATAATTTCATATTGGTGTTCTAAACTATGAATACATTCGACAACAAAAATTGAAAACACACTCTAAGTTATAATTGAATGTTCCACATTTATTTAATGGCTCATAATAAAGTGATAATTGAGGTACTAAATCTTAAGAAAAATTGAAACCTACATGAGTAACATACTAACATGAGTACATGACAAAGTAAGAAAGGTCTACATCTGCATTATATTGTCATAATTGCATTCCAAACTGCAATGGAATCATAGTCTCATAGGTAAAACATATTCCACACATTGTATCAATAATTTTGAAAATTCGTGCAATGTTATAAATTCAATATGTACAATTGAGGGTTGTATAATTTTGATTTTTTTTGGAGGGTTAGGGTTTAGGATATAGGGTTTGGACTTTGGAGAGCATGTTTAAATGTGGGAAGGAATATCTGGAATTACCTTTTCTTACATTAATACTACATTGGATACTTCTAGCATTCAAGAGTATTTTTTGTACATGAATCTATCCTTCTCAGAATTCAATGCTTTAGGACTGCCGGCGGACTGTTGTCAGGTGGGGGCCCTAGCAAGGTGAATAGTGTTGTGTCTGGTTTGTCGGCGACGGTGGACGGCCTGAGCAGATGGCCAAGTGTGAGGTCGGTTAGCGATGGCGGACGGCCTGAGTGGACGGGATGGTTTAGGAGCGGCTGGCGGTTGGGATTGGAAGACGGGAGGTCTGGTTTCATTTCGGAGCGGGCGGACAGCTGCCTGTCTGCCAATCTGAGCAATCACTCGGCGTTTGCTGCGGCGGACGTTTTTTAGGTTTGGTGGCAGACGGGTATATGGGGGGATGGCCTCCTCATTTGCTCACTTCTACTCTCCTTTGGCGCCAAGTTGGATGTGCTACTGCTGCTTTATGTGTCAGTTGCTCCTACAAGGTGGAGAGTGGGGGTCCTTGAGCTTTTGTTACTATTGTTGATTTACACTGTTACTTATTTACACACATCTCAGAGTATTCATGTGCTGTGGTGCTATTTTTCAAAGGGCTCAAAAATTCAAATCATCTATCATGGCGGATCAAGGTGTTCCTACCAACGATGGGAGGACTTTAGGAGGTAAAAAAAAGAAAGGGACTAAAGCGAAGGGGGCCCCTTATGGGTTCACTATGAGATTTTAGATGACCTGAACATCAAAGCGGAGAGCGGTTGGGAGGAGGAGGAAGGGGAATATTGGACCTTCAAAACATGCAAGAAGTATGTTAAAATGTACCACATTGACAAGTTGTGGCCTTGGAATTGCCACGTGGTGCATACACATGGTTTTTGTTGTAAGCCACGTAATTGCAACAATAAGCATTTTGTGCATCGATCGGAGGAGGTGTGGCGGGCGCAATTTGGGGACAAGCCAAGGAGTAAGGGATGCATAAATTACAGCGTGGCATCCACGGTGTATGCATAACTCATTTTAAACTGCAAGGTAGATTGGAGCACTTATCCATCCAAAGTGGATTCTCTACTTTTACTACAACCCAATCAAAAAGACATTCTTGATCTGTACAATTCTTAGGTAGAACCAAGTAAACCAACGAAGACCCCAAAAGTATTAGAAAATACTACAACGCGTACAACAAATGTCTCCAAGGTTTTAGGTGATGCAATACAATGAAGGTCCACAGAAGTGACACAACCTTGCACGAAAGTGAGCAATGTCTCCTCGGGAGGTGTGGATGGAGAGGTTTTTGTAACTCCTCCAACGTGCTTCACATCCACACCGAATGTGATAACATTGAGTGAACAAAGCATGGCTCCAAGCAAGGAAACTACAACGAATGAAACAACCTTGGGCGGTCTAGACATGGTTGCAAACAAGGAAACATTGGTGGAAGAACGTGGGTCAACTTTTTCGCCAGATGGAGAGGTCAATGGGGACCAACTTGCAAGGACCAATGCTACAATACAGGGTTACATAGATAGTAAAGCTCTTGAGAGCTTGATGGAATATGCAACTCCAATTTCTCAGCTGCCAACGACGCCGAGGCGAAGCCAAACACTAAGCCCAATTCGAATGTTGAGTCCGCATCAAAAAATAAGCCCAAGTCGAAGGTTGAGCCCAAGACAAATACTAAACGCAAGACTTGTTAGGCATCCACATTTGGCAACTTTAAGCTCGGCTCAATTGGAGATTCTTTGTTCCATACCCACTGCCAATCAATTGGAAAAGCTGTTAGAATGTTGTAGTCATTGGCGAGTACTAGCAAAACAACATCTTGATTCTGATCCCGAAAATGAGGCAGGGAGCTCTAGTCAGCCCGCAGGAAAAGGTGGTTGGGGTACTATTTCGCAAACTGCATACAGATTGAGATCTTCAACTAAAATGGTAGTTGAAATTACTCCTTGGGTAAGGGACTTGGCTGAGGAATTTTTCCAGAATGGCACCTGAATTGTTGACTAGTGCCTTGGCTTTTTGCAATTTCACCGAGAAAGTGGCACCAATTTTGGAAGGTGGCGTGATGAACTTAAAAAGTTTGATGGCCTTAGAGGAAGACATTCATCAACTAAAGATGAAGTGTGAGGACTTGGAAATGAAGTTGCAGTTGTCGCAAAAAAACATGGAGCAGGAACGTTGTAACAAGGTTGTTCAAAGAAAGCGCATCGAAGAATTGGAGCTCGAAGTACAAGAGTTGAAGAGGGGTAGGCCTACTATGGACTCCGTGATCATTCCATTTGTGCAAGAAAGTCAAGAGAGCGATCAACTCTCTCTTTTTTTTGAGAAGGCAAAAGTGGTAGAGACGTCCATCATCTTGAATTTGGATGAGGTTGGGAATGACAAGAAATGTGAAGAAGTAGTACGGACCATCGTTCCTAATGTTTCCCGTACATTGTAGGATGCTTTGACACAAACGAGGAGCTACAGTTGAAATTAGATGAAGCAATTCAAGAGAAAATCCTTGTTGAGGTGGAGTTGGACCGATTTCAAAAAATCATGAGCATGGAGGAATGCATGTTGAAGAGCATATTAGAGTCTTGATGGTTGGTATGGGTACAAAAACTCCAAGACAAACTGTCACGACCCTCATCACAAGGCGTGCCCGTGCCACCTTGGTGAGCAAGGGGTACATTGGGGGTGACTCCCCAAGCCTTGCAAGAGATGAGGTGAAGGGGACTAGGAGTCCCGAGCGATCAGAGCGATGTAGCGCTCTGATCCGGACGAATTTGGGGGCGTGTGATACGTTCTTGGAAAGGTCTTGAGAAGACGCTTCTGGCCGTCCAAAGAACGCGTGATTTGGACTTGCGAGTCAAAAGTTATAGGCGTTCAAAGTTGGGGGTGTCCCGGTCGCGCCGGGAGTGCCCTGGCCGCACCGGGAGTGTCCCGAATCTTTGGAGGGCGATATCTTTGCGAGTACTTGTCCGAATGGAGAAAGTGAGTAGTCCATCGGCATCTACGCGTCGCGTAGATGTCGAAAATGGGGTCGCATGTGCGATTTGGATCCCGGACCGCAAAGTTATGCCGGGTGAAAGTTCGGGAGTCCCAAAGTAGTGCGAATCGGGAGAAATGGGTGGTCTTCCAAGATGGGGTGCATCTTGGGGGTTCCCGGTGACCTCTAGTATGGGGGGGGGCTGCCGAATCCCGCAGAGAGTACTATGAGGAAGGGTGGTCTCCCTCCTCACTCCCGGATGGTGCCATGGTGAGCCTAAGTGGCCCCGGGTGGTGAGGTTAGTGTTGGAGCCTCACCACCACTTGTGTGTTACCATGGAGTGCTTGTGCACTCCTTGATACCGGTTGGGTGGTGTCCCACTCCACACTTGGCCATGGTGTGAGTCCCGTTTGGTGAGTCCCGATTAGTGAGTCCCGAAATGAGTTGGGTTGGGCCTAGTGGGGAGTTGGGTCCCATTCAAGGGCGGTTAGTACTGGTGGGAGTAGTGCCTCACCGAGTGCTTGGACATCAATGGAAGTTCCGCCCCATGTCATCAAATGACATGCCCGGTGTCTTGTGGGAGTTGAGTATTGGAAGGAAAGGATTGGGAGTCACGGAGGAATGGGGAACCCCGTGACTTGAGTTGGAACCTAACATTGTGGGTGCGTGGCATGTGCAGTGTTAGGAGAGTGTGAACCTTGGTGGCATTGAGGTGTTAAGTGTTTGGAAAGTGAGCTTAAGGTGGTAAGTGTCACTAAGGGGCGCGACACAAACCCTCTATAGTATCTCGAGCAATGAAAGGGCTTATGAAATTGGCAATGAAGTCGGATGAAGAATGCAATGCCGTGAAGACCTCTTTGCTTTGGTTCAAGAAAGTGTTTGATGAATATTCAAGGGGTTCCACCGAAATTACATGTTGGGGGACATGGATGACATGTTTGAGCGGTTGAACCACACAAAGAAGGACAATGTTGCACACATTGATTGGGCCTTGGAAGTAGAGGAAGGGTGGGTCCCTTACAACACGCTTTCAACGCACATCAAGGAGAAAGACAAGATAGTAGTGCATGCTTGCGATCCATCCCTAGGAATCTTGAAGAGTCATTGTAGCCTTTGCCAAGGTCCTTTTGGCCCTGAAGGAGCCCTGACCATGGGCCAATGTCACCACACTTTTCACATGACATGCATTGTGAAAGCATCACTCATTCGTTCGGTTTGTGCCGAGTGTCATTTTTCTTTGAGCCCTCGGTTCTACGAAATGCTTGGGATCTTAGAAGATATGCCCCTCGGCCACGAATACAACCGATGGACCCTTCCTCTTGATCAAGGGCCATATCAGTTCCAGAATTTCTTGCATTTGGGGCGACCTCTCACGTGGGATTCAATTGATTGCCAACATGGATTATATAAGGGGTCTGGAGAGCCAGTGGATCCTTTCATGTAGATGACTGTTAACAAAGAAGTGGAGTTGCGAGCCCGGGATATTGAAGATGGCGAGGCTCGTGAATTGTTTTGTTGCAACATGGGGGGCCATTGGAGTGTGCAACACAAGAAATTTTTTCGGTTTCCCAACAAAGAAGTGCAAAAAGGGCCCTAAAAAACTTGGGTAGAGGTAGAGTATGTTGAAGAGTTCAATGAGCAATACGAGGCTTATAATCACACTTTGATTGGTAGGGCCCTTTCCTTGTCAAAGTTGGAAGAAGCTGCCAAAGCTCGTGCTCTTGTTGAAATAGATGGGGAAACAACTACAGGGCATTCATTTGTGGAGGTAGCTGGGGCATTTGACAAGAGGATAGGTGACATCATAGCTGAATGGAGGGGGTTTCTATTGGCCGATTTTCGACCAATAGGGTTACCCATCAAAGGTGATGATGAATAGGTCAATGTGTTCGTAGATTGAGTGGATGCTACGTTGAGGGCCTTGAAGGTTGAAGAAGTAGATTTGTCTCCAAAGTGAAGCTCAAAACGGAAGAAAGGATGACAATGACGATGACCACTCTCCGGAAACCTAACGACAGTTTTCAGTGGTTGACATGGAGGTTAGATCCGGAGGAGGTGTTGTCTACAATCTTGGGCCAAATACTCGACAAATGAGTGCAAGACTTTTGGCTAAGGAGGGGCCATCTCACGAATTAGGAGAGGGTAGTGGTTCTTAAATATAAGAGAGGCTTTCCTTATTTTATTATGTTTAAATGTTTAATAGTATAGAAGTATACCGGCAAGTGTGGCTTGAATGTTATAAGGGTTGAGTACTACTAGTAATTCATTGTACTCATGATGAATTTTGATTTGTTTTGAAGTTCTTTATATATCCAAATATGAAATATCAATATATATATATATCTTTGAATTAATCATTTATTTTGCTTTCTTTTAAATTCATGCTATAGTGATTTATGAAGGACACTTTTTTGTGAAGTATGTTTTTTTCATGCTCATCTAGAAATTTTAAATTATAAGACCCTTTGACAAAACCATAATTTTCTGAAATCTCCTCATTAGCTCATTCCATCCATAAATCCATATTTTGTCCCACATCTCTTGAAGCATTGAACATTTGAACACGACCTACCCCGCCCATCTGTCCGTCCGCCTAAATTGCCCATCCGCCCGTCTGCCCTAAACCACCCGTCCGCCTGTCTTCGCATCACTCCATCCGCTTGTCCGCATTGTCCATCGGCCTGACCCCCATGTGCCTGACCGCCCGTCCGGTGGACCGTTTGTCCGCCCGCCCACCC
The DNA here is from genome assembly GCA_963920665.1 of Straminergon stramineum. Taxonomy (NCBI): domain Eukaryota; kingdom Viridiplantae; phylum Streptophyta; class Bryopsida; order Hypnales; family Calliergonaceae; genus Straminergon; species Straminergon stramineum. The sequence continues at coordinate 13,102,852 of OY987267.1, read as the reverse complement.
GACCGCCCGATCGCTGGACCGTTCGTCCGCCTACCCGCCCGTCCACTGCAGAATCAACCGACGTCAGATTACATGTTCTGTGGATTCAAAAATGGTCTCCAATGATCAGGCCAGTTTGGAAGACTATAACCGTAGGAAAGAAGTCATTTGAGAATACTCTTGAAAACTGAACGCTAAGATTTCTAGGGGCTAGGAGCTGCAATTTTTGTGTCCTTTGCTTGGTAATGTATAGTTTAGTGGACAAGAGGGCTTTGATTTTCAAGGCTTTGTGCACTCATTTTTTTATTATATTTGGACATTGTTCATCCGGTCTTCACATTTTGAATTTTATTCCAATATACGGAATGAAAATTTGTGCCTTGCCACTATGAGTAAGGATTGGTCTGGTTGGTATGGTACCCCATCAACTAGTAAGGTAAAGTGCAAGGCTTGCAACTCGGTGTTTGCGAAGAAGATAAGCTGTATGTTGAGCCATTTAGGATATGAAGGCCCATCAGGTGTTCGTGATACATAAGTGAGTCTTTGTTCGCAATTGACGCCGGATGTTCGAATCCTATTTCTTTGATCTAATGGGGCATTCCCGCAGAGACCGATCATTGACAATGTAGATGTTGGTAGCATGCGTATGGTCATTTGCGATTTTTCAAATGAAAGGGATATGGCGCGTTCTACTCAAGAGGACTCATGCGCAGCAATGGAAGAATTTGTTGGTGTAGGATCCGAAGTAAACCGAACTACAAAAACATCCAGTGATCGTGACACTCCAAGGGCATCAAGCAGTAGACCTCAAAGACAGAGTAGTCTAGTGGATGGCTTTGATTCCGCAGCAAAACACAATTTGAATGCAGTGTGGGCCAATTTCTTCTATGCGGCAAATATACCATTTGCCGTAGCTCAAAATCCGGCATTTGAAGAAGCAGTGGAAAAAACAGCCGAGTACCATGGGCCCTACGCTCCACCATCGTATCATGATTTATGCCATAAATTGCTTGACCAAGTGAAGACCAACATCAAGACAAAGCTTCATAGTCAGACCGAAGATAGCATTCGGAAGTTTGGAGCAACATTGTCTATTGATGGATGGAGCTCGGTTACCAATTGACCATTGATAAATGCCATGCTTGTATCTTCTACGGGTGAGCAATTTCTAGGATCGGTGGATACAAGTGGAATCGAAAAGAATGCTCCTTTTTTGGCCTCTGTCTTGGAAAATTTTATAGAACAAGTAGGCCCCACAAATGTTGTGCAAGTGACTGCAGACAACGCTCCTGTAAATCCGGCAGCATGGAATATGGTGTCGAGTAAATATCCGCACATTTTCTTTCAAGGTTGTGTGGTGCACGCCTTGAATTTGTTGCTTCAAGATTGGGGAAAGCAAGAATGGTTGAAGGACCTCGTGGAAAAGGCCCTAACCGTTGTCAAGTTCTTCAGATTGCAACATATGCCGCTAGCTATATTTCAAAAGCACGAAACAAAGAATAGCTTATTGATGTCAGTGAAAACAAGATTTGCCTCAAATTTCTTCATGATTTCTCGTTTGTTGAAGGTCAAGACTGGATTGCAACAAAGTGTGGTGGATCCACAATGGGTAGAATATGTCCTCAAGTTACGGGACACGAAGAACGCAAAATCTCATACGGAGCCTCGGGAGGTGAAGAAGACAATTTTAGATGGGCATTTTTGGGCCCATGCCACTAATTTCCAAGAATTGATGACTCTTGTGGTGTTTGGTTTACGTGATTTGGATGCGAAGACACCATGCATGGGCAAGGTGTTGCACATCATGAGGAATTTAGAGAAGCATGTCTTCTCTTTACGAAAAAAACCCTTTGGTTTGTCCTTGGACTTAGCCATTCCTATCGAAAAGTTGTTTGGTAAGCAACAGGAAATGGTAGAGACCGATCTACATTATGCAGGAGCTCTTTTGAACCCTTACTTTCTTCACAATAAAGAACTAGCTGATGATCAAGATGCAACAAATGCATGCAAGTGCGTTATCAGGAAAATATGTCAACCGGAAACTTATCTTGACGTAGTGAAGGAGTTTGTAGCATTTCAACACCGAGATCCTCCGTTCCACGACATGTTGGATCCGGCTGAGCAGAAATTGTCAGCACATGCTTGGTGGGATTTTGAGGGTGCATGTGGCAAGCTCATTGCTCCAATTGCAAAGAGGATTTTGGCCCAACCGGTGTGATCATCTTTATGTGAACGAAATTAGAGTAGCTACTCTTTTGTTCACAACAAATCCCGGAACAAGTTGAGGCCACAGAGAGCAGCCGATTTGGTGTATGTATATACCAATTCCAAAGTCATAGCCGCATCGAAGGAGAAGGATGAAAAGAAGTGGTACCATGACAACATGGAGTCCGAAGATTCGGAAGGGCCTATCTCGAAAGACGAGGATGATGAATCTATATCTGATGATAGAGATGTTGTGAATTATGATATGCACAATTTTGATGAAGAAATGTTTGAGACTCCTAATCAAAACAATGAAGACTTCGGAGTCGCGGATGGAGACATGTATGAGTTTCGATCAGATGAGGACGATTGCAGGCTTGATGATGATGTAACTTTGATAGCTAGATTTGTAGATAGAACCGGATTCATGAGTAGCAGAAATCTTCTACCAAACATAAAGGATACGTATGTAGAGATAAGGGCGACCAATAGGACAACGGTTGCGAATGATGGGAGTCTTGAAAAGGATGAAGTGATTCCCATTTCCGATGCTCCATCCCCAATAATGGCGGTAGAAAAAAAATTACCAACATGAAGACAAAAGAGGATGTGAGGTGAACGTTGAAATGAACATGTCCAATGCAATTGGTGCGTCAATAGTGGTATTGGCAAGCAAGAAATGTGGGGAAGCAAATATTGGAAATGCCAAACCACACGAAGTACAAGACAATGTTGAAGCACGTTCGATAGAGTCAGGCAGCCCAATTTTTGTCAACAATGCTGTTGGCAAAATGTACCTTATGGAAGATTCTCCCGAACCACCACATAGCACTCCTCCACTTGCACTATTTAAAAGTGATGCCACTACATTGAATGGTTCAAGGAAATCACGACTTGAAAAAAGACATTTGTCTTCTACGAAAGAGATGGGTTTTGGAGGCAATCCAAGTCGAACCATTTTATTATGTACCGATGATGATGATAAGGATGAGACATTGACTTCAATGTTTATTCAACATCGAGGCCATCCACCACACTATTCCTTGAAATCATTAGGCCACACATCGTAGTCTTTGAATGCAATGCAGTTAATTATTCAAGAAGTGCCAAAAGTAGAGATATCACACGGTGAAGACTCCATTAAAGCTCGTAAAAAAAGAATAATGCAACCCTTTGCTACCTCTCCCAGCAAGAGACCGAATGTGGGTAGAACCCCACTTGATACCTATCAAGTTTCTTCAAAGAAAAAAATGAAAACAATCCCTAGCCTTAAGGAAGTTATTGGTAAGTCTATATTAAGAGCCAAAATGGAGAAGAAGACCGGTAGATCAATGAGATCATTCACATCTACACAAGTACAAAAAGGAGTGAAAATTGTACAATCTTCATCAAACGACATGGAAGAGACATCTAGCGATGAAGACAACCAATGGGGAACTAGATGTGACAATAGCGAGGCTGAGGTGAAAGGAGATAGTGATTACAAGCCTTAGAGATTCAAGGGATGTAGGCTTAGGTGTTTAGGTGCTTATGATACATTGAGCATGTAATGGCAATTGATTGTCTGAAGCTTCCATTGCAGTTGGAGTTTGCTTATTGATGTTGAAAATATGATAATTTTTTTGTGAATTGCAAAACCTAAAAGAAGTCCCCCCCAAATTGATTGTGTTCCTCTTTCTTTGTATGAAGCATGATACATTGCAAGATACATATATAATGCAACAATTTTGACTTCATGATTGTCATAGAATTATAGATTTGGTAATTTTCAAGGTGAAGAGAATTTTGAATTTTTTTTTAATCCTTTCCCTTGATAATTCATAATTGCAATTATAGTGTACAATTTCTTTGGTTGAGTACACTACAAAGGATAGTCCATAACTCCATATGTTATTGTAAAAAGCATTCAAGGAATCAAAGTTTACTTGAAGGAGTTGAAGCTTTGTATTAAAAAACTAGCCACTAGCCGTCCGCTCGTCTGCCCGATCGCATTTACCCAAGGTAAATTTGCGGATGGTGTTTTTTACCCACCAGAGACGTAGTGTCCGCAGGGTCCGGATGGCCGGACAACCGATTTTTGGACGCGATTTTGCCCAGGACTCTCACTTTCGTCAACCCTGAGCCCTCCATCTGGAAGGCCCAAACCTTTGGAAGAAGTTTAAGCAAATCTTGCAATTTGGAGTCACTTAGGCACTTAGTAAAAAGATTCATTGCTTGGAAGGTTCAATGGACCACGCTTAGACACCCAAAAGTAGCAATCACTTAGCCGAAACTCAAAACTTGGTTGTATTCACAAATTACCAAAGTTTGGTAATTTGGCGCTTACAAGCTTCTAAAAAACAAAGCACTTAAATGTGGTACCTATAGTAGTATACATTTTGCTCTTTGCACTTGATAACAGAGATAGGATAGAGTTTGATGAAAGCCTAATGCTAGATGAAACACTTTGGTTGCTTCTCAATGAACCGTGTGTATAATTGCATCTACAAGACATTGACAAAACAGAAGTTAGGAATGTCAACTTCAAGTCACATCAAACCGGAAGTCCAAAAGAAAGTATTATCATAGTAGTTCTTTGGTAGTACTCACACTATAGTAAGTACTCATTCAAGCACTACAAGGTTATTGATAGTACTATTCACAATACTCACAAGAAAAAAAAATAATACTCAGGTCACTCATATTGTACAATAGAGCAATGCAATAGTACCTCTACAAGACGTCACTTGACATTCAAGAGTTCTAGGAACTCCAAAAGGATAGATAGTAGATGACCCTTGCACTCTATAGAAGACAATGATTACCAAATAGTGATTCCGAAGGACTACGTCATTGCAAACAAGGACAATATCATGCCTACCAAGTGTATAAGAAGTTACTAGAAATACATCAAGCAATACTGCATAAATGAATCCAATGCTATAACATACTTCTAGGAATTGAAATGGCAAAAAAAGGAGTGCAAGCTGTCCCTCTAGTATATTGTAATTGACTCATGGAGATGTGTGGTGGAAGGAGTTGATGTACACTCCGCAATGGACTTCGGCTATAGCAAAGCATTGGAAGGTGCTACTTTGGCATGTAGAGGGTACTCTTGAAGTAGTGCCTAGTAATGTTCATCATGCAATGTCCTAAGTGACGTGCATGAAGTACTACCTCGGTAAAACCATGTACTACTTACTAAGAGTCATCTAGTCATTTGCAGTTTGCCTTGGCTAAAAGGACTTCTGCTTACTTCAGAAGTACTATCAACGATGTGCATAATAAATTATGCATTATAGACAAGTGTCTCGTTCGAGTCTAGAACATCTAGATAGATTGTGGAGATCAGAAAAAGTCCTATGGGTAAAATGGGGAACTATATAATACTAAGGACGTGGCTTGAAAGTACCTCATGCTTGAAAGGCCACATATATATAGTGAGTATTGGAAGACCAGTGTGTATAGTTTCATCATGAAACAAGGTTTAAAAAGGGATGATGGAGGACGTCCAAGGACAACCTCAGGTACTCTATAATTACTTCTGGTCAGGTGCCAATGTGGTATATATTAGAGTGTAGTGCACACAATCATAACTCCTTTGCATATGCATATGAACATATCTACATTACCGACAATTGCATACTCCTTTGCAAATAAGTTACTTCACACGCAATTTGAACCATAACTACAAAGCATTCTACATTGAACTTTCACAAACAAATAACACAATGGGAAAAGAGTAACTTGGCTTTCCAAGAGCTGATGAGTTGCATGTGTAACATACAAACTTCGACCCAAGCGTTTCTTACGAATGTCTTGACGTCTTGAACTAACTTGAGTTTCCTCTATCCACCATTGCAGCACAAGAGCCTTCACATCATCGTCAATCTCCCTTTCTTGTTTCTTCCGTGGTGGGACTTCATATCAAACTGACATAACCTTTGTAGTAGATTAGAGGCATTGTACAACTGCCACCAAATTCTCCTTCCATGTACCAAGAATGTTGTAGAAGTTCATGAGGTCTAAGTCTAATTCACCAACCACTACTTCTAGGATTGTGTGCTTCCGAGATAGCATTCCTGAAGAATGAGGGATCTTTAAGGCTTGCAAATCGACACGAATGTTCTGTAGGATTTCCCTCTAGGACCGTCCTTCTTTAGACGTGGGGTAGTAATCAAGAAGTAAAGGACCAACGTGGCAACTACTAAATACCTTGTGAAGAACTTCCGCTCTGAAAATAGGATTCCAAATTCATGCCAATAATTGTATCAGAGAACTCGCGATTTGTTGAGCACTTCTCTAGACACTTATCCAATGCCTCCTAGAGCCCCATTGAAGTGTATTAAGGTCAATTCTATCTATTGGCTTATGAGGCTTTTTCACCGCAAGGCAAAGAAACCCCCTAGAGTTGGCCGGCGGGGAGTGTATGAGAGACACTTACCTAGATTGCCTTCCAAGCAATGGACTCCTAAATACTTTTTTATCAATTTTTTAACATTAAACTACTCTAAGTGAAATGAGGGCAGCACCCTTACACCATCCTAATATGCACCCTAAAATCCTCCAATGACCCTAGTACCTACTTTGGAAGGTTAGGGCAACCTACTAGACCTAATTTTGCCTAAAATTAGCCCTTGGGGCCCAAATGGGTCAAATTGGTGTCCTGAAATTAAATTCTAGCACACCACAACCACCCCAATTCCTAACTAACTTCCTAAATTGATGCCAAATACTTCCCTAATTTCATAGATTCCATCCCTAACATATTCACACATTCCTTTTAGGCCAATTAGGTTTTTTTCTTCAATTTCCTAATCCATATCCTAACCCTCATTTTGCCCCCAATTTGGGCAACGCTTCCGCGCTTGCCCTAAAACCCTAAAAAATTTGCATATACCCTCTACACCCTCACACCCCACAAGAACATTGCATGCAAGTCATTGAACTATTGCTTCAAGATTGATAAGAAAAGATTGTATTGTAATTAACATTACATTTGGATTTAGCTGAATCACAAGAAAAAAAAAGATGAAATACCCAAAATCAACTGCCGCTAGATGGGCAGCAGACCTTGTCCCACTCAATTGATCGCCCCGGCTTCGTCCTTACTCCAAATTAGGCGAGATTTGTCTTGTTGGAAAGCTGACTTCCCCATCTTTCTCCTCCCTAAAATTCACGTTGATCCGCTTCGCCGAACTCCCACAGTCGCTCGCCAAAGTCGTCGGTCTTCCATGGCGGGGGCGGCTTGACCTCCTCGCACTAAATCGGCCGTTCCGTCCTCGTCCTTGCTTGGAATTGGTCGAGACTGGTCTTGTTGGAAAGCTGACTTTCTCCTCTCCATCTTCCCAAAAATTCAACCCACTCCGCTCTTTCCATCTTCCGCAATTAGTCACCAAAGTTGTCAGTCCCCTCCCAATTCAACAAAAACCTAATTCTCTCCACTCCAATTCCCATCTGACCTCACTCCCATCATTCCTTCACCATTTTTTCTCAAAAAATGGTGACCTACTCGACAAATTGTCCTACTTTGGTTCCCTCATCTTAGTCTCTAGCTTCTCATGCTTTGAAAACGCCCCTCATTACCAAGAATGCTCTCCAACACACATGCACACAAAGTTGGGAAAATTGAGAGAGAGTTGAGAGAGAGGGCTCCAAACCCTAATTTTGCCTATATCCAACTTCCTAACGGATTAAATTTCTAAACTACTTTCATCCTACACTAATTCATTGTTAATCCACTAATTTGGTGCAAAATGCGTCAAATTAGTGCAAATCGCACTAGGTTACTGTAAATCCGCTAATTAAGTGTAAATTGCTCTATTTTAGTGTTCTTCCCCCTAAATTACTGTAAAACCCTCTAACTTACTGTAAAATCCTATTTTAGTGTTTTGAGCACTATTTTAGTGTTTTGAGCACTATTTTAGTGTTTTACCCACTACACTAGTGTTTTAGTCATAGTTTTAGTTTAACTAACTTCTTTTGTGTTTTTTCTTATTTATTATTTTTGTGTTTTTTAATTTACTTTTAGTTTCATTTCCTACTTCTAGTCTTTTGTTTTCATTTTCATTTTTCATTTTTTGTTTTCATTTTCTCATCATTTTATCGTTAGCCTAATTTGGTTACTCTACCAAATCTTGCTTAACCTCTTTTTAGTTTTAACTCCCTAATTTTTCCCTAGAATTTCCCCAAATTTCCTCCTAATTGCATTTTCTTGCATCTCGCCCTAACCTCTTGATTCTTGAAGTTTCCATTGCTATCTAGTGGAAAACTCCTTAATTGATGGTTATGGCTTAATCTGGAGTACTAACACTTCCGGATTTATAAATTCATGCCTAATGTTTATATTTTTGGATTTTTAAATATTGAACCAATATAATGGTTCACATGGCTCCCCTACTTGTACACCTCTTCGTTGCTAGGTCGCACGGATCGCTTAACTACTCTGTTGACAATCCCTCAAACAAATTCGTTGATTCTCCTATGCAATAGCCAATAGTCGCACTTGAATCTGTAAACTTGGACGACCGTCCTGATGGACACCATCCATACCAGCACATCAACTTTTAGTGTCTACACACATAATCTACAATGATAGTATTCACGGTGTTCCACCTATAATAATTGCGAAAATTCTATGGCAATCATTCTACCTTCCTATGACAGCTTGTAGAAGCAAAGGTACACAGCATTGTGCAACCAAAACTGGCGGTAGCGCTCAACGACCGAAACACATAGCCACTAGAAAACCAACCATGATGAGGTTTCTATGAAAGTAGACCATGTTGTCGCATTGTATATGTGTTCATTATGTGAAATACATAATTGTTTGTTAAATTGGAGGGGGGGGTTTCTAGAGTTTCAAGAAATAAATAGGGTCATACTCCACTTGAACTCTTTTTTTTACCTCTATTTGACAAACATTTGATTTTTGTTTTTTGATTTCTATACTTAAAGATATTTTCATATTTTAGTTTGCATATTTGAAGTTGTAGAAAACAAAAGGTATAGCTTGCTTTACCTTTTTTTGGTTGTTTTTAATAGACTAGAAGTCCACATAGGTGATATGGATAGACTTATGGAAGATAAGAGGTGACCCATAGGTGTATGGTGACTCATGTGGCATTTTAGTGACCAAAATCCACTAACTTAGGTGGATGGCATGCAAGTGGAGGTGGTGGATGAGGTGAAGGGTCATCTTCTTCCTCTTCTTTGTTCGTTTGGGAAAGCTATGACTTTGAGGAGCCATTGCACATTGTACATAGAGATTTCTGCGATGAAATTTTGAGAGCTTTTGCATCTTGTTTTTGTAATTCCGAAAATCTATTACTCACTAAGTTTGGAGTTAGTATGCAAAAGTTATAAACTTGCGAGTGAAGTGTTGAAGAACTGCCTTGGTTTTTTAAGAGAGTGAACTTTGGAAGATTATGAAAATCGGATAGTAACTTAGTTTTGAGTGAAACTTGTAGAAGTTGTATATTCTTATATTAAATTTACAAAATGCTATTAATTTTTTAGTTTAGAGTTACTATGTGAAAATTATGAGTTTAGGAGTGAAATAAAGGTGAATTGCTTTTGAGTTGGAAAGGGATAACTTTGATTGACTATAAAAGTCAAGAAATATCTTAGTTTTGAGTGAATTTTGAAGAGTTTGTAGAATTTTGTGTTAGCTTTTCAGGAACATATTACACTCTTAGTTTGGAGGTGTAAAGCGCCTGTGGTACCCATTCTTATATCAGACACTTCTCCAAGGGGAGTTTTTGAAGGATATGAGCTTTTTCCACTATCTTTTACAAACATATGATGTATATTAATACTTCATGACATCTTATAAGGGATATGTGGAGATGTGATATTTTATTGGTTCATATGACATCATTTGGGGGTTTATCATTATGTTTGTGAGTTTATATGACCATGGGATCTTTCATTTTTGGGGCCACATTTAGCTGTAGCTAGAAGTCACGCATTTTTCCAAGGCAAGGCCTTTCTACTTGACAACGCTAACAAAGTGCAACCATTGTGAGCCCCTCTTAGTACTAAGGAGTCCTACTGTATACCTTGGAATACTATTTTTTGACAACATCTTCGATTTACCACTAAAAATGAGGCTGCAATATTTTCCTTTTTAGAAAATAGTAAATGCTCTTGGAAAAATAAATTTCAAAGTGACCATTGTTGCCAACTGAGAGTACTATTGAATGGAGCAAGAAAAAATTGGAAAACATTTTGTAGTACTTAGAAAATGATGTGTAAATGTTGCACACATCAAAGCAATGCCAAAGGCAATTTGTGGAAATCCCTCTCTTGAGAAGTTGTAAACCCACTCTAACAACTTACTATCCAATTTTGATAATGTAACTCTTCAGAAAAGGTACTCAATATTACTAAAAACTACCAAAAACCGCATGTGGAACATATAAGTGAAATCCAATTTCACACCCTAAAATAAATTTGAAAAATGAAATTAATTTGTGTTCATTCGTCAATGCTAGAAGAAGCTACATTTCGAATTTCATCTCCATTCAATCATTTCTCTAATAGTTATGGCACAAAACAACTTCTACATTGAAAGTGTGACGCAAAATAAGACAAGTGTTTCTTGCAATCATCCTACAATCCCTATTCAGTGTAAAAGGCTCACTGAAGTTGATGGTGTCCCATCCTGCACTCCATCTTGTACAAGTGTGCATTATGCAATGTGCATTGTCAAAGATGTCCCAAAAATAAAATCCAATGTCAAGGAAAGTCAACAATCTTGAGGCCCAAAACTAACATAGTCTCATAAAAACTAAAGATTTTTGAAGGGGGAGGATACTAATGACTTGAACATGGATCACAAATCCCTATGCCTCCAAACCTTTATATCATTCTTCCAAGACTCTATAGCCTCCTTGTATGGGAAATTTTTCGAGGAATAATATTTTTGGCCAAACATGCGTACTACAAGTGGCAAGTATTTGCCCAGCCTATTCCTTTGGCAAGACTTCAAAAACTTAAAAGTAGAAAAGCAATGCTCATTTTTCACCAACCCTAGACCCCTAGTACCAAATAGTAACCAATTTTCGCCAATTTGAAGTATTCAAAAATGAAATTCTTCAAGTGCCGTGATTGGGACAAGCTCCACCAAGATGAATAATTGGATTCATATGAGAAGTTGATGCACAAGCAACATCACAATTAGCTTTTACAGTCACTTTGAATATCCCAGTTTGGTTATCTAGGTTGCAATGAGAATTCTAGAAAGCATCTCGAGTGTAGTGTAGCCAGTCCCTCATTCATACAAAGGCTTGCTTGCATTCAACACTTTTGGGTGAAAATAAAAAAATTTGAGGACTACGAAGTGGTAACTAATGCTCTCATCAGCCCCAATTGCTTCTAGTATTGCGAGTAAATGATCCAAACACATCAAGTAACTCCTGTTGTGGAAATCATCTATCCAACTCATTGGCAAGTGACTAAGCAATCTATGCCAAACCGAGAGTACTAATGTCAATGAACATAGGTGGTTTTAGCCATTCAAATGAATTCAATAGTTATCTATTACTAAATGATATTCATTGAACACGTCAGACATAAAAGAGCCAAAACAAAAACAATAAGCAATTGTGCACTCACTCCTAAAGTGAATCAAGACACAAAGAACAATGAATCAACAATGAATGAACAAGAAATTCCACACATAATGATTTAAAAGGCAATTCAACATTGAGAGAATGATCACAATAGCTCACAATGCCCAAGGAAATCATCACAGTACAAAGAAGCATATCGACATACAATAACTACAACAACATTTTTAGCACAAAGTGAAAGATGAAACACAATCAAAAACAAAAAGGATTTGAAATTAATAACCTCATTCTAGCACAATTGCATGAGTCTTGATCATCACCGATTGAATCAAATTCAAAACTCAAAACACCATACAATCAAAGAAAAACTATAGAATAAGGAAAAAATTGGAAGATAGAAAAATGAAAAAAAAACTACCAACAATTTGTTGTTGGATGTTTGCTTGCATGCGCAGAATCTCCTTCGTCACAAATATGTGATCCCTAGTCAACTTGCAGTGGCAGTGGGCGAAGATAATAGTGCAACCAACAGGGTTTTCCATAATTCCGTCCCAACGTAACACTAGCATTACTTGTCGGGATGTCCGTCAACGTTCTAACTCGTTAGGATCACATCAACCAATTTTATTTTTTAAACGGACAAGTTGTCTAGTCGATGCACAAACCATCTCAATCGATGGACAATTCATCAAAAAAAATATAAGATCTTGATGGACATCGGGTTGAATCTTGACATTTTATCGATTAACTGTTTGTCTAGACGTGATGTCAAGTTGACAACCACGGCAACTTAAGTTTAAGAACACATGGGAAACATCACTCACCCTAGGCATCTCCCTCCACTCCAAAGAGATTTCAATGGAGGAAAGCAAAATCAGCTTCTAGTAACGTTGGAACTCTTGCATAGTAAATGTTGTTGACAGATCTACAAACATCCTCACCAAATTGGCTTGACACACTTTTATTAATTGCAAGAAGTCACAAATGAAAATGTCACGAGCCTGTGATAGTTTGATAAGGTAGTGAATGAAATTCAACATTGGAATAAAGCACTCAAGGGATGATAAGACCTCAATATTGACAAGGTAATCAAAGCTATTGACTATTGAAGAATTGGCTTTGTAGCTAGTAGCTATATGATGTCAAGGCCCATTTTCACCAATAGGGGCTTGTACTCACTACTCAGACTAATGCACAAGGCTAGGCTCTACTTTGAAATCCACCAAGTCTCTACATTCTTGACCATTTTGTTCCCCTTAATTTTCATGAGATCAACAAGTTTTTGGAACTTAGTGTGTTGTTTGTGGCTTTGGCAAAAGTAAGAGTACAGAGATTGGTAGACAATCTACAAGCAAGACACCATAGGATGGTTCAAAAGAATTTCAACCACTAGGTTGATGCAGTGGCTTGTACAACTAGCTCCAAGGCAAAATCAAGCCCATTTCTCGCAAATTTGAATGGAGACCCCAATTTTCAGTCCTTGAAAAGTGTTGACTCCATCTACCCCAAAAGACACAAGCTTACCTACAATCTACTCATGCGTAAGTCTTTCTTCTCCAAGTAATGCATGCATGATCATGTTAGTCAAATGATTTGTAGTGCTATAGTCATAGATACAAGTAAGATGGAGTAGGTGTGGAATTCTCTCACAAATCAACAACATAAACATGCACCCAAGAAGTGTTGTCTATTGCCATCACCTCATCAATACTAATAGAAAAACCCTCAGAGATTGGACTATGACGTTGAAGGCAGACCCTAGGGAGATCACTTAGTGTATCCATTAGAAACTACATGTGTTAAGATTGTAGACCCCCTATATTCTATTCTAAAATTTAAATAAAAGGAAAAAAAAATTTTGACTAGATTTTCCTACTTTGAAAGTTTATGTTGTGAATTATTGGTATTTTTGTTAGGTAATGATAATTAGTTACAAATTTTTGAAGTAAAAAGATACACTGTAGAGCTAAAAATAACTTTCACACCCATATTTTTATATTAGAAAAAATTGTTTAAAAAATGAAAAAAAAATTCCTAAAAATAGCACCCTATTGAAAGTTCATTTTTTTTGAATAATGATGCAATGGTCATCTAAAATGTATCCTCTATAAATATTTGAGTTAAAAAACATGCCATTTTAGTTCATTATTCAATCTATTCTAGAAATCATTTCATATGTTATTTGAATTGGGAATTTTTGGCAATAGAAACATATAGTCATTTTTAAACAAAGCTCAAAGTTATAGGTTGAAATTATTATTTATTAAAAATTATATAGGGGGTGAAAAAATCACTTTAACACATGTGGTTTGTTATAAATACACTAAGTGATCTCCCCAGGAGGCAGACATGACACAAGCATGAAGGTATTCATTCATCTCCCATCGGATGTTTCAAACCATTGCTTCCTAAGTACATTCTTGACCTTAAGGTACCTTTGTAAATATTGCCCTTGTTCATAATTGCACATGGGACAACCAAAACTAAGAACTTAGAATAAAGTAGAAAATTATACTCCCCTTTTGCCAAACAAGAATTGGTCTATAACAGAACCAGTTAGTTGTTGCCCCGCCCACACCTTGTTGAATTGCAAATGCTTGCAATCGCGGTTGACATATGTATTGCCCTTCTTTAGATGTGGAAAAGTCTTGCCATCAAACTTATAGGTCTGCTTCCCCCCGTGTTCTCGAGGTTGTAACCATTCGGCACCATGATTTTTCTTCTACTACTCACACTACTACAACTTTTGCAGATGATCCTGGTGAGATTGCTTGCAGCATCATACTTGCCTTCAACCCAAGTAAATTTGCAAGCCCAAACCTCCTACCATCTCCTCATCATGATGGTCAAAATAACTTTTCACCTTTTGCACGCCATAGGAGCACCGCACTGCTTCTTGTCATTGGCAATCTCAAGCATCCGATCAAGAAGCTCTACCAAGACCACCGTCACCTCAAATGGCAAAAGAAAGCAACGTCTAGGCCTAGGTAAAGAATCTGACAAACATGACTTAGAGATACACATTACCTCTACAGTAGCAAGCATCAACATCCTTCCCCCAACCTATGAGTATTGTGTAAAGATCCAAATGTCCTCATTCAAAAGTTGCCAAGAAATTACTAGAAGAAAAATGCGTTTGCTACAACAGATTGAAATGCATCTATTGTCCTAAGCAACTGCCCTACAACTACAATCCTATGTATTTGCACCAAATTTGACATAGTTACACTGTAGTTGTAAAGTAGTCACAAAGTAGTCACAAAATGTAATTACGGTTACAGGAATGTAATAGAAGAGTTGATGTGAGGTATTTTACATCCATTATTCATCAAAATTTTGTAGAGTCCAATGTGTCTATCTACAATTGCATATAATCTAAATTTGATAGCAATTCAATTACAAAGCAACTGTGATACAACTAAATTGCAACTAGAAAGCAACTACAATGCAACTAGCCTACAAGTAGACTACAACTACAATTCAACTAGAGTTTGACTAAAAAATGACTAGACTTTAACTAGAATACAACTAGCATGCAACTACTAAGTCTTTTATTAATTGTCCTGCATCAATTGTAAAGAATACCATTAGGTTAGACATATAAAAATTGTAAGTTATAGCATTCTTGTGTATTGAATTTTGATTACAAAATTCTAATATTTCTACATGTAGATTTTTATATTTTGTAGATTTCTACAACTTATAGATTTCTATAATTCATAGATTTCTACAATCTACAAAACTCTACAAATATTTAAAGTTTAAGAAATTTTTGGATTTGCAATCTAAAAAAAATAGATCTAAAATTTTGAATCTACAAATCTATGAATTACAGACAAATTATAAATAAGTCGCAAACAAATTGCACACAAATAATTTCTACATCAACAACCACGTTAGAAAAGTTCAGATAAGAAACAGCTGTGAAAATTTATGCAACTACTTTGCAACTAGTGCAACTTATCCACTGCAATTGCGGGCTCTTAATTGTCACTTAGTTGCAAATGTCTCATGCAACTACAAAACTAATTGCAAATAGTAGTCATAGAACCCCTTGTTTTCTTCAAGTGAATTTTAAACTCTATACCATCCCTAAACCACAACCCTGTACCCACAAGTAAATACCCCAACAATACAAACCAAAGGACACAAGCAATATGATGAAGCACAAGAGAAGAACTTGAAGCAACACTATATGAAAATACAACCAAGCAATGACTTGAACACAAAAACAAAATTGAAAGCACAATGCACAGAGACAACCAAAAATGCACATGATGTCATCTTTAGCAAGCGCAATTTGTAGTTTGCCAAGCTTGCTTAAACATTGCAAACCTTTCACAATGTAGAGTTGCACACCTCCGAAACGCATTTGCCGTGAGGCCCCAACATGCATCAATGCACACAACATTGCAATTTCTAACACATTGAATCCATGCAACCTCCACTTCCCAATTGGAGTGAATGTACGAGACAATTGAAGCAAACATCTCTCAAATTTTCACAACAGAAAGGAATTGGCACTCCTAATTTCAAAAATGGCAACCCACATTCAAAGCCCAAGAAGCAAAAACAACGAGGGAATAACAAATCCATTTAAAATTCATTCAAGGCACCATTGTACACGCAAGAACCAAATGTAACAAAAAAAATCAATGGATTGCTCCTACTAAACTTCTAGGTAACAAAGAGAGAGGGATGCTAAACCGCGAGTGTAGGTGGAGGTGATGGACAAGGAAATGGCTACAACATGAATGGTTGCGATGGAGCCACCCAACAAAAATCCAACAGTACAAATAACATTTACGCTAACCATTATCTTACAACATATGGAATGAATGCTAACTTTATTTTTATTGTATATGTATTTCTATATCTTGCTACTAGTGACGTTGGCAAAATTGCTCAAATCTTCATTTTTGCCCTAAATTTTGGAATGTACACTTAGCACCTTCAAAATCTAAATAGAACTGGAGCAAATTTTTTCCACTTTAGAAAACGTTGGTTATAGGCTATTCTTTCAAGATTAATCCCTAAACGACAAGCTAGTCACCGTGGGGGAGAGGCAAGCTGTGAATAATATCAATAAGTGTGCTAACCATAGAAAAAGGCATTGTTCCTATGCTTGTAAAAGTCCGCACCCCATGTTGCCCTCACGGAAATTGAAGGAAAGACAACATGCAATGTAATACCATCTTCTAATTCTCTTAGATGTCTTGACACTATCCGACATACCCAAAAATAACAATGCATTTAATGAAGCTATTTTTGGCTTCTCATAACTACACTTGTCTGCACAATCACAATTAAAAAAAGAATAAATGAAAAACAACTTGTTTACATCCTAGAAATTGCTTTTTTGATATCCATCAGACAAAAAACATCTGCCCCATCATTTAGGGGTTAAGCAAATGATTCATATAGGAAAGGATGATTTCTACGGTGACCAATCCGACATTCCAAGTTTAACCCTAAATATTGGGTTGGTGACCATGAAAATCATGCCTTTTTGGAACAATGTGACATCATCCACTTTAAGAAAAACAAAATACTCATTAGAAGTCAAACTATTGTAGAAGATCTCTCCTTTCCACCCCTAATTCCAAGGATGAATAGTTACAATTCTATCCTACAGAGGAGAACTCTTCGTCATTCATCAAACAAAAACCATCTGCAACATCATTTAGGGGTTAAGATGAGTTTCACCCTTCAAACCACAAATGAGTTTCACTCTTCAAAACTTGCAAGCACACAGAAGTTTCTATTTGGTACTTGAAATGGCAAAAAATTCGGATAGAGCCCTATTTAGAAGGATAAATTGGTGAACCCAATGTTTTTCAAACGAAAGGCCAAGTGCTGGTCAGGAGTCTGGCAGGATGCTCCCCCAAAGTAGAAAACAGCCCCAGAAATAGAAAGAAAAACATAAGACTGTCAAACGAAATCCTCATGATAACAAGACAATCCTGTCACCATAGTAACTTGAGTACTGCGACTCACATACAAGAGCAACCACAGCGATATGAAAGTTCGTTCAGTTCGCCACATAGAATGCGTCCGAGCGTATTACAATTGGTTGTCAACTACATTTCGACCAACTAGGATCTCGTGGTGACCAGAATACACATCAATAAAACCCTAAACCCTAAAAGTCTCGTTAGGCTTTTGTTTATGACATTTTGATCTATATTTACAGTGAATATAGAGCAAAATGTCATAAACAAAAGCCTAACAAGGCCGTTGACTCAAACAGATACATTAATAAAGAAAAAATAAATTTGTTGTGAAAAACAATAACGGCAGCGAAAATCGAGATCATTAGGAACTAAAAAGATGTAACTCATTGCAATAAGAAAAATTTCACGAGTCTCTTCGAAAGAGAGACAGAGATAAAACTAACATGACAACACCTCAGCATGAGTGTACATATCCTATAACGCAGTGACTACTAAATAAGTAAAGGCAGTGTGAAACCCAATTCTCTAGAAGTTGCTGGCCAATTCCAAAACACCTGATTCCGGCAAACATAGCTCCATCAACCTAAGAGCTTCGCCAGGTCACTGACCCCGGACACGCTCAAAAGACCCTCCTTGTCCACCGAAGCCTTCCGACACACCTCGCCCAGCTGCACTTCGCTCTCCTTCAACTTCCACTTCCCAACCACAGCCTTCAGCACGTCCTCTTGTAAGAACTCGTCCTCCAGCTTCAGCGCCGCCTCCTGCACCAGACGCAGATCCACAGAACCGGACAACACCAGACCGGCCAACATGCCTCCAAACCGCTTCGGAGCCAATGGCGCATCCATCGCCATATCCTCCATCCCCTCCGTCACCAGCAACACGCCACCCCTCAAGTCCGAGCTCGAGATCGCTTCCTTCGACTGAAGGTGCACCAGCAGCTTCAGCACCAACTCGCACTCCTTCTCTCGCATGTCCAGTGCCGTGGCGATCGCCAGACGCACAAACTCAGGATGGAAGCTGGGACTCTTCAGTTCTTGCACGCACAGCAGAGCCTCGTTCAGGTCCACGATCGAGAAGTACTCCTTCAGCAGACTCTCCGACTTCTTCGTCAAATCCACCGACGGAGCTGCTGCAGCCGCAGCGGGAGTCGCAGCCACAGACGCCGCAGGTGCAGGCCGTGCCACCACCTCCCGAGCGGGCTCAGGCGCCTTCGCGGGCTCGGCCACAGGCTTCGGCGAACCCGAGCCCAGCAAAGCGCTCGGCTTGCCCATGAATCCATACCCACTGCCCTGTGGAAGAATCCTCGTACCCACGCCGCTCGCACGCATGGCCGGAGAACCAAATCTGGCCTGAACACCCGCGCCGGGCATCGCACCGCCCATAGAAACACCTGAACCCCCAAAACCGGGCACCGGCAACACACCCGTGCCGTCCTTCCGGCTCTTGCGCAGGTTGCTCACGGTCTCCCACCCGTCAGCCTCCAGACCAGGACCCATATAGCTCCCCATCATCGGGGCCCCAGGCATGCTCCCTCCGCCTCCGGGCATTCCAGGCATTCCAGGCATCCCTGGCATGCCCGGCATCATCCCTCCCGCCCCAGGCATGAAGCCTGGGATGGCCGCTGCTCGGCCATTGCGCAGGGCCATCATCCCAGGTCGCAGACCTAATTTAGCCTCCGCCTCCGCGTGGATCTCGTTGATGGTCTTCGCCTTCATCTCCTCACGCCGGGGCACCCACTTGTTCGACCTCATGTCCAGAATGTCGCGCACCATGAACCGAATTCGAGAAGGCAGACCCCGGGTCTCCCCGATCACCTTCAGACGGGCGAAGTACGTGTCAAACGCCATCTTCGACTTGGCGCTCTCCTCCAGCTGCTTGCCCACCGTCGTGAACAAGTGGCACAGCGCCTCCACGTTCTCCTCCGCAGGGGTGGCTTTCGGGTCCTGACCCAGGAGCTCCTGAATGCACGCGTGCACGATCTTCTCAGGAAGCATTTTCTGCTTGAACAGCTCGCCGATCAGCTTGATGTTCCCCAACGTACGCAATTTCACGCGCTTCTCCTTCTCGTCGCGCTCCACCGCCTGATCCGCCTTCGTCAGCTTCTTGATCTCCTCGCGCAGCGCGTCCGCGCCCTCGAACTCCTCCTGGCAAGTGTTCAGCAGCACACGACGGAAAGTGATCGGCTTGTCCCCGGCATGCTCCCCGGGAAACTCAGGCAACTCCTTGCTCAAGTGCACGCACAGCTGCGCGTACATGGCGCAGAACGTCGGCTCCAGCACCGCCTTGTCGAAGATGAGCGAAATCACGGCCTGCAGGATCTCCGCGCTGCTGATGCCCGCCTGCACCATCTGCTCCGCCAAAAGATCGTACTTCTCCGGGGTCAGCTTGTTCAGGATCCCCTTCACCGTGCGGTACACCTTCTCCTTCTCCGACGACGCGCCCCGGCGAGCCGTCCACGGATTTGCGGCCTTCACAATTGCGGGCGCCGGCCCGGCAGGCGCGTTCTCCTGCTGCCGCTGCTGCATCGCCTGCGAACCCGAATTCGATTGCTCCCGCTGCCCGCCCCGATTGTCGCCCCTATCATTCCTCTCAGTCCTCTCATTCCGCTGCTTAGGGTTTCTATCCCTCTGCTGCGACGACGACCTCTCCTCTACCACAGGCGCGGGCGCGGGCGCCCGTGCCTTCCAATCTCGCGTATCCGGCTCCGTCACTCGCCCCCCCGTCTGCTGCTGCTGCGGCAAATCCCGAGGCTCCCTCCGACTCCACTCCTCCTCAGCTCCCGCACCGGCCGTCAAGCCATCGATCCCCGAGTTCACTAGCTCCTCTGGCGCTTCTGTGCACGCGTCGCGAAACTCCAACAGACGATCCCTCGCGTACCGAATCCTATCATGCGACGCCCGCGGCAACCTCTCCGCGGCTCGCATCACGAACTTGCTCCCCCCCGCATTAGGGTTTGGAGCCTCTGTCTCAGCAAACAACAACCCCCCCTTGGCACCATTCTGGTTGGGCGCACTATAGGGGCGGAGGGAGAGGGATCGGCCTCCACCCCCGGGTCGCAACGACACAGACGGCGGGGCGGGGTACGAAGTGGGCGGCGCGGCGGCATCCATAGCTGGGCGGCAGCTGCAAAGGGAAAGAAAACACCGGCGAACCGAAGAAGAGAGGAAGAGAAAGCGGGTCAGTCAGTCAGTCAGTCAGTCAATCCGAGCACAGGAACACAACGGACGGAGACCCAAGCCTGTGTTGCCGGTCGGGGCCGCAGGATGCACTCCCACTTCACTTCCTTCGCAATTCCCCCTTCGTCTTCCTCTTCCTCTTGGACGTTCCGCTTGAACCAACCCCCCAGCAGCAGCCGCCAAGTGTGGCCCTGCCTTCCCTTCCCGTGCAACAATGCCTGGTGGTGTCAAAGGGTCCCGATGCCTTGGCAGCCTCGACAAACAGTCTCTCACGGCTCCATCTCTTTGCGTCCCGAGCTCAAAGCAGCTTTGACCTAAAACGCTCCTTCATGTGTTGGTCTGTTGGTTCAGGACATGCATGGCCCACTGCAATACTCGCCTTCACTTTACTGTACTGTACAGGGAGATGATGCTGGCCCTGGGAATTGAGTGGGTTGGAAGTCACTGCAGGTTCAGGCTTCTACTTTGGGGGAAAAGTTGATGATTTTATTTTTGAGAGTGAAGGTTTGATTGGTTGGGAATGATGCTTTGTAACTTGTAATGAGTTAAGTTATAGTTTTTACTGTTTTCATTATGTTACTTTGGGAACCCCTAAGAGACTTATATACTTCAGGTTCAGGTTTGAAAAGTTTCTTCTTTTACTTTTTGGAGGATGTTTACTTTTCTATTCAATTGTTGGGAATTGAAAAGTTTCTTCTTTTACTTTTTGGAGGATTTTTACTTTTCTATTCAATTGTTGGGAATGATGATGTATAGCTTGTAATGCGTTACTTATTAGAAAAGTAGTGCTTTCATTTTTTAATCCCTAAGATACTTTTACTTTTTAGCCCCTAAGAGAGCCTACGTCTGTCCTATGGATGATGAGTATTTGAAAAAGCTCATCACTTAATTAGATGAAATATATCCATGTTTGGTAAAAGCGCAATTTTGGTCTATTCTTCAATGACTTGACTATGCTAAAAAGATTATTTAGTATCACCTACATTAACCCCTAAAGTTCCTTGACTATGTTTTCACCAAAAACATTCCAAAACTGCCATTTTTAGCACAAGTGCCAAATTTCAGAAAAAAAAACATTTTTGAACACATGTAACCGTAGGATCTCGAAGGAAGTTGTTTTGGAAAGATGTGGAAAAAATTTCAGAAATTTCCACTGTGTGGATTGCAAGATATTAACATTTGAAGTGACAAAAAGGGGGGGGGTTGCCTTGCAAAAAACTGGGCAGCAGCACTTCAGAAGGTCACATTTGTATGGATAAATGTCCAAAATGGTGATGCATCTTTGGATTCATTCTTCAAGGCAAGTTGGCTATGTTGTTGAAAAATTTTGAACCATTTGGAATTGTACAACATATAGAAAAATAATAGTAAGTAGAAAGAAGTAGAGAATAATTCAAAATACTAAATTGACAAAAATTTAATTATGGAATTGAAAAATGCCAATCCCAAGGGTTGTAATGTTATAATAAACAATCTACATCCTATGGTTTTATTTATTTTTTAAATATTAAAAATTGAGTTAAATAAAGGACTTCAAAGTTTATTGTAGAGTAGAGATTCCATAACTGCCCGCAAACTAAAACTCTTCATAACTTTCATCTCATTGATCAAAATGGATTGATTCAAAGCTTTTCCCATCCATATAAATTTAGAAAATCAATTTCAAATTTTTATTTTTGAAAAAATGAATTTTTTAGATCTGCCTGAGCTACCCGAGTTGAGAAACAAGCAACATTTCGCATCATAACTTTTCACTTGTATACTCAAATGAAATGAAATGAAATTTATCATGCATGGAAGATATTCTTCATCCACACCTTCTAAAAAAATTCAACCCAAATAAGTGTAGTCTCAATTATTTTCAATTTTTGTCTAGTTGGCCTTGCAGTTGTAAATAGAGTCAACAAATAGTCTATTTTCCTTTGTAATATGATAAGTTGCTAGATCTTATGTAGATAAATCCAAAAGACATATAAATAGATTTAAATAGGTCTAATAGGCTAGGATTCGAAGTAGGTCAAATAGATGGATGCACATCTTCAATGAACACTCATACACCTTTGGTTAATTTTCCTTTGGGGACTATAAGTCCAAATGTCTATTTGCATTTCTCTCTCTCTAGTGAAGAGCACAAGTATTCTAGCGTGTTGAATTATCTAGTGTTGTAACTACTTGCCAAAACCTATATTAATCAATATATTGAGAATTATTCTAATTGTCTCTGAGTGGGTAGCTCAAGTGTATTTGTGTGTTTGAGATTGTGTGAAGCTTACAAGTGGTGAGTAATTGCTTGGTCAAGTCATGAGAATAATTGCTGGAGTTAAGTCAATTAGTAATTGTGGAATAATTTCTAAGTGGTCCAATTGTGTGAATTGTGTAAGATATGTTTGAAGATCAAATTGTAAGGTTTGAATTCATTTGTGTTAATCAAAGTGATTATTGAATACTCACAATTGGTGAGGATTACTGAGTCAATTTGTGCAAGTAACTGTTGTGAATAGAGAATTGTGTTGTTAAGTCAAATTGGAGTTTGTCGAAGTATTGTTTGTGCGAGTTAAATTAAACCGCAGTGTATGTCAATTTGGTGGGAGTTTCCCTGTGTTCTCATTGTCATGATTGTGTGATAAGTTACTAGAATAGTCAAATTGTAAATGTTGACTTAATTGTAAATGTTATGTGAGAAGTGCGTGTCAAATGGTTAAGTGAATTGAATGATCAAATTGTTTAGAATATGAATTAGTATCTAGTTGGTCGTTTATGGAATTACTAAAGTTGTTGGACTAGTCGAATTGTTGAGTGTGGAAGTGGTGAGCAAATTCCAAGGTGTGAAGTTTGTCAAGTGTAAACCACTGTTTGGTAAATTCCATGTGTGAGATCAAATAGTTGAGAGCTAATGATCTAGTAGATGATTGCAATGTGTATTAGCATGTGTAAGTCTAGTTGGAAGTATATTGAACAATTTCCTAGCGCTGGATGATGAATATAGAGATATAATCTGACTGAAACTGATGGTACTTGGTTAAGATGTGTTAAACAATTGGACATAATTAGGAGATGTTCAAAGATGATTACATGTACAAATTAGTGCCAATATGTCGAATTTGCAAGTTCATGGCTTGTGTCAAATAGATAGTGTAGCTTGGGATTTCAGGCTAATTGACTAAACTACAGCCAAGAGTCAGGGAAAACATGATTTTAGGTGCTATAATGTCGGTCCAATAGTCGTATGGTTATTGGTCTAAAATCTTGAGAAATTAATATAATTGGAGCTTGAATAAAGCTAAAGACAAATGGTTGAAAAAGCTAAAGCTATGGGGCTGACATAAAGAATAAATCAACTAAACCAGGAATGAATACTAAACTCTTCATGCTTTGCAGACTAGGCAAATGGATAGAATATACAAATCTAATATTTGCATCCTAAATTAGCAATTAGGCTAATAATATAGTATTGATTAGAAGAGGGAAAATAAAGAGGAATTGAAGTAATAAATAATTTCCCTAAAAATTTATTGTATTTCAAATATATACCTTGGTGCATTTGATTATGTTGATAGTGCATGCATTATCAAGACAAATTGATCAAACCTGAGGAATTGACAAGAGGATTTGCCCTGAGCAAAAAGTATACTATATAGGACTGGGACCGCATACATGGAATCTATTATAAATAGCATTGGGGATGGACTGAGACTATTTGATTAATAGTGTAGATTTCTTTTGTTAAAATGAATCGTAAAATTATTATTTTGGATATTTATCTACTTTGTTTTATGAATCATAAAATTTCCAAAATGAATCATAAAACGAAGTAGATAAATATCCAATATGAAAACAAGTGACTTTAGTCATGCGAACGTTACACTTATTGACCTTTCCTTAGGAATTACCCCCTATATTATATTTCCCTAGGTTTTGTCGAGTAGGCAAAATTTACATTACGATAAGTTAAATCTCCACTCACATGTACTTGCCCCAAAAAGTTGTGTTGCCAAAAACACAAGGTTGGTCCTTTAGGGGTTAATTGATTTTAAAATGCTATAACTTTTTTAATTGATGAATAATTTTACCAAACATGTTTATAGAAATCCTCCTCTTTGGATATTATTTGATATCTATGTTTCTAGTAAAAAAATATTCATCCATTATAAAATGTTATAGACTTTTATAAGAAGTTAGTATGGATGACACTAAATAAAGTTTTTAGCATGGTTTAGTTACTCAGAGCTTCATGGTTTCAGTGCAAGGTTGTAAATTGGTTCATTCTAGGATGGAAAAAACAAAAAAACTTACAAAAAACAAAGATTGTTTGGATTCTTCTCAAGTAAAAATTTATTTGCCTTAAAAAATCTAGTTTTGCATTCTCCATTCCGTTGGGATTCTCTTAGGGATTCAAGCAAAAGTTTCCTCTCATGGATATGACTTGGAATATGATTGAATTGTCTTCACATTTGAAAATTTCCTACGATTGATTTTTTAGATGCATTTTTATGCTTTATTGAAGCCTAAGTTTCAAAATAATGGAGTAGTAAATAGTCCATGCCTACATTAATGCCCAATTTGCAATTAGTCTTCATTCTGAATAATAGGTACTAGATAAAATTGTTGAAAGGATTTAGGAAGATAGTTTCATCTATATTCATTTGTCACATTACTTTGTTGCCTTATTTATATAAGATTTCAAAATCCCATATTTATAAGACCAAAGAATCTCATTTCATTAGATAGTGTTTTAATGTCAATATTCTAAATGATATGAATGATATTGTAAGTTAGGGTAGGGGTCGGCACATTGGTGCCGAACAATTAACTAAAGTTGCCAAAGTAAGTTCAGCACTTTAAAATTTAATTTCTAAAAATTCAACATTGTGTATAATGACCTCATTGCAATTGGCTTACAAATTCAAAAGTCACCTCACTTGGTAATAGAGAGATTGAGTATACAAGTTCTTTATACAAGTTGGGTGGTAGGAGGTAAAACAATCTGTGTGGGATATGTAACTTAGGATTAGTAGGCACTCAATGACTCATAGTTAAGCTCTCATCTTTAGATTATCCCATATCTTTCGAGGATTCATGATGCACAATGGGTTTCATTATAGAAGTGACCTCTCCACCCTCTTCAGCCACTAAATGTTTATAAATTATCCAACTCAGTAACTCACATTGCCATCAAGAATTTTCTTGATGGAAGATGGCAGTGGGACTAAACTTTGGCCTTTTTGGTTAATATTGAATATTTTCTTTCTTTACAACAACATGTTTATTCAATTTTTCTTGAGTTTGGTATATTCCCTCTTTCATATTTTTCATTTTTCGTCTTTTTGAAAAATAATCATTTTCCGATGACCTTGCCCCAAAGGTAGAGTATTTACATATTGACAACAACACTAGCGTGTGGGCTTGGAGCCATGAGCATGTGAGCATGGAGCTTGTGAGACTAGAGCCCCTCCACTTTTCTTTTGGAATTTTTTGCCATCCAATTTTTTTTCTTCATCTTTTTCCAAAAATAGAGGAAAATTTTCTATATGTAGTAAGTATTCTGACCTATAACCGTGTCCCCTATAATTGTGGATTGTGTTAGATTTTATACTTCAATGTACTTAAATTTTTTTTCCTATGTAGTTAGACTTCCGAATCTTTGTGCAAAGATTTAGCACTTTGTTTATCCACAATAATAGAAAACATGTCAAATGCTTCAAATCCAGTAGTCCTACATCATTTTTGGCAAAACTCACTTGTATTATTTTGACTAGCTAAATTGAATACAAAGAAATATGGCTTCTAAATATCCCATAACAAATGGGATTTTCAACATGCGGTAGTATAAGAGGATATGTGTAGGGTGAATTTGAATATAGGGTTTAGGGATTAGGGTGAGATGACGACCCCAAGCCATTGTGAATTGGTAGTAGACATTTCATCCTAATCTTCAAGTGTTTTACTTTTTGTAATTTTCAATTTTAGGGTTTAGGATTTTAGGCATGACAATAATGTACTTCTAAGTGTAGACATTTTGAAAAAAAATAGTATAAATCACCAAAAAAATGGGAAATTAAAAAAAATGGAAAAGAGATAAAAAAAAAAGGGGGGGGGGGGGGGCGGGGGGGAAAGAAAAAAGAAGGTGGGAAAAAACTAGTGAAAGAAAAAATAAATAAATAAAAAAAATGGGGAAAGAAAAAAAAACTAGTTTAAAAAATTAATGGGAGGAGAAAAAAAATGGGTATAGGACAACTAAATAGAAAAGAAAATGGAAAAAATGGAAAAATGAAGGAGAACACACTGAATTTAAAAAGACTACGAAGACATTTTAAAAATAGAAAAAATTCTTGGAAATATACTAGGAGAAAATAATTTCATATTCAAATATGCCTTACTAAAATATGTGTAGATTTGTATATTATAGTTATTTATATGAATTGACAACAAAGCACTTCACTTATGAGAAATGCTTCTATATTTCATGAATGCATTAATCCTTTCCCTCTATAAGCTGCAAATCATTTCAATCACAATGTATGTGAATGAATACTATACAACAAAAGTACATGAATAAATGTAGCCATGTCTATTTTGGAACTGTAATGATTCCTATCCTACTCAAACTAGAAATACCTTAAATTCATTGAAGTTATAATTGGGTGCATGAATGAATTTGTCTTCATGAATATCTATCTTGCAAAACTACTTGTACAAGTAGTAGAGGTGTTTTCAATTCATGTATTGTTCTTGACCTCCAATAGTAGAAACAAATATATTCATGAAGTCCAAGCATGTGCACATGGGAAACATATCCATTGTAATTTGATAGATGTTTTTGTTAGAGTCTATCCTCATCTCTAGAGCCACTATTGCACCAAGGCCCAGAAAGGAGAGCAAGGGTTCTCCCACAATTTGCCCTCTAACATTTCCTACACTTTTCCACTTATTTCATTGTTTGGTAGTTGGTGCATTTGCTATCCTTCGGATGGTTAGATTGATCCTAACCGTTGGATATGCATCTGGGTTCTTGGGCATTAGTTGGTCATATAAGATGGTCTTGAAATTTTTTGACTTGCTATAGAGTTGTTGTGGCAACAATGTCGGTCATTCTTGGAGGCAGAAGCTTGCATGCTAAAGTAGTAGAGTCTCCTCTTGATTGAGGAGGGTCCTACTTACAACGGGCCAAACCTCTAGCACCTCATGCCAATCAATGACTCACTTCCTTTTCGTACCTTTCACACATCATTCCACCACCACCTCCACTTACTCCTATAATCTTCTTTTCTACCTCAATAGGTTGGAACTAATGTTCCCTTCTTTCCCCTTATAATTTTAGAGGTGCCATTAATGTTGGATGTCCGTTGTTGAGCTTGGCATTTTGCAATCGACTTGTGGCTAATCCTAGCAATGTGCCACTTGGATGTGTCACAATCACTTTCAAATGCAATTGTAATATGTCTAGGATTTAGGATTTGAGGTTTTTCACTTGGGCCCTCCAAAGATTGAAGAGAAGCCGTTGTGGACCTCGTTCACACACGCGGCTAAGAGAAGTTGACTTTTTCCAATCTATGTGAATTTCCAGCATCACCAATGGCTATGTCCAACTTCCTCTTTATGCTCCCAAAGATTTCTTCTCCTTCTAAGTGTAGTATTCTTGTTCCCACCCCCTCAGCTCCAAGCGGCATGTTCAATGTTTCTACGATTTTCTTGGGACATCCACTTCGTCTTTCAACTCTAAGTTTGAGCTCCCCTTTTGACTGAAAACAAAAGTTCTTTATACAAGTAGGATAGTAGGAAGTATGACAACCCATATGGGACATGTAAAGCAAAATTTTTGTTCAAAGTAAATTGTTTGAAAAAACGTGC
This sequence comes from Straminergon stramineum, assembly GCA_963920665.1. Taxonomy (NCBI): domain Eukaryota; kingdom Viridiplantae; phylum Streptophyta; class Bryopsida; order Hypnales; family Calliergonaceae; genus Straminergon; species Straminergon stramineum. The sequence goes on along the minus strand of OY987267.1, from coordinate 13,074,133 downwards.
AAATATCAGAAATAACATCCAAATATCAAAAATAACATATAGATGTTGAAAACGTCTAAATGCAATGCTGTCAAATTTCCATCTTTGAATTATCCCATATCCTTTGTCATGCACGAACAACAGATTTCAAGAAAATAAGGACCACTCCACCTTTTATTCTTACAAAATATCTATGAAGTATTTACTTGACTTTGCCATCAAAAATTTTCTTAATGATAGATGGTCAATTCTTGTTGAATTTGACAATTTTTCTTGTTCATTTTTTGGGGACTTTCATTTAAATGATTATTTTAGAAAATCAAATAATTAAAAATAATAATATTCAAATTCTCAATTAACATGAAAATGTACCACATCATCACCGAGTTGGGTGAAAAAAATTTGACGTGTCAGTGGCTGCCCACTAAGCGATGAGGTAGAATCTATATGGCGTATACGTGGAGCATTTTAGAAAGTTTGGAACACCCTTTTTGCATTCATTTTCATCAAACAAGTTGAAATTACAGTGTTTTATTAAGATTTTGAACGTTTTTTGCGATGTCAATTGCGACGGATTTTAGGTGACATTACAATTGATGCCCCTTTTGTTCAAAAAAACATACTACTATGACTTCTAAAACATCACACAAAATGGGGGGTTCTTATAGTGTCAATTTCTAAAAATCCATCTAGAACAATACATGAGTGTGGACATCCAATTTCATTTTCTAAGGGTAATAGCCTATGTATTCATCTAGGTTTCATTGCAAATGTAGAATGGTTGTTTGTGTATAAAGCAAGACATTCAAGAATGTAAAAATACTAAAGAGATTCACTTCTCTACGAATGAGCACTAGATGAAATGTCTATCATGCAAGAAAAAGATTGACAGGAAATTCTCAAGAAGGGGTCCAAGAACTCCTTCATTAGTGGAAGTCTCCAAGAAAAGGAGTATTATTAGGCACTCCAAAACCTTCAGATGAATCCAATTGAGGTTTGAGTGCTTTGTCTTTGGACCCCTCTTTTGGATACCTTGTGATGTGTTCATTAATAGTTTCAGAAAAGTTAAAGTAGTTTTTACTCAAATGTGCCCAAGTAGAACTGACACGTACATGACTCCAACTCAAGAAAAGTAAACCTATAATTTTCTTAAAACTGCTTTTGAAAGAGGAAACCATATATTCAAAATCAAATTACATATTCATTTACTATAGTTATGAAGGCTCCCCACTACAGGAATCAAAAATGACAGAACGCTAGCCAATGGTCCAAGTGTTGAAGATCTTTTTCACTTGTAGCACCTAACAACAACCACCAAGATTGAATTGTGAGGTACCGAGTCTTTGTTTTGTCGACAATCTTTGACTCTTTGTATTGCTTGCACAAGGTAATGTGTTGTTGCTGGAATGCTTCTTTGATGTGCTTCTAGGTATGTTTATAAAGAAAATTACTCCAATGTAGCAAGGATGTCCTCTCACGATTTTCCATTTTCTCATCAAGCAATCCATTTCCATAGACAATCTGGACCACATTCCAATTGACCATAGTACTATCTATCATGAATCTTTTGAAGTTGGAGTGATCCACTCCATATCATGCCATGACAATGTTCAAAGATCTCCAAAATTAGACTTGGATCTCTGTGTTTTCCAATTGCATATCACATGTTGCAATGGTCATGACCTTTTTGTACTCATCATTGTACATATGGCAAGCCATAGTACTCCACTCGTTCACGCGTCTAATATGGTCAAAAATTATCCATGTGATTTGCAAATCCCCCCTTGTTGCATGCATTTGACGTCGTCTACTCCACTTTTGAGTCCTTGTGTGAGCATTTTGAAAAGGTAGACCTTTTCCTTTCCTAGGCCTAGGAAGACGTTGTCATATATGAACTTGAACTTTGTCTCTTTCTTCATTGTCATAATGTTGTTGATGACCCCTCCCATATTGTTTGAGCGAAATGATGATATGACATTCCTAATGTTTGGACTGCTGAGATACCAAAAGCGATCCATCACTTCTTCTAGTTCCTCTCTTTTCAACATCTCTTTCTCCCCCTCTCCATTGTGAAATAGATAGTTCGTGAGGAACTCTTTGATTGTGGAAAGAGCAATTACAGAGTTGGTGGCTATCGGCGTTTTTGCCACTTGCTCTACAATGAGTCCCGAAATTTTCTCTGCAAAATCTCTATACATGCCTATCGCTACAAGGTGCGTATGATCTCCAAAGTGGATAGCGGCCCTAGTTATTTTTTCATTATCATAGTATAAATAGTATATTCTAGCATCACATGTATTTAAGCAAATGGGGGGACTCTTGCAAACCTTGCATACTAGAGTATAATCTTTGGGAAGACTAATCCCTTTTGAGAAAGGAAAGGTCATATAACTGGTCCACTCTATTTCGTTCATTTTTTAAACCCTCTTTACATAATCACAATCTTGATTCTAACAAGCAAGGTAGCCAACATAGTATGACTTACGGAACTTGAGGTTGTCTGAGTTGTGAATGTTTGTGGTCACTAGCTTATACCACAGGTGTCCATTGTATGGCCTATCCATTCCCTCCAAATTCTTGGTTGCCGAGGAAGAGGACGAGGATTGACATGGAGGCAATTCAAAGATGACGTCCCCGTTGAAATGTGTTGACAAGTACTGCATATGATGGAGCTTGACGGTGTTGACATCCATATTCAATAGTTCATTTTGAGAATGCCGAACAGTCACCAATCTCTTCAAGCACTCCATCATGCTAACTTGGTAAGTAGGAGATGGGTGCATTGGAGGACGTGACATTAGAGACAATGCCAAACTATTGGAGGGGGTCTTTGGTTTAGAGTGCAGAGAAGCCTTTTCACTAGACTCAAAAGGGATTGGGCATTGTTACTTTTCGAGTGTCAAGTCAAGTGACTCACCTTTTGATTCACTAGACAATTCTATGATGGATTGTAATTTCTCTACCTTCTTTGACCATAGAATTTTACTCTCATGGAGCACCAAGAAAACCTCACAAGGGGGATTGGTTGAAAGTGTACGTGCAACATAAGGCATGTCGACCATGGAGTTATCCAAATGTCAACTCAAAATTTCCGTTGAAACACCTAGCATGGAGAATGGAAGTCCATAAGCCATGTAGTTCCCTGGGGCTAGGAACCAACAATGGCCTTCTCCCTCTTGACACTTGACAATAGAAATAGATTGCACCAATTCACCTACCTCTAACAATTTTTCTTGTTCAACATAGATGGAGGACTCTACAAATCTAAAGCGGACGTGTAGGAGGTGACTCATGACTTTGACAAGTTCTCCATTGTCTACGGGAAACACAAGCGGAACATCTTGACCATGCACTCGAATACAAGCCATTCTCACAAAATGGGGGTAGGAACTAGGGGAATTTGAAAGGCAATGGAACTTTGAGAATCTTGAAGGCAAGTAGATTTGTATGGCCTTGCATAGTACCTTTCATGGAATTTAAATTGTATGAACAAGTTAATTAGAGTAGGTCTGTTTATTATTCATCTTAATTAAGCAACACAACTCGCCATCATAGAAAATTTTCTCCTATGCACCGCTGTCTACGTAGTCATGGGATTGTGGAGAAACTCAAACGGCCTAGGCATTTAAATCTTGCATTCCTTTGAGTTGATACTAGAGATTCTTCACCTATATATGCATTAGAAGACGAGAAGAAATGAAGAATGAATAGTAGCATACGTTCTCAAAATTGTCGTTTTTTTCTAATGCTCTTTATCAGCCTATGGAAAGGCATTAGAGAAATTTTGGACTCTCTGGAGGGCTTCCAGGGTTTGACAAGCTAGTCTATTTTTGGAGCCTATTGAAGCTACTTAGAAGAGGGAATTTCCTGACAAAACAAATATTCACCTTCTGTAAATATTGGGAGTTTCAAAAGTATATTTCAATTTTCTATTCCACAATTGTTAGAGGGAGGTGCTTCGGGGGTGCTTTCAAATATGAAAACAACACTTGTCACAACCCTAATTAATAGTACTTGAGAGTGAATGCTCTGACATTTGGAGGTGATGAAGTGCAAAAATAGGGAAAAAGTTCTTCAAGCAAAATAAATGTAATGCATTGAGGGTCCCTCTCGGCACTTCCTGGTAGCCCTCTTGAGAGTCCAAAATTTCTCTAATGGGCTGCCATGAAGTTGAGTTAATGTCCTCAACAACTACAAGAAGAAATGAATATATGCAAGCCATGTTGTACGCCTAGGTTGAAGTGCTTGAACCATTGGATAAGCCTCATTGTTGCATCCTAACCAAGCCCACTTCAATTGGTTGGTTTCACTTATCTTGTGTAGAGGAGAAGAAAGACCTATGTAGATTGCTCAGACCCCATGCTTGTAGAAACATCAAGTGCTGACCTTGTTCCAAAAGACGTTAGGAGGAGAAAGAAGTGTAGTTGTTTTTATTTCTCATTGTCTAAGTCGTTGAAGAAGTCTAGGATGAATAAGAAGAAGGTAGTGTCAAAGACTTCTCAGTCCACCCCTAGAGAGTTGAGAAAGTCCTTTTGCTTTGGTAGAGGCAGTAGCGGAGGAGAGGAAGGCATTGTAGTGAAGAAAGTTGGTGCAAGCCAAGACATGCCACGCGAATCAAGTGGCATCCAAAATCACAAAGAAGATGACAACATCACTGATGTAAGAATTTCCTACATTTTTGCTATTACATTATTTGAGTCTCAATTGATTGTACTTGTTTTTCACATGTGCAACGGAAATGTATAATTCATTTTTCAAACGAGCTTAAATCTTGAAGTTGTAGACAACAAATAAGTTTCCTTGACAAAAATCCATTGTTTGTAATGCAATGTACTCCACAACATTAACAAAGCAGGTAGCAATGATTGTAATTTGGAATCACATCCACTAGATCAAATTTTTTAAAGATGTACAATATAATCCAAGTGACTGGAAATTCACAATGTAGAATTGAATTTGACATATCATTCTCCTTCATTACATACTTTGAATTGAATGAGAATTAAATTTATAAAAAAGATAAACAAAAATCCTCAATGACGCATGACTTCATCGCCACAATTGGTTGCACTCAGCGTGCCACCCCACAGGCCCATGCCATGCCACACTCATGACCCCACCATGGTCACTACGCCTACCCCGCATTATGAGTCATGTCACCAACTGGACATTCCAAATGTGCAAGGGACTTTGATGAGTTCCATGTCACTTTCTAATTCTTGAAGGCAATTAGGTGAAAAGGTAATTGCATTATTGTAAGCTGGATATAGAAACATTAGGATTGAGGACCAACAACAAACCACGAGGTTGTCTAGACCGTACCCAATCTCTTCTCCCCCTCCACCACGACCAATGCATGAATTGGCCCGGGTAAACGTGGCCTTCAACCCCGCACTTGCCCCTTTGCATCGCAGTCACCTACTTCACTGTCTCCTTCATGTTGAGCTTGCACAGGTTCCTCTCACTACCAACCATCTACATTTTTTAGCATTGTGAAGTTTTTCTTACATCTTTTCTTGTCATGACCCCCACACAGAGGGACGAGAGTGCACTCGCAATGAGGATGATGCAAAGCCATGCAAGAGAAAATGACAAGGAAGGCGAGGAGCATCCCACGCCGCAGCCGAGCTTAGTCCCCATCCACCGCAAGGTACATATTTCCTCACGTTCTCTCATTCTAGCTACATTATATTCTCCCTCTCGTCAAAATAGGGCACTACTATTTCGAAGTAGACTTCCCAAATAGAACAGGGATCTAAGAATCTCAAGTGTTCGTAGAGGAGATCAAATTCACGCGCGCAATTGGAGGCCGCAACACCACCTTCATTTCATAATTTTTTTTGGTCACCCTGAATCCATAAAGGCTGAGAGCTAAGCGTGGTGCTTGACACTAGCTTGAACGTAATAGATTAGTCAAAAGAAAGAAGAGTAGTTTTGCTCCAAACACCTTTGATTTTAAAATGAAAAAAATGGGGTCTTTGTTTGAGGGGGTGGAGCTAGCACCCCCTCAAACAAGAACCCAAGAATCTCAAGTGTCCATGGAGGAGATCAAATTTGTGCACATAGCTAGCCCATTATGCCTTTGAGGAGGTGTCCTAGTAGGCCTTCCAATAAGTGCCACTGACCCTCTATATCCGAGCTTTGGGTTTTGTTATTATCCTTTAGGATGTATTTCCTCCACTTGTGGTTTTGGAGTTTATTGGATTGATCATGTCCATTGAGGGTGGGGATATGGTGAACCTTCACATGGACATAATATGGTTTTGGATTTGTTTTATAGTTGATTCTAATCACACTATAATAAAACATGGTAAAAAAATCCGCACTCAAAATTGAGTGCGGTTTTTTTTACCACATTTTTGTATAGGCCTAGTATGTGCGTAGCCAACGTTTTTTGCAATTTCCCATTGCAATTTTGCAATGGGAAATTGCAAAAGAAGCTAACAACCCACTACAAGTGCATACACGAAAACGTGGCAAAAAGAACCGTAGTCAATTTTGACTACGGTTTTTTTTACCATGTTTTGTTATAGTATCATCATCGTTTTGGGATTCTTGAAGGGGCTTGATGGGCTGAGAAATCTACCCTCAAGCTTGGTGGAGCCAAGCACTCTAGTCATGGGCGAAGACTTCGAAGAGCAATCTAAACCTAAGACCCCTGCTCATGCGGACGTAGATGGATCAAGTGACTCCGAGGATGAGGATGAAGAGGACTTGGTAAGGGTTGAGGACATTAATAGTGACACTTGTTGTCTTACAAATGCTTCGAAGGACTCCATGCTCAGTTGCAATACCAACTAGCCTAGTCACTTCATTGTAGGATATTCTCGCAAGCACAAGCAGCTAGAGTTTTACTCTAAGAGTTCCAAGATTGAGTATAGCTTGGAGCCATAGATGTCCATATCCATCATTAGTCCTTGGTTTGAGGAGTGTGATGGTAGTGATAGCGTGGGGTGGCTTAGAGAGGCCATCATTCTTTTGAGTTTGGACTCAAAGAGTGATGTTGAGATTCTTGAGGGTTGAGTGGACTTCATTTTATTCAAGAGTTTTCTATACATGGTGTATATTTAGTGTGACATTTCATTGGACTAGTTTTTGGAAACCTATTGATATATTTAATACAAAAGTTGTTGGAGTTGGAGTTTGAAGTAAAGTGTGGTGCCATTGCCATGGAATTTGAATTCTATATGTCTCCTATCATTCATTCTATTCAATGAAATTTGATCATCTTCTTCTATGGTTGCCATGGCAGATGGATGTGTTGCCTACCAATCAAACTCAAGAAGATAGAATTGTTAAAACACCAAGGACTAATGAAACTACTCAACCCGAAATTGGAGGAGAAGAAGGACACACAATGGAGTAGGATATGTTGGATGAGGAGGAAAAAGACTTGTTGGAGGATGACCTACAAAGGCTTCAAAAGGTCAACTCGGTCTCCACTATCATTGAGGATGAAGCCTGAAAACATTTTCTAGCTTACAATTCCACTCTACTGACCGGTGGCTATGCCGATGGTGCAATTGACTCTTTCATGCGACATACAATTGCTGGAGAGAGAATTTGCATGTGCTTATCGGGATGGAACAACTGTTTTCTACATATCCACAATGAAAGAGGTGAGCGAGACTTTGGAATTCACGCTTGAGGAAATGGAAGAGTGGGACCCCTTGTAGAAGCAAAAAAACACTCCCTTCGAGGAGTATGTGGATTCCTAGCTCGCATTCAAGATCTTGAAGAACTTGAAGTTCTTTGTCTACGATGGAAACCACCAACGCTTGGCCTAGATGAATGTCATCTCTAGGATGTATTCCATGAAACCTGATTGGCACTATGTGGTAGACTATATTCTTTTGGACACCAAAGGGAAGATCGAAATTGTCATGCAGGTAATGCACGACATCAACAAGTGGGTTCACAAATCCCACTATCCTTTCATTCTAAGTTTTGAACTTGAATTTCATGTCATGTTGTAGTTGGAAAATGAAATACTCAAAGTATTGTCTTTTGCCCACTATGCAGATCTATGGAGGATTCCCATGTCAAGAGAAACCTAGTACATACTTTGTACCGGGTTCAAAAGTATGGCTTGCTACCAATGGAAAGGTTCAACGACTTGCTGAGGCCATTAGAGAGGAAAAAATGTATTGCATTGCCACCAAGGAAGACATGGTACTCCATACCCTCTAAGGTCTTCACCTAATTTTTCTTCAAGGTAAGATACACATTCTGTGTATGTATCAATTGTGTTCAGTTTTACTTGTTGAGTGCTTATTGGTCTTGAATATCATTGTCTCAAGAAACTTAGGGTTCTGCAACAAGAGATTGCGCAAGCAGCAAATGCGGTGCTTCAAAGACACCACGAGACCATACTGACCAATGAGAAGATTGTGGAAGGGGCGGCTCATGCTATGAGGGTAGGGGCGAAGGAGAAGAACATGAAGCTACATGTGAAGATGATGTAGTTGCTCACTATGGCCAATCCCGCTTATGGGGCTCAGTTCCTTGAAGAGGTGAATTCTCATATTCATCAAATCATGCACTAATTTACCCTTGTTTGGATTTTCACTTAAGTGCATGATCCAATTCATTCTTGGTGGCATAGGTGGAGAGGCATTCACGAGAAAAAAATGAGGATTTTTGCCACTATAAAAAACAACTAGTTTTGAGTTGCATAGGACATTTTGTGATTAGTGCTAATTTGGAGCCCCTAGTTGCAGTGGACAAGTTGCATGTAAGATTGTAGTTGCAAGTTGCAGCAGCCTACTTGGAACTTCATCAATGAACTTTTCTAACGTGGTTGCTTATGTGGTATTTGCTACCACGTGAAGTCGGTCACTCAATTGGAGAGTGTGCAACTTATTGCCAACTCATTTGTGACTAATGTATAACTTGTTTGTGACTCATTTGTGACTTCATTATGACTTGTCTATGACTCATTTGCAACTTGTCTAGAACTTGTAAATTTGTAGATTTTGAAATTTTAACTTCAATGATTCATAGATTTGTAGATTTCAAATATAGTTGTTTTTTTAATTTCAGAAATTACAATATGGATATTGAATAGATTTCACTAGTTTCGAAAATTCTATAATTTCACAAGTTTTAAAAAAATTTGGATTTTAAATTTTAGATTTCTATAGAATGTAGAATCTACAAATTGTTGAAATTTACACACTATAGAAGTCTATAAAATGTAGAAATCTATAAAATATAGAAATCTTTGAATTCTATTGATAGAATTCATTACATTAGAATACAACTTACATGTCTTATACGTCCAACCTAATGGTACTCTTCACAATTGATATGGTACAATTGATATAAGACAATCGGAAAATGACTTTGGAAATGACTAAAAAGTGACTAATAAACAACTCTGATACAACTAGGAAACGACTAGGAATTGACTAAAAAACAACTAGAAATTGACCAAGAAACAACTAGCCTCATTTTATAATTGTAGTTGCTTTTTAGTCATTTCCTAGTCATTTTTTGCTACAACAGATTGACATGGTGAATTCCACAGAGCATAGACTTGTCCACATCAACAACTATGATGAATATTAGATGAAGAATAATTCACATTCATTCTTAATTTGAACTTTGTTACAACTCTTGTAATCCTACACTTCATTCTATGACTGCTATGCAACTAAAACAATGTATTCACTTCATTCTAAAACTACTTTCACTAGAAAAAAATAGCCTCCATTCCAACGAAAACAACCCAACACAAAATGGAGGTTGTTTTCTTCTAGTGTTTGCAACTAAACATTGTACTATTTATGTATAAAAATGATGTAAGAATTTGGTGCAAATAGAGAGGGCTACAATCGCACGATAGTTGTATAGGACACTTAATCGCATTTCAGTCAATTGTAGTAGACACGTTTTTCTTCTAATGCCATCTGAATAGAAACAAGATTATGGTATAAGAAAGTTAGTTTGACCTCCTAACTTTTTAGACTTGAATTCCATTGAGAACCTTAGGAAGATAGTCAAAGATTTGTTGTCGTATCGCAACAAGCCAAGGAATAAAAGAGAAATGATACAAAAAATCCAAGATGTATGGGATGACATATCTATTGAGTAACTTTAAAGTCTAATTTCTAGTATGCCCTTCATAATGCAAGCCATTATTTATGCAAGGGATGGTAACACTAGATGGTAGAAAATATGTGCTAAAATGCCAACTTGTTGTATAAAATATAAATTACAATCTCACTTATATGAACTTGTTCTAGAATGCACATTATCTCTTCTATAGTTCCAATTTTATTTACAATTTCAAAATCTATGAGCATGTAAGAGCATTTTGAAGCTTTTGGACTTTTTATTGAATCTTCGTGGGAAGAAAATTCATAAATGTATTGTATCCTATTGAATAACTGCACCATGTGGCACCGTCTCACCACCATCATGGATAAGCAGTTTAGGTAACCCACAATTGAGTCTTCTTTACTAGAACATCATTCTTTGGCACTAAGTCATCTTAAAAATTGAGGAAGCGCATGTGCCCTCCTAGCATGCTTGTTCAATTGTTTTGGTCTCAATCCACCCACTATTTTTTAGCCTCTCTAGGGCTTCTTTTTTGGCATCATGGGGCTAGATTGCAACAAAAAAAAATGAATTTGGATAAAAATTGACAACAATCCTTGTAGTTTTTCACCAAAAAGTTTATTCCTTAAAAAAACTCTTGGAGAAAATTGCCAAATTATAGATGAAAACATAATTATGATCATATGATATGTGCTAATGTGATATGTACAAATATGTGGATGAATGTTGAAATTTGGAGCACCACCAAAATATAAAAATACTGCTACTTTAGTAGTTTATAAAAAATGAAAAAAAGCCCTAACTTCAAATCACCCATGAGAACTCTAATCCACATACGTGGAAATTAGTGTGGGTACTTGGCCTTTGCACTAAATCCCATTCACATTTTCTTCACTCCAAAAACTTTTAGAGGCGATTGTTTTCAACTATACAAGCAAGGCATTCAAAACAAAATCTTACCACATTAGCCCTAAATTGAGTGTTTTATTTTTGTCTTTTACCAATTTTGAGTAGGCAATTATGATTTCAATTTCTAGATTCTATGGTTGAAATTTTGCATATGGATCCATACAAAAAAATTGTTTTGAATACATGACAAAAACTATAGAATTTGAATTCATAGTTATAAAGTTGTATCCAATTGAGTCTTTTTGCTCTCAACTAAAAGCAAGCTGAGCAACAAGAAAAAACATTTTATATTCGAGTTTTTTTCTTGAATTTTTAAATGTATTTTCAACTAAATTTCAAAGAAAATCATCAAATTGAACAAGTTGTGAGAGATTGAGACATATACATTTTTCTAGAATTGTTTTGGAAGATTAACTATACAAGTGTAAAGTCATGAAAAATACTCTTTTTAAAGTTTAAAGAGAAATATCTTTTATTTAGTGAATTTTTCCACATTGAAATTTTAACATAACATATACTTCAATGAGTTAACTAATGAGTTTAGGGTTGAATTAAAAAATTAATCAAGAAACAATATTTTTTTTAGATGCCCAAGTTGAGATCAAAAACACATTTCTCCTCATAGTTTTTCAATTTCTTATTCAAATAAGGCACAAATGAGACATGAATGCCCTTAAAAGATATTAGCATGACAAATGTTAGCATAAAATTAATCTTAAGAAATAATTCTTCTGACTTTCTAATGGCATGTCTCTAAAATGCAAAAGTCCAATATGGGCTTCTTATTCCTTTAGGGGTTAACTTGCAATCTTATTATATCATAATCATTGTCAACAATTAGTAATATTTTTGTGATTCCAACAATTAGTGTAAAAAATATATAAAATATATTTTGAGCAATTTGGTGTACAACCAAAAATTCCAAAAAATAGAACATGAATATTGTTTCAATTCCTAAGGATATATGGTGTAGATGGATACATTTGTCATTACCCCTTGAAAGACCAAGAGGATCAAATACCCTAAATTGTGAAGAAGTATTATGAAATGCAACTTTGAAGAATAATTTAATGATAATTTTCAAACAATAGTTATAAAATAAGATTTATAGGTCATATCCATATAGTTCAATCAACTAGTACACAAACCAATACTTTTCAATAAAATTTGAAGTAAAAAATTAGAAATTCCCTTTAAAATTGATCATAAATAGAATATATGTGATTTTTACAATATTTTTTCTCTTTGAAGTTCAAGATGCTAAGTTCTAATCAGAATAATTTTTAAAAATTTAGTTTTTTTTTTATTCAAGTCATATTTGAAAGATCATTTTTTATAATTAATAATAATTTTTGAAGCAAGACCTACCATTACCCTATGAATTATAGAATATTCACAAAGAAAAATCTTCAAAATCTATATAATATAAATATTAAAGAATTCCCACAAATATCTTTAAGAAAATTGATGGATGAAAAAATGCATTTTTGTATACTTGGCATGTATGGGTACATTTCATATTCAAAATTTGAATGCTTGGTCCTTTAGGGGTTAACTTCACTTTATGTTATCAAAAGAATTAAAATTAATGAGTTTAACTTGTAATGACAAACATCGGGATAAACACAAATATTTTGCAAATGTTGGGGTCATAGAGCAATAATTTTGGGCTAAGGCAAACCCTATTTTCAAAATTATATTTAATCTATGCATACTACATACTCTATAAAATTATACATTGTACGTCTAATAGATTTTCAAAATGAAATTGTCAAAGGTATTTTCACAAATTCCTTTGGACAATTTTTGTAATTTGACAAATTCATAAAATAGAATGAAGAAGTGAGGAAGAACAACAAAGAGAAGAAGAGTTGCTTTGTGAAGTAGAAAATGAGGAAAGTGCTAACTGTGTAGGTGCAATATTTTGTCCAAATAACTTCATTCATTGAAATCATAACGCTTTATTCCCCTCAAGACTATTATAGGTAGGGTTTGTCTAGATTTCCAAGTTTGTAAAGATGTACAATAAAATGCAACTAAGAATAATAATTTACAATGGATTTTACAACAATAATTGTAAAATATGTTCTATAGATAAATTCCTTGCAGTTAAATCTACTACTACATTAACCAATGATTTTCAATAAAATTTGAAACCAAAATTTGAAACTTCCTTATAAAATTGATCATGAATTGAAAATGCATAATTTTCACACGTTGAGTCTTTATTTTTTGAATTTGAATTTCTTCCTAAAGCCAAACTGACGATCAAACGAAACTTAGCGTGGTCACAAAACAAAAACCAAGGCTCATAAACTCCCGATGATTGCTACGGATGCCATGCCTTGGTAGATGTATGATTATGAAATGCCCTGCCAAATTTTTGAAAATGGAGGTTTCTAAGCTGACACGAATACACGACAATGATTTGATGCAATCCATGACCACCATTTCAGGAAACCACGTTTGTATATGGAATTGCTCGACTTGCGTTGAGGGTGGTTTGATCGAGTACTACGACGTACTCTGGATGCTTAGCTTGAACACTTGTGCTTGTTGATCGAACAAGGCGGAGGGGGATGGGGACTGGGGAGTGCAAGGCAACGGTACTGGAGTTGTCCCATAAGGTTTACGGCAGAGGAAGGGAGTCTGCGGGTATATTTCCTTCTGGATTTTCTAGTCGAAGCATACCTTTCTCGGCCTTTTGGCTAAGATCAAGTGTAGTATCTGTTCTTATCAGTTTAATATCTGATACGGGGGTCATCGATCCCCATGATATTAATCTAATTTTTCATGGGAGCGGGCCCATCCGGCAGCTTGCTGCCCGGACCCGCGCGCGTCGCCTTGGTATTGCACTACTTCCTTGGCTGGCGCATCCCTCCTCCCCCTCTTCGGAGGAACCCAAAACAAACCAAAATTGGAATAGTAAAACTTCATTCCAAAACTTCCGTTGTCCCTACGTTTGTAATTTAGAAACATGTAATTTTTGCGCCAGGAGTTGGATCACCCCAAAGAAAACCATTGCACCCCTGCGTGCCAAGGCTTACCGACGATACCCAGAATTCGACCAAGGGACGCACGGTCTAGGAGATCTCAACGTTACAAACAAACACTGAGAGGAATCTTAACAGCCAGCCAAGCAGATGTTGTGAATACCTTCTACCCCAAGTCCAAAGCTGTAAGGAAAGAGGAAAGTTACGATTAGCTTAGCAGTCACCTACAACGCAGTCGAATTCTAAATATTGTCATCCATTTCTCCTGAAAGATGCACATGATCGTGACTCTGGGGACGGACGATGTGGGGGTGCTGTTGGCTTGGGTACACACTCAATTGCAAATAAGCTCCAGAAACGATCGAGAATTCGTTGCACCTTTTGAAAAATAAACCAAAATCGTTCTAGCGCTGAAACTACGTGACCGATCAACTGCAACAGAATCCAAAGTAATGCATTACACATGACAACTGTGAGTTTGGCACTACAGTAGGGAATCTGACCAAATTGCAAGCCATGAACTTGGATGAAAATACATCAAATTCAACTATGTCCACAACCACCCAGGACGCATCTTCAGTCGTAGAAAAAAGTACGACTAAATCAGTAACACGTAGAACAAACAGCAGATATAAGTATGATCTGAATGCGTGTTTAGAAGAGATCGATTGCCCAAAAATTGTACTTATATGTACAAAAACATAATTTGATTTGGAACAATGAATTCCTGATATACAGACCTAACCTACGAAGACCTTTCAGAGAAACCGATGATCACCTACATCTGGAAAATGAAATACTATCATACTGAATGCAATAGTCCTTACGAAGACTTTGGCAGAGACTGTATAAAGCCATTGTATGACATTTCCAAATCAAAAGAGAGCTGCCTTGCCTGCTCTTGAGTAAGCTCCTCGGATGCACCCATCTTGTTTAGCCTTGCTATCCATTCCTTCACCTTTACCTTACCTACAAAATCAGGTGATAACTGCGGGACCCTGCTCAAAGCCAGAATCAAGTCTGACATCATAGGGTGAACCTGAATCATACACACAAGTTCTTGTCAATGCACGCACTCAGATCTCATAACCGGAAGCTTCCTGGCCAAGATATCACTATAACCGACTTAATTCAGTCACTGTTGGATAGTCATTGCGAAGAAAAGGAAGCTCTCAAGCGAGAAAAACATGACATCAGAACACACTTAATCAACTGGAAATCAACGAATTGCACAGAAGATCACGCCTAACAAAAGATAACAGACGACAATCTTAACGTGCAGAGTATTGATCGAAAAAATAGAGTATGAAGGATTCTAGCTCAAGTTTGTACTACGCTATCTGACGTTTAAAAAGAACACTACAGTGGCATCATGTCACCGACGGCCAGCATATAAAATGTTGAATATCTATCCATCTATTGATTACACTAAGTGAACGTTGCCACGGTCCTGGCCGTCACGAAATGGTCATGTTTTCCTCCCAATCACGAATTCATTCAACAGACATTCGTCAAAAGCGAATGATACTCTAAGTTTGAGTTCAATTGAACTCAAATCGGTTTTCCAACGGGTGCTGTTGCAATTGCAACAAGACAATTCTAGTAAGCATTGTGTGCACTTGCTCCAGCCGCAAACATGCTAATCTAAATTGGCTGAAACACACGTTTCATAGGGTTGCAGATTCAGCGCTCGAAACGGATACAAGAAAAGGAAAATGATATGCACAACACCTAAATTCATCCAAAAAGCAGAACACGGGATTTGACAACCCTTCCATACCTGATCAACAGCCAACATATTGAGCTTCAAGGTATCCATGGCAGTGATAAAAATCTGCACGCACTCAGCGACCGCCGCTGCAGTGCCCGAATCCGACGACGCGCTCTTATGTTCCACCGTGGCGGGGATTCCCGACACCAGCAGCCGGTTGAGAGCAGCCGGGCAATCCATCTTGTACGTTTCTGCGAACTGCTCCACATCCGGCACGCTGTCCTTCAACGCCGTCTTCAACGTCCGGAACTGCGCAATCAACTTGGAACACGCCGGCTCATACTCCTTAGCGCTCACCACATCGCGCACATACGCCTTCTCCAGCTTCTCCGTCGTCTTGATAATCGCGAACAAATCCGCGAAGTTGTCGAACTTTTCCCTCTCCCGCTTATCATGCCATAGACGCACCTCTCTTTGCTCCCCGTACGCCATCAAAATCCCCGAACCGAATCCAATCTTCTTCTGACACCGTTTTAACTCGTAAAAACTCCAACCCGGAACGAAACTCTACGAGACAACGAATACAACAGAAGAGAGAACGTCGTCTTCCACAAGCGCTCGGGTGCTTCCCGTGTCGATCGCATATGGTGCCCTGGCTCCGGCAATTAGCCCTAAACTGAGGACCGATGCAAAAGCAGGGGAAGTCCGAGAGTGGCGACTGCCTGCGTGTGTTACGGTACCTCTGTCTGTACTAAGGTAGGAGGTTCATAAAGCGGCCATCTAAGAGCTGAAACTGAATTTTGGGGATTTGGGGGAGGTGAAACTTATTGAAATATTTTTCAGTAAATTTTTCTTGAAAGACAAGAGGAATTGACATCTAACCCAAGTCGTTTCATATTTTTTGGAGCTTTATAGAATTAGTTATGAATTTTTGAAGTCGAAATGGCATAGGGCTCTAAAACCGCACACCTCCTCAAATGTACACTGTTGGTACACCCCTGTAAAGATGAAAAAAAACCATGTACACACAGTGTACATTTGAGGAGGTGTGCAGTTTTAAAGCCTATGCGGATTTCGAGCCTCCTACCTTAACCCCTAAATGCCCAAGGCACCAAATTTTGGTGTTTCGAAAACTTTGAAGTTAAGTAAAACCCAACCAAATTGCTATTATTAGTAGTTTGTATTTTTGGAGGATTCTTTTTGAAGTCTAGTTTTAGAATCAAAAACTTGATCTGAAAAATAAAGGATTATGATTTTTCTATAGAAGATTTAGTGCAAGGATGCCCATTGCAATCTTGACTTCCCGTAGTGTTGAGGGCTCTTGAAAATGACCCTCAAATACAATAGATCTTGGAGGAAAAATCACATTAGAAATTCATTTAAAAAAATTGTAGAATAGATTTTGAAAAACTGTAAATTGATTGGGGTTGTGCATGTTGGGCCCTATAACCTCATATTTTTTTAGTGACCAACTTTTTAGAGTTGACATGCAAAAAGGGAATTGAAAAATTTTCACAATTTTCACACCCTCATGATCAAACATTATAATCTTTCAATCTGTAAGTGATATTGTTATGTTTTCTTTTCCTATGTGATCTCTAACATGTCTAGTTTGAATTTGTACGGTTACAATTCAAAAGAAATTGGTACAACTTATGAAAATGTTGACTTTTTGTTCAATTTAGGTCAAATTTCAAGGAGCTCCAAACAGGCCTTGGGCATTTAGGGGTTAACGTACATCTGCTGTGACCTCGCCCCATCGGGCCAGCCCGCCCCAAAAAAAGTTTTAGCCGCCGCCCACAGCCCGCCCCAAAAAAAACACTGTGGCCCCACCTTCGTGGAAATTGGGTGGCTCATCCATTCGCAATTTCGTGAGTACTTCAGTCATGCCAGAGCCACCGGCACTCTCTGGCATTGAAGCCGGACTACTTTGGGTATAGTAACTAGTACACCTAAAATGGCACAAATAAGCAATTCAACATTATTAATTATTAAGCAATGTTCCCCTTATTATATTGAAAAATTTATTATGGAGTCTTGTTGGTAGTCAAGGGGATTCTAGATTTTTTTAGAATATATTTTTTAGACACTCTATGAATAAACTATGAATTTTCAGAGTGCTAAAAATAGGTGTTTCTAAAACCAATCATAGACTCTCATGAATAGGGGGAGTACATTTTAGGCAAGAATCTAGATTGGTCCATTCTAAGAAGTAGTCGATATTAGGTGTGGCTCCCTTAAAATGGGTTTTTTCAAAGTTGTTGAAGCCATTGTTGCAACATTGTAAATAAAGTTTTTGAATGATTTTGGGCAGATTCTCTAGTTCAATCACCAAGGTCCATCTCACGCTTGTGAGAATGGAGAAAGTTGTTAGTTCAAGACATTGACAACACCGAAATGGTTAAATTTAATATGGTCCATTTTATTTCTCAAGAGCACATATTATTCTACATTACCATAAAAAAATTTGGACACTCTCAATATTCATCAAGTTTATTTGGCATTGATGTGAATTGTTGTGGAGAATATAATTTAATATCTTGATAGTTAGGATGGTGTAATATTATGTATTATTTTATATTATTATTATATCATACAATTAGCACTCTAATTATCTACTTCGTGAATTTTAATGTGGACCATACCAATTTATTGGACAATCAACTATTCATCCATATTAAATAACCATTTCAAGGTACTAGTTTGAAGAAGGTAAAGTATCTTGAATGAAGGGACTATTTTCAATAGATTTATTGACCTAACCAATTTGGTAGTCCATTTTCAACCCCTCTAACCATTTGGTTGAGACAAATTGGGCCATAAGGTTTGGGGGAAGCCATCTAGTTGAACTCCACAAACTTTAAGCCTCTATTAAGGACGCAAAGGACACAAAGGACACAAAGGACAAAAATGGCTTATGGATGACTTTTGAAATCATTGAAGAAATGAAGAATGCATGTATTGGTCCAAAAATTAGATCATTTTTTAGTGACTACCTTCATAATAGGATGACATCCTTCCAAGGTTAACCTTAGAGCACGTTAACTTTGAAAGGACAAGCCTATGACTATGGATTTAAGCCTCACAATCCTTCACTCTATTTGATGCTATGTTGCAACCATTTATGAATGTAATTTTTTACATTATTTTTCAAAGATGAAGTCACATGTCTTCAATAAAAAAATTCTAATTTTTTGTCAAAATTTGAAATTATTTTTAATACTTTTAGGAAAAGGAGGAAAAATTGATATCAAATACAAAATATGCTCAAAAAATTTGAAATTTCCACCATATGCATATTTATAGTGAATAACATCATGGTACAAAACAATCTTATTGTGGAATTCTAAAATTCTAAAATCAACATATCATGGATGTAGGCCTAAAGTTCAAGTTGCAATAAATTATTAAATTTTCCAAATTTTCTAATTGGCATAGAAACTATAGTTGATAAACTTGATATCATTAACTAGGCTCAAATTCAAAAAATATCGTTTTTATAGCTCAATTTCACAACAAGAGTATAGAGCAAGAAGTAGCCAAATAACACCATAAGGGTGATTCATGGATAAGCATCTTTTTCTCCTAAAAGGTCAATAATACAATAGTAAAGGAATATTCAATACTATTCACTTAAAATTCACTAGCATGCAACTCCTTCAAATAGTTGAATATTCATTTTTTTCCCCATCCTATAGCTCTTCTTGAAATTGTTTGAAGGAACAAAACATCCTTGGTGTCATTTTAAAGTTAACGACATGCCTATAACCACTTTTCACACCTTGAAGCTCCTCTCTCTATATGCTCCCATTATATAACTAAATGTGAACAAAAAACATTACATGTCTTCTACAAGTCATAAAAGATTTAAAAAAAAATTGTAAAAATTAGAGTTCCTATAAATTTTTGAATAAAAAGTGAAAAAAACTCAAACATTTAAAAATTCAAAATTTCCCCAAAGGTGTATATTATAATTTAAAATAGCATAGTGCAAATATATTTATTGTGTCATTCTAAAATTATGTCAACACTCCATTTCAAATTTTTAGTAGAATATACAATTTTAGAAATTTTTCAAAATTTTGAAATGGAGTAAAAACTTGACTTTATAAGCTTCATTAGATTAATAGGCCTCTAATTCAAAAAATATCCTTTGTATGGCTTATATTCATTTGATAAAAAGGAGCACAAATTGCCAAAATACATTATACAACGATCCATAGATTTGCCATTTCTTTGTGTAGGAAAAAACATATTCCAAGGTAAGAATATACTTCATCTTTCATTGAAATTGGACTCAAGCAAATCCTCAAAAAAATGGATGAAGAAAAGTTTTCTTTCATCCTTAAGGCCCTCTAAAATCATACAAGGGACACAATACATCTTCTTAAGCATTTCAAGATTAACCCTTGAACACCTTAACCCCCAAAGGGTAGAGCCTGTAACCATGTGATCTTTCTAGTTATCTTTTTCATTGTTTGTTCTATATTGCAAATAAATTAAAAAAAATTTAAATTATTTTATTTTATTTTTGAGAGATGAAACTTCATGTCTTCTATAAATCATAATTATTGGTGATGATTCCAAATTACCATGATTTTTCAAAAAAAATTTGTACCTTATTCTGACTTAGCCTTCCAAATTTGAAAATTTCTTCATAGGTGTAAATTATATTTTTTCACATGAATAAAGTTTAATAAAATTGGGAATGATGCTTTGTAACTTGTAATGAGTTAAGATACTTCATTATGTTACTTGGGAACCCCTGAAAGACTTATATACTTCAGTTTGACATTTGGAAAATGTTTCTTTTTTTACTTTTTGGAGGATGCTTACTTTTCTATTCAATTATTGGGAATGATGATGTATAGCTTGTAATGCGTTACTTATAGGAAGGGTAGTGCTTTTACTTTTTAGTCCCCAAGAGAGCCAACATTAGTCCAATAGATGGTGAGTATTTGAAAAAGTTCATCACTTGATTGGATGAAATATATTAATGTTTGGTAAAAGCACAATTTTTGTCTATTCTTCAATGACTTGACTATACTAAAAATTGTATTAAGTGCCTCCTATATTAATTGATTTCAAAATGCTATAAGTTTTCCTCTTGATGAATAATTTTACCAAACATGTTTATAGAGGTCCTCCTCTTTGGATACTATTTGATATCTATATTTTTGGTTAAAATATTCATCTACCATAAAAAGTTGTAGCCTTCAATCAGAAGTTGGTATAGATGACACTAAATACAATTTTGAGTGTGGCTTAGATACTTAGAGCTTTGTGGTTTATATGCAAGGTTGTCAATTGGTTCATTCTAGGGAAGGAAAAAACAAAAACAAAAAAACTTACAAAAACAAAGATTGTATGCTTGGATTCTTCTCAAGGACTAATTTATTTGCCTTAGAAAATCTAGATTTGCATTCTCCATTCCATTGGGTCTCTTTTAGGGATCCAAGCAAAAATTTCCTTTCATGGATATGACTTGGAATATGATTGACTTGTCTTCACATTTTGAAATTCCCTACGATTGATTTTTTGGATGCATTTTCATGCATTACTGAAGCCTAAGTTACAAAATAATGGAGTAGCAAGTAGTCCATGTCTGGCTTTGAGCAGGGTCCCGCAGTTATCACCTGATTTTGTAGGTAAGGTAAAGGTGAAGGAATGGATAGCAAGGCTAAACAAGATGGGTGCATCCGAGGAGCTTACTCAAGAGCAGGCAAGGCAGCTCTCTTTTGATTTGGAAATGTCATACAATGGCTTTATACAGTCTCTGCCAAAGTCTTCGTAAGGACTATTGCATTCAGTATGATAGTATTTCATTTTCCAGATGTAGGTGATCATCGGTTTC
Source organism: Straminergon stramineum (assembly GCA_963920665.1). NCBI lineage: Eukaryota > Viridiplantae > Streptophyta > Bryopsida > Hypnales > Calliergonaceae > Straminergon > Straminergon stramineum. The sequence continues at coordinate 13,052,625 of OY987267.1, read as the reverse complement.
TCTGAAAGGTCTTCGTAGGTTAGGTCTGTATATCAGGAATTCATTGTTCCAAATCAAATTATGTTTTTGTACATATAAGTACAATTTTTGGGCAATCGATCTCTTCTAAACACGCATTCAGATCATACTTATATCTGCTGTTTGTTCTACGTGTTACTGATTTAGTCGTACTTTTTTCTACGACTGAAGATGCGTCCTGGGTGGTTGTGGACATAGTTGAATTTGATGTATTTTCATCCAAGTTCATGGCTTGCAATTTGGTCAGATTCCCTACTGTAGTGCCAAACTCACAGTTGTCATGTGTAATGCATTACTTTGGATTCTGTTGCAGTTGATCGGTCACGTAGTTTCAGCGCTAGAACGATTTTGGTTTATTTTTCAAAAGGTGCAACGAATTCTCGATCGTTTCTGGAGCTTATTTGCAATTGAGTGTGTACCCAAGCCAACAGCACCCCCACATCGTCCGTCCCCAGAGTCACGATCATGTGCATCTTTCAGGAGAAATGGATGACAATATTTAGAATTCGACTGCGTTGTAGGTGACTGCTAAGCTAATCGTAACTTTCCTCTTTCCTTACAGCTTTGGACTTGGGGTAGAAGGTATTCACAACATCTGCTTGGCTGGCTGTTAAGATTCCTCTCAGTGTTTGTTTGTAACGTTGAGATCTCCTAGACCGTGCGTCCCTTGGTCGAATTCTGGGTATCGTCGGTAAGCCTTGGCACGCAGGGGTGCAATGGTTTTCTTTGGGGTGATCCAACTCCTGGCGCAAAAATTACATGTTTCTAAATTACAAACGTAGGGACAACGGAAGTTTTGGAATGAAGTTTTACTATTCCAATTTTGGTTTGTTTTGGGTTCCTCCGAAGAGGGGGAGGAGGGATGCGCCAGCCAAGGAAGTAGTGCAATACCAAGGCGACGCGCGCGGGTCCGGGCAGCAAGCTGCCGGATGGGCCCGCTCCCATGAAAAATTAGATTAATATCATGGGGATCGATGACCCCCGTATCAGATATTAAACTGATAAGAACAGATACTACACTTGATCTTAGCCAAAAGGCCGAGAAAGGTATGCTTCGACTAGAAAATCCAGAAGGAAATATACCCGCAGACTCCCTTCCTCTGCCGTAAACCTTATGGGACAACTCCAGTACCGTTGCCTTGCACTCCCCAGTCCCCATCCCCCTCCGCCTTGTTCGATCAACAAGCACAAGTGTTCAAGCTAAGCATCCAGAGTACGTCGTAGTACTCGATCAAACCACCCTCAACGCAAGTCGAGCAATTCCATATACAAACGTGGTTTCCTGAAATGGTGGTCATGGATTGCATCAAATCATTGTCGTGTATTCGTGTCAGCTTAGAAACCTCCATTTTCAAAAATTTGGCAGGGCATTTCATAATCATACATCTACCAAGGCATGGCATCCGTAGCAATCATCGGGAGTTTATGAGCCTTGGTTTTTGTTTTGTGACCACGCTAAGTTTCGTTTGATCGTCAGTTTGGCTGGCCCTTAGTCATCCTGGTGGCATTCTTGAAGTCTTGAATCAACAACTAGTGTTGCAAATTTGTTTTGGTCCAATATTGCAGTATATTGATCGAAGCCAGTGGATTGTCGGGACTACATGACAACCCTAAACCCTAAACCCTAACCCTAAACCCTAAACCCCTGACCCTGAACTAGCCATTACACGGTTTCTCTTCAATCGAAAGGATGATCTGATGCAATCGCTATAGCTTCCAAGCCTGACCTATAAGACGGATGCAACAACTCAACCTGGAGCTCAGTCTTAACACGGCGATTAGACACGCGCTTCTCGGAAACTTGTCTATGCGAGGTGAAGCTCTCGGACACTGCCGAAAGCTCGTCGTGAGAAGAAAGATCGTCGTCATCCACATTGAGAAGCCGTCGGGCATATGCCATGACCTCGGCACGCGGGCTCGGGTCATCATCCACGACATTGTAAACCCTAGCGCCAGGGCTGCATTCCGACGCCATGGCTTTCACAATTACCTGACAAACGTCGTCGACGTGAACTCTCGACGTGAACCGTTTTTGCTGTCGCAGTCGCTGCCTCGCCGAATGGTGTCGAGAGCGAATGGTGTCGAGGGCGCTTCGCCCTGGACCGTAAATCCCGCCCAGGCGAAACACGCGCACACAAGCTCCCGTGCCTTGAGCGAGTTCCATCCATTGCTTCTCAGCCTCCCACCTCGACACCGCTCGCTTCTCCGCAGGTCGCGGCTCGGTTTCTTCGTCCACCCACTCGCCCTGCCAGTCGCCGTAGACGCTCGTCGAAGACAGATAGCCCGTCCACTGGGGAAGGTCCCCTCTGTAACTGTCCAGCACCGGATCCGAGTCTCCCGCAGGCGGGATGGAGCTTACAATGTGAGAAGACTGGCGTAGCTCCTGGATGGCCTCATCTCGCAATCGCTGCTTCCCATAATCGAACAAGTGAGCTCGAAATCCGCGCGCCTCCAACGCCGCTCGCTTCTCTTCGCTCCGACACGTCCCGGCCACGTCCCATCCTTGTTGCTGCAACACATGCGCCAGCGCTTGGGATGTGTACCCCATGCCAAAAATGAAAATACGGTCGCGGTTGGAAGGCCCACATCGCACTTGCCAGTTTCGCCTCCCCACTCCTGAACCCAGACTGTGGTTTCCACACCAGGTACCCCGTGGCATCATGATCGCCATAGCCAGCAAGATTGCAACAAGAATTCAGCGACTCTCTAGATCTCTCTTTCTCTAACCTCGGTACAGCCAAGTTTCCTAAGGTAAAGCACGAACAGTGGGATACGTGATCAACACTAACGGAGTGACTATGTCACAGTTCATACATTCACGAAAATATTCGTATCACAAAATCACCTTTGACCAATTGAATATGCGCCTCGATAAAAGTAGTACTAGAATACCACATGGTTCATGATTCACCGTTGGACTCACCTTCTGCTTGTTTCTTATATGTTCTAATATGTGATTCGGATGACATCCTATAGTCACGCTTAAGATACCTCGTGCACGTTCACTAACACCCTTTTGTTAGTTTCGTGGGCATGGGCACAGGTGAGGCGTGACTTCCTCATATTCGAGCATATATATTTGCTTGCAGTTGGCCGTATCTGATTCCTTGAACTCTCTCTATATCACCATGTTTTACTTTACTATACTGTACAGTCAATGGATAGAGTTCTACATAGTAATGGATAAATGTAAGGAGTTACTGCTTATAATATGTTGTATAACTGTCATGACAATACAGATGCATCTACGCACCCTGATTTGCAAGGAATGTAACACGCTCAGTTCGCTTAGACTAAGTCTATCATGGACTGCCGGATTGATGGACAAGGGATATGAACCGTAGGAGAATCCTTAAGAATCCCACCCTCCCTTCAAATCAGGTCTGTAATACAGTTACACGATCAAGTGGACTGGATGCACAGGATCTTGAAATTAAAAACGCAACCCTCATCCGTCTCGGATCGATATTGTGGGTCCTGATCGACGGGATTGCACATGTCATGCGGTGTAGCAAAATGACGTATATGAATAGAGCATTGTGTATCTTGATTGACAGAATTTTGCTCAGAAATGGGTTGACAAGTCAAAATTCTTCTCTCTCTCCCTTTCCAGATTGAAATGTCTCAGGTGGAGCCTCTGTGGAATTTGAGGTCACTTGTTGTAGGCCATCCATCACAACGTACCCTAACGCAATGTGAATTCGGAGCTTGCTTGCTGGGCGATCACGTCCATCTTGATTGCAATTCGTTCATGGCAGTTGAATGGTCTTCGCAAATTCTTAACAGAGAGCAGCGATCATCGCCTGGGGACTGTAACTGAATCCCGACAAGGAGCGTTGATGTCTGTTAGTAGTGCTCACCTGAAGTGTGAATTTGTGGCTTTGAAAAAGGACGATTGAAACGGGGATGAGTGTGCGCTACAGAGGGACAGAGAAATAAACAACATTCAACTTAAGGATTTTCTCTTTTTGCTTTTTCTGTGTTTTTCTCTGGGGTGGCTCCGAAAATTTGATCGTGGTACCAATTCTACTGTATTTTGCACTTATTTCGCAGCTTACAGTCCAACTTTGCTAGTGTAGCATTTTTGGAATGTATAGATAAATAAATTTAACTCGCAAAAATTGTAGGTCATATTATAATGTAAAAATCCCAACCTCTATGCCTGATGTACTGTACAATTTAGAGAGACAACCAAGATTAGAAAGTAAGAAACAGATTGGACGAAGTAGAAATGACTTGAGCCTTCTTTTTAGGGTTTCTTGCAGCCCCACCACTTTCTTTCAAACGCGTCTCTTAGATCTTTTCCTCATGATGTTGAGTTTGTGCAACCACAACACTTCCCTTGTGCCTCACACAACAATAGAACCCTCAAGGAAAATCTCTATTTCAAAGTTTTAACGCATTCATGAAATAGACCTTTTTCATGCAGAGTCTAACACAAATGCTCATGCTATGCTCTGCTAGGTTTTGAGAGGGTATTTGTGATTCTATCATAGAACAAGTATGGAAATGTTTGCAGAAGAAGAGAGACGGCCTTTAGATTTTTTTCTCTGACAACCATTAGTACACATATCTGAATGAGGTGAGGCTTCACTTTGCCACAATTTTGGGTGGATTTTTTGTTGATCTAAATTATGTTGGACGTAAGGTGACCTATTTTCTCACTGGTCTGATTTGCTGTGTTCTTAGTTTGTAGTTGCAGTTTTGCTGCAAATCTAGGAAAAAAATTCAATAAATTCTTTCTCAAGAAAATTGTTAAGTAGAAGTAGGCTGGTACAGTATTGTAGAGAAATTTAAGTCAATAATAGTTAAAAAATGGAATTAAAACATGTCAATTGTAATAGTGAGATTGTTGTAGCAAGTAATCTACATCCAGTGGATGTTTTTGTTTTGAAAAATTGTGAAAATTGACTTTACAAACAAATCATATATATAAGCCACTTTTTCATGGAGATGCCATATGTGATTATTTAAAAAAAAAACTCTTCATAACTTTCACATCAATATCTAAATCCAAATGGAATGAATCAAATAGTCTTTCTATTGACATAAATTTATTGTATGAGAAAAAATAAATTTGAATCAACTTTTACTTTTGCATTTTATGCTTAGGAGGGCATAACTTTTGCTAATGGGTACCAAATGAAATAAAAATTATATTCCAGCCTAGAAACTTAATGCATATCCATACTGTTATAAAAAATTCCTAAAAATTATAGTAAAATTTGTCATCATAGGAACTTGAACAAACATGAATCAATGAAGAACGATGCAAGTCTAAGTCCAAAGATAAATAAAATAGAAAACAAAAAAATACTCATATGAACTACTCATCAATACTAATAACAATGCTATTTTGTGAGTGTGCAATCATGAACCTATGAGTATTGAATAGAAATTATGTGAGAGTTGAGCTCAAAAATTTGAAAAAGCATTAGAAAACTTAAGAATATTTCTAAAAATAGATTTCATCCTAAAATTTAAACCAAAATTTCCTATTTTTAATAAATTTAGTACCTACTACCATGGACCTATTACTGTGAATATATAGAATTCAAAGAAAAATTCTAATTTTCAATCTTGTCTAGAAGTATATACCATGAAAATGAAGAACCCAATTGATGTGAAAGATGAATGAAGATGGAAATAAGTTTGTTTAAAATATTAGTTGATCATTGTTCTATAATAGTATGAACCCTCTTGGAGTTAATGGGAAGGCACTAATAATTTTTTGGTGATGTATTGTTATTGGATTTGTTTAGCTTTGCTTAGATTTAAAAAAGATTGTTGATCAGATTTCATTGCATGTGTGGAAGGAACTTAGCCACAACAAGTTTCATTTTTTTATCACTATCTTGTAGTAGTGTAAATCTTCTCAAGGCCGAATGGGGAGGTATGTACACTTATGTCTTAATCTATTAGTAATCGAACTTGTTAACATTTAAAAAAATATTCTTAAGATTGTTAAGATTTAAAAAAAAAAATTTGGTTGATAGGGATTATTTGTGTAAGGAATGAACTTAGTTACACCCAAATGTTGATTAGTTGATCATTATCTTCTTGTAGGACCTCTCAGGGATCCAACTCTTCCATCTTATCAGATGGTCATTTGATTGACCACTCCCCTCTTGTTGCTCGGTTCCCTTCAATGTTGAGAGTAGTCCCCTAACCATGCAACAAATATAAAAAAAATTCTACTTTTCACTTTCCACAATTGGGGGGCTCTCCTAGACACCAAGGGATACCAAGTTGCAAGAAGGAAGTGATCATAAAAATCAAAATTTCAATGGAACAACCTCATTTGATTTCAAAAGAATCCTCCTTAATCACCAATTTGAAAAAAAAAAAATCTAGGGAGGTTCAATAAATGACACATCAAAGTTGTTCAAGGGACCACGGTCATAGGTATTAATAAATTTTAGCCAAGATTTTTAGATGGAATCTCTAAGAAAAATTTATGCTCATAGGCTCACAAGCTCACACTCACATGCTCACAAAATAGCACCCCTATCAGTGCTAAGAACAAAATAGTGCTCAATACCAATTCAAGTCCTCAAGTTCTTGGCTTTTCATTTCACATTGAGTGAATACTGAATAGTATGTTCTAAAGGCGTTACAGTTACATAAAACGAGATTCAAAGGCACAACAATGTCGAAGGTTTCGAAATTATGTTACATAGTATGTAGTTGATGAACCAGGATGTTCTTTACCGGCTCAGATGTACATGAATCTGCTCGCAATTTGAAAGTCATTGAGTGCTGTTTAGTAAGAAAGTTTTCCAGTAGCGGTGCCGAGTTACAGCTCAATGGGGACTGTGAGAACGAAGATTTGAGAGCCCAAACGCGGCCCTAAAAAATTGCCACCGAAATCTAAATGAGTTATGCAGCAGGTAGATTACTCTCTCACAATACATTTGAAATCTATCCCTGACGAAGTAGATGCGTAACTAACCAGTCATATACGTGACGAAGTTGATGGAAACTTAACCAGGAAAATGAACAAGTGGATTTCCAATGCTTGAATCAAAGCAATGTTTTTATTTCACCTAGGTGGCCAGGTTGATCAAGTATATTTGGTGCAGGTCATGATCCACGCTATGTTCGCGGCTTAAAAGCTCCAGCAACTATTGAAAGAATACCATCTCTCCTGTTATACATTCTTATAAAAAAAGCACTTGCCAAGCGCAGGAATTGAATATAGGGCAAAGTACTCAAACGTCTCATTCTAACAGGTAGTCACAAATCAGAATTTCAAAAGTCAAGGAACGGATGCAGATGACGGCCAGCCGGGAACAACAGCATCCTGCAAGAGCACTAATTCAGCTTTTCCTCCATATTCAGCAGGCAGTTGGTCAGCGTCAAACACACTGAGCAGTGTTTCCTGAACTTTCTTGTTCTCGATGAATACGATCTGCAACATAACACGGAAAGTTATTGTGAAGTCTCACGAAACATTATGATTTCTTCTAAAGTGCAAATCAAATTAATCAAGACCACCATACCTTACTGCGAGTTGTTTCATTGATAAATGGTGACACCACTTTCCAGAGACCGTTAAAAATTAGAGGCGCATTGACCATGTACAATTTCTCAATGCGCTCTGGATAATGCGACTGCACAAGACATAAGGTTTAGGTAGTTAGACTGAATTGTTAGATGCTTCCTTTTAACTCAATCAAGCATAAGTAAGAGATGACAACTGCCAGAGTCTCGCAATATCTCACTTGATAGATGTCAAAACCGGATATGAATGCTTTGGAGTCCAAGTTTTTGAAGCCAAGTCCCTTGAGATCGATGATGGCATTAAATTTACCATCTGTCGTTGCCCTGAATTTGAATATCTCGATGACTTCAGTCATAGATTGAAAGAATAGAGCACATGAAACAAGTTCGGTTACCACATAAGATGTGCAGATGAGTTAACCTCAGGTAAGTGACCTTACGCTGCAAGTACTTTGTCCAGAGAATAAACGATAAATCCTGCATTTCAGAAACACTCATTGAGTTTTCTCATAAACCATCACAAAAAAGGAAGAGGTTCTCTCACTGCATTGAAGTCAAAATATTTCTGGCAGAATCACGTCGAACAATCGTCAGCTATTCACTCTGTTAGAGAATGTGACAAAGCAATAGCCATTCCGGTTCACACGCATACATAAGGAATTTCACTATTGGACTTCACCAGCAACAAAACGAGGAGGTTGTGGGCATCTTATGTAAGCGAAACACGTACGGAGAAATTCATCAAAATCTTCTTTGTTGTATACATGATTGCGCGCTAGTGTCACGCTGAGAGGACGCCCTTGCTTGTCTCTTCCTTGCATGTACGACTTCTTTGCATTCAGTTCATTTGGTATTTCCGTTTCCGAAATGAAGCCCTTCGGTTTGAAGGATGCCTCCCACTCTTGGTGCTTTGCAAATGCCTTTGCTGCCTCATCTATATTTAGAGAAAATCCTTTCAAAAACCACATCAAAGACGCATCGTCAACGCCCTGCGCCAACAATATAGACAACCTTTAGATGAACTCAATCATGTGGAACATTATGCTACGTCCTAGAAAGAACTTAGAAGCTATAAAAGGTCATTTAATTCAAATTATGGAAGCGGAGCTCGTACGGTACGCACAACGAATTTAATTACAAGGATAGAGAAAGCTTTATAAGATTTATGCAAAGAAGGTCAAGCAGAAGCCACCTCTGCGTTTCCTCCCGCAATGTCCACTAGTTCCCGCATTCTGTTGAGCACGCCCACGTTTCCCTCGCTTATAACTGTGACTGAGCTTTCAATGGAGCACTTCAGAAGTATCCTTTCTGCCAGTCACATTCGTCGTTAATGAAAAGAAAATGTGAACCTGGGAAAAGGAGGTGCGTAGACAGACCCGGTAGACAGTTGATTGTTCTTAACATCGGAGAGGATGACTGTAAGCTTTGCGACAGCCATGATAACATAGTATTCTATTGGAGAGAGTTACAGAACAACCTTCAATTTCTTTCATGAGACTTTAAGATAGGAATAGTCAATATTTCGAACTGAATACCGAAAGAAGATTTATTCGCAGGTCAGCTAACAAGTAAACAATAAGTGGAGTAACTTACTGCTCGGTGGAAGGTTCCATCAGCGCAGGAGTGGTCACGAAGGTATTTTATCGCTTTGAAATAGAAATATTAGGTATGTTAGCTCACTTAGTTGGTGGAACGAATGATTCTTCATAATATGATACCGAAGATAATACAATGCTGATAAGGTCTGAGCGACTCATGGCTTACCGCAGCAAAGAAGAAACTCTTGCTGCAATAAGCGACATCGGGATACGTGAAATTCCAGCTAGATTTCCTATTGTGCGAGCAAGAGGCGAAATACTACCTTGATACTCACGCACTACTCACGCATGCGAGTCTACATTCGTAGATATCGTTCAGCAACTAAGGTGTACCGTTTTCATATTTCAATTCAATCAAACATTCGAAATTGCGCAAACGCTCAAACGACATTGCTGTCACTAGTATCTCACTCGAAGACACACAAAGTAACAAAGAAGCAAGGTTCTACACCTGTCTAGCCTAACATCCACACCACGAAACGAGCAAACATCAAATTCCAATCGCAAAACACTTGATAAATCTGTCAGCTCGGGATCAAGGCAATCTTACTTGCAATCCTCCGCTGAGGAAACACGGATTGCGGAGTCCGAGCGCGAAATGACGACGCCATTGAAAATTGCAACGACTTCAGAGAACTGCTGGCTACCGGCATTGCCATCGTAACCTTGCTCTTGCAGTTTGATGCCCCGGAATCGAAACAGCGAGACGAGAAGTTCGCCCAAACCGCACGATGCTGAGCGGCCATAATTGCAGACTGCTGTTCCAAACGCAGACTACAAGCAAAGACCACAGCACATAACGCAAATGCACAAGAAGGAGGGGAGGACAGCCTTAGGTCGGTCGCGGTCTGTCCATTCGCGACGGAGCTCCTTCTTATATGCAGACGTCAAAGGTCCACCACGTACGCCTTAACTCGCGACACACAATTGGCACCTACTATCTACTCTCGCACCAAACATCTTTGACTCCCGTATGTCTGCAAGATCGCCATATCCGACATCGCCATATCTAACAGCAGCGAACGCCTGAACACCCCCGCATCAGGTCTCCTAATCACTACCGCGAGTGTAAACATTTCAGGAGTATCAAATTTGTAACAGCTGTCCGTCGAATCAACACCAGAATCGTGAAATCAAACCGCAATGAAAAAAACTTATCAACTCGATTGTCAGAAACGTAATGAAGCTCATCAAAAAGCGAGTACGAAAGTGACATGAGAGCGACATGAATTTCGCACCTGTCTCGCATGCATGATTGTGCTGGCTGAAATGTGAGGTCGGAACTTCAAATAGCGTTACAAAAAAGTTTAGAATGACGAAATTTCTGCCGCTAAGGGCCTGAAATTTGCGGACCATGTGGACTGCATTCGGCGCAAGTATCGCCAGATTGAAGAGTGTTGCCAACAGATTGGGCTTTTGCAAGGGATTCTGTAGATGCTGGATCTCCACGAGGACGAAAATGAAGAAGACCCTGTTTATGCGAAGAGGGAAATAACTCCAACCACTATTTTGGGGCTGGCGTGGATTAAGAGTCTATTCATCTGCAGGTCCCACACAGCACTTTTGGAGTGACTGCAGAACTAACTGTAAACAGTGAGTGTAGGACTAACTTACCAATCCTTGTTTGAGGGGGTAACTGTGAAACACTGATAACTATTTTAACCCATAAACGTTGACATGGCCATTTTGTGGCTGATGGATGACAAGGAATCTCTCTCTTTAGGATAGAACTGCAACTATTCATCCTTCGAATTTTGTGCAGAAAGGGAAGATCTTCTACAATACTTCGACCTCCAATGTGTATTTTTTATTTTTTTAAAGTAGATGATGTCACACAGTTCTAAAAGCCATGATTTCCTTAGTCACTAGTTTGTCCTTTAAGGGTTAATTCAAGAACTGTTGAATGAGAGCATGAATGGTGCTCCTGATGTTAGGATTCAAGTATGGGAAATTGGTTGGGAGGGTTAGGTTCACTTGTTTTCAAGTTTTCTATAGTGAAGAACATAGGGGGAGTATTTTATGTCAATACTATTGTTTTTTTAGAGACTTTTTGATGGTTGATTATGGGAGTTTGAAGTGTTCTCCTAGTTTTGTGATGGATGGAATATGTGTTGTTTAGTGCGTGCCGGTGGTGATGATGATTAGTGGTTGTGTTGTCCACCGTAGATTTGTAATATTTTATAGTAGTTGAGTTTTAGAGATAGAGTTAGGAGAGAAGTAGTCGTTGCAATAAGTGAATTTGATGTTTGGATGGGATAGATGGGGTGTACTTTGGTGTGGTGTAGTCCTTACACTGCAAATGTCTAGGCATGCTTTTGCTCCACATATGCATTGTGCGGGATTTGGGTAGGTGCAAGGGTCAATGTAACCAATTCGGAATTGTTTGTTCTTAAGGGGTGACTATTTGTTGTTTTGGCATTAATAGTGAGTATAAAATATCTTGAGTTTGTACAAGAAAGGAATTTGTGGATTTCATGTACTACATTATTGTGTCTCTAAATCCTTAGGTTTTTCCAAGTGCTCAAATCAACATTATATTAGAAGAAAATATCGTTTTTTTCTAGCATTTATGGAGTCTTTTGTCTTTCTTCATCAATCATTGTATGCAAAATGATTAGCCAATTCTGAAATCCACATTAAATAAAATATAGTTGATATAAAAGTTGTGTCTAGAGTGATATTGAATTTTATATAACAATGACAATGGGCTTCATTCTTGATGCATACTTAACCTCAAAAATAAATAAATTTGGTTGACATTGTTACAAGTTTTGTAGTAGGAAATCTCCACCATTTATTGCTTAAGTTTGACCTTGGAATGTTAGCAAGGGCAAGAAAAGTGGTATAGTATAAATACATCATTGAATTAATTTCTGATCAAATTGGTTTATTTTATGATTTTAAAGGAGGTTTTTAATTTTTTAAATAAAATACCCATATAAAGTGTTTTAGCATTTTTGGTTTCTTTTTTGTAGAACTTCATTTTGACTATTTTTTCAATGCATTGAACCAAACTAACAAAATGAAACTTCCCAAATTTGTTTCTACTCCACAAGCAAAATTCCTAAACATGTTTTTTTTATTGTACTTCAAAGTATAGAGTCTATAACCATCATACTAAAATATAGAATGATATGGAAAGTTGGTTTTCACTGTGATATTTGAAACTCTAATATATACATGGACAAATTGTCAAATTTTTGTATTTGATATGAATTTTCTTTACTTCTTTTTCAAATAAATCACAATAATTTTCCATTGTTACAAAAAAATCAGAAAATCCCATAGCCTAATGTGCTTATTCTAATACATGTGTTTTTTGACAACTTGCAACTCCTTGTTGTAGATCTAAATTTCACTCATGAAATGATCTTTTTTGAACTTCATCACACTTAATGAAATGAAGACAATGAAGTCTAATTCTACTCCAATTTGAAGATTCCTAAAATTGTACATTTTATTGTAATTTTTGTAATTTGAAGTTTTGAACCTTTTGCTAATCACCAATGTTTTTACTTTCTATATTGTTTACATAATAATGTACACATGTGATATAATTTTTAGATTTCTTGAATTGGTTTGTATTAAGAATGAAGTTTCTCCATATTTTCTTTCATAATTCACAATAACTTTAAATCATCACCAATAAATATAACATATACAATGGCTCTCAAAATATTTTGTGTACTTCCAAAAATTGCCATAGCTAATTGAGGAATTAGAAATTTTAACCCATAAACAAAGCGTCAGATTTAGTCTGATGAATGACAAAGAATTTTCCTCTATAGGGCAAAAGTGCAACTATTCATTCTAGGAATTAGAGCTAGAAAGGTGAGATTTTCTACAATAGTTTAACTCCCAATGAGTATTTTTGGTTTTCTTAAAATAGATGATGTCACACGGTTCCAAAAGGGATGATTTCCATGGGCACTAGTCCATCCTTATAGGTTTAACCCTTAAAAGGTCCTTGCGGTCCCTCTATACAACCCTTATTTAGCTTTATAATTCTTCAATTGTTGTTTAATAGATGAGTTTTCATACATTTTTATTTATATACTATCATGATCATTAATTTATTTTGGATTGAAAAGTATTTGGTCAATGTTTTCCTCATCAAATACCACCAAACATGTAATATACTATACGGCCGCAAAGGGTTCTTAGGCCCTTCTAGGGTTAAATAAAATTTGGAGACATTGTGATACAACACAAATGCATAAAATAAATATTCAAAATTTTTAAAACAAATTTTTAAATTTTTTATAATTTTTTGAAAAATCATTTACTACAAATGTCTTGTACTTTAACACTTCAACATGTCCAAAATTGTTGAAAAAACTAAATTTTAGACGAGTCTATGAACACTTATGTGATTCACTGTAGAAGACATGCAATTTCATATCTGAAAAATAAAAATAAAAGATCTCATTCATACATAGGGGCAAAAGTGAGCATAAAATGTGAAACGATTTTGACGTTTTACAATTTAGTCATAGGCTCTGTCCTTACAGGATAGGATGCTCTCTGGACACAGTAACCGAGGACCCCAGACAGGGCTCATTTGCGGAAAATGTACATGGAGAATACTAGAAATGCAAGGATTTGTAAATTGTCAATGGATTATGTAAAGCAATGGAAGTAGTACATTCCAACAAAAGACAACTCAGGCACAAATATCAAACTAAAAACCCTGGTAACTTATTCAATTCTACTCTTCTGAAGCTAGAACTGATGATCAAGCTTGAGTAGAGAAGATTCCAAAACTGAAAGCCTTTGAGGACATTCATAGCGCATGTAGAAGACAGGGCAATCAGAGTTTGTACAAAGAACAGACTGAAAATGCCCTCCTGATTGACACCTGTTACATTCCGCATGAGCTCCAGCCAGCTTGCTCTCCTGCTCAGCCATATCATAAAATATAGTGGTTGCTGCTCTCTGCGCATGACCTGCCAGAGTACAGTCTTGACATAGAGCTCCTTGCCCGTTTTCCAGCGGTTTTCTGTAATAAAAATAAAAGCACTAGTCAAGATTTGTTCCACTTCCTGACTCACTTAGGCAGTTGTAAACTAATTACGAACATCAGCGGATAAAGGCCTGGATAAGAAGCAGCTTGTGGGCGGGGCTAGTCACTGCCTGTCATACTGGTGGAAAAAAGGACGGAAAGCAGATGTGAATTTGAATCCAGATAGGACTGCTAATGAATAATAATCTCTTGAACTTTTATCATCATACCTGCAAACAAGACAAAGTGCCTTGGGTCGGAAGAAGTTGCTAACTAAGCCCTGCGTCCGGTTCGGTGCACCCATGTATGCATTTGGAGGAGGGACAGTATGGCTACCAGTAAATAACTCCCTCAATGTTGAAGAATCCGTAAAAAACTCCAGAATCTGATACATCAGAAGATTGCAGAATCACAACTTGAGGCGGTGTATGCAGTTATAAACCTTCTGGAAAGAAACTGCACGTTCAAAGTACGCGCTAATAGAAATAGAGATATATCTAGCAATGTTTAGATTAATGATAAATGCAGTCACAATAAACTGCAGCTCACATGGAACGATGGCCAACTAAGACAACTCCGCTCATCCCATCAGATTGAGAAAGCGAGTTGGAAGTATAACAAACGGAAAATGCAGGTTCAACAGCCTTACAGATTCCAGAGGCTTGCGAAGCTTGTTCTCAAGATACACATGTGTATTCACCGGAATGCCTCCAAGGAGTGCATCAATTGGATCTTCCGCCATGTCATCCTGCCACAGCAAGAGTGAGAGAATTCTAGGTCTAGCAATTTCTTTCCTCCCTAATTCATTGAAGTTACCAAAAATGCCTACAACCTAAGCTTTGACAATTACAATAAATTCAAATGTTAGAGACTTGAGTAAAAAAGATGTGATCATTGGCCCGTCCATCCAGCCTTCCAAATCTAAGCATTGATTAAAATGGAAGTTCTGATATGCTTACTTACATGGTGGGCATCAGCCAATTTACCTGAAGCTTGTTTGAGTTAGCCATGAGAATATAAGGCACCCTTTCCCCTATATGAAATTGTCGATCTGGATCCTTGCGTTTCAACCTCACAGAAAGAGCCACATGGGGGCCTCGCCCTTCTTCAGCAGTTGATGCGCCCACATGCTTGTTGGAACCCTTCGTAACTGCAGCTAGCTTCGTAATATCATGATCATCCACGCGCCAGAGACCCTGCATTCAACCAATCAATTACGTAGTAAATGATCTGAAAGACATTGATGCGGAGTAGGCTTCGATTGACATCATGAAAAGATAATTGACTTCTCAATTCCTATTCTCTCAAATGATCCGGTGATTAAGCGATAATCCTCATAATAAGAGATCAAATTGAGCATGCAAGATACAAAATAAATCTTGCAATGAAAATGAAAAACAGGAGTAAATTGCCCCTCCACGGGCGAAAATATAAAGTGTCACCAAGGAGGAACGTCACAGCAAATGACCAGAGTCTCACCCCAGTCATGACATACTCATATAAGCTCAACTTGGCAGACACCACCTGCCGTATAGAGTTCTTGCAATTTTCCAAAGCTCGTGACACGTCGTTTTCTACAAGTATGTCAGTCAGAGCCTGCTTGCAGATTTGTCGGACAAATCTAGGCACATCTCTCCTTTCGGCTTCAATACCTTTCACAAATAATGTACCCTGCCCTTTGCTGGCTTGGCTGCTCGTATACTGCTTGCCAGCGTACCTATTCACCTGCTCGTACATCAATTGTTCATGTCAACAAAGGCGATGTGAGCAAACTCAAATACCTTCTCAGAAATAAATGAATTCTAGTATCGTAAAGCATATGCACAAATATTGAAGGCTAAAAATGACCTGAAGGAGAAGAAAAGGACAGAGAACCTGCAAAATGAAATTTGTTCTGGCGTCAGTAAGAGAAAAAGGAACCCAAAATCACACGTCCAACAAAATCTAGATTAAATCTTCACGATGTTTCTTTCATGATTGAACATCGAGATTGCTGAAAAGTCAGACTTTTGAAATTTTGAAATCACCCTTTCGAACTTGAGAACAATGGGAGAGGGAAAGGCTTGAGAAACGATTTCAGCAGCTTGTGTGCCCAGTTTGATAGCGTCATCAATGCTGGCATCTTGGAAGCGAACAAAAACACTGTCGGTCTGTGCATAAATGACCTGAAACTTTACAGAGACACCGCCAACAAGCTCCACAGCCTGCTTACATGTGGCCGCCCCCATGCTGCAGTAATCAAATACACCATACGAACAATCACGAATCAACATTAGACACTAAGTATCAAACTTCAGTGAAGCCCTCATATTATGAAAGTCTTCACAAAATTGCAACCCCTAAGAATGTCATTGTTTGGAATTGCCTAGCCGAACGGTCAGATTTTCGGTTCCTTTACTAAGAGTACCGATCCCAAGCACACACCAACTAACGCAACGTAAAATTCAAAAGCATGGAACAAGAAAGACTCTCTAGAAAGTGTCTTGAACCCGCAAATCTTTATCTAATCACCACAATCCCTACATATCTTGAGATGATGTGAGAGAAATCAAGATCAATCTTTGATGGGCATAGACGATCTCAACTGTTTGTACGTTACCTCAAGCAAGTGTCCGCTAATGGAAGTGCCTGCTGAGGTGATGCACTCGCACCTGTGAATCCATATAAAGCATTTGAGCAAAGCTGCAGCCACTCATAACAAAAGAGATTTCAGTTGGTGAATGCTGAACGGCAGATGCTACAGTATTTGAGAATCAGGGCACAGAAGGCAATTTTATAAGAAAATAATTCTCATCACAAGTCACTTCGAACTTAGACCCCAAAAGGAGATGATTGCACCTTCAGCGCCTTCTGCCTCCCATCCAATACAGCAAGCTCTTCAGGACTAATATTCTCCGTGGCCATGCGGTCTCTAGCTTGCTTTCGTGCTGTAATCAAAGCACCTACGAGGAACTAAACGTTGAGAAAGTACATGAACCCATAATTTCCAGGCAGTAAAGAAAATGTTAGCTACGTAAGAATGCTACGTAAGTGTGAATAAATAACAATGTTCAGAGTTTATTTAAATCAGAAAAATGTATAATTTTATCATGAATAAGTAAAGAAGATTCACAGCAGAAAACAAAAGCTGATGACGTCTGACCCAGAGCAAGCTTTCAAAAATTTGTCCCTTGGAAATTGGAAAGTCAATATATATCACAGAATATGAGACCTCGGAAAAGACTTGATTGGAGGTTGATTGTTCAATGAGTTGAAAATCATACCACATATGCGGGGTAAGACACCTCGTCGTACTGATGCCACTACAAATTGAGCACCAGTTGGGCTGAGAACATCCACCAGTCATCATCCGCGGATAAAGAAATGAAATTAGTGAAAGCATCAAACAATTGAGCATCACAAACTATATAAAACGACTCAACTTTACTGATTGAAAAAAATTCTCCGAGTACAGATAGGTTTCAGGTAGCAAGACAGAAAGTTGTTCACAGAGCCCAACGCAGAGATAATGAGAAAAGAATAACAAAAGCACGAAACTAGTGGAAACAACGATCTTATCAGCGAAAATCCAATAGACAGACCAAACAGAATTCTTTGGCCTACCTAGTTGTTAACAAATGAGCAGGCATTGTTTTTGCGTCCTCTGGATGTACCAATGTTGTGTAACACCTGTATAACAAAGAGAATCTTAAGGAACTTCTATTCTTGGAAGACAACTGAATCAACCAGTGCTCAACACAACACCGAAACCAGAAACGATAGAGACCTAGTTTCAAGCAACATAAAGCACACCTTCAAAAAACAAGTTCATTCCAGTTTAAACTGTGAGACACAATTAAAATCCGCGTATTTAAAATAATGCTCACGACTTACAAATTATGAGCCATAAATAATGATGGGTAAAGCGAAGCAAAATCCAAAATTCCGATAGGATCCTGCATACAAAAAATCTCAGCTCAAAAGTAAGCAAGTATCCTCTACACCATTCATGATTAACCGACCAACAAAATCACTCATCAGCTTCAACAACTTGATGCGTTGCTAATAGAAAAAGTTCATTACTGGCGTTGCCACTGACACCTGAGATCATCTAGCCTACGTCGGGTACCTGATAAAACCCAGCAGTGTGACTGTCTTTTGGATGTATCAGAAAAGGACTCTCTGATAGTTGCCCTGTGTCAAAGAAGCCAACAGCCACAGATTTCTGAAAAGGAAAATAATACTCAAATTGTGCAACAATGCAGATTTGGCTAGGCATCAACATCAGCATCCGCATCATCATAATGCCAGCATAATGCATAACCCAAGTTATCAAAACTTCGCTCTTTCACATTTATTGTGGTCTTCCAGAAAAGTTAGACTGTTTCTAGATATGTATGTAGCTTTATGTCCATCTTCAAATACTTTGGGTTTCATAAATACTCAGATTTTCTTCGCAGGATACATTAATTAAGAAGGTTGAATGCGTGTGCAGGATTTCTTTTCTTTTCTATTATGGCTCATGATTTAACAAACTTAAACCATGCTTTCCTACACTAAATCGAATAACGAATAACATAAAAAAATACAGAACTCACCGTTCAAAGTTGTTCCTCCTAGAAGCCAACCTTCTCTGCGTGCACTTCGTAGGAGCAAGCTCTGTGACCAGTGCAACAATAAAGAAGTCAGGCATACTAACAATCAATTCCCTGCATCATTATTAAATCGGAAGAACAGAGTGGAAGGATTCCAAATGCTAGGCCCATGACTTGATGAATCAGTCCACTTACTTGAACTCGCACCATTTGAGCTTTGTAGAGGACATCAGAAAGCGTCAATCCCGTAACTCTTGCCATCTCCACTGTCTCTGGAAGTGTTTGCAACTTCTCCATAAGGTTAAGAGAAACCTGTCGGACGACACGCATCAAATATGAATCAACACATGCCATCACTCGCACAAGATTTGCCAGAGAGACAAATGATTTGCGCGAAAACCATGGAACACACGACTTGGACGCAAAGACACTCTTCACAAGGTATTGAAGTAATGCCTCCAGTAGATATATGCTCAAATGTTCAAATGCCCACCTCAGCTTCATGGAGAGAATATGCTAAAAGTCGGGAAAGACCGCCATACTTGCCTTGCCAAAGCTCCAACACTGCAGCAGTTGAAAGCACCTCTTTCGGAGATCCTAAAAACAACTGTCCCCACCTAATGCAATGCTATTCAATTACAGGTTTGGAAGGTAACCAGAAACCAACTGCATAGGAGTGTCTTGAGGATCTGAAGTCTGAAATCAAAGAAGTACAATCTCCACTCCCATCTCCAACAACCAAGGCTCGGGTAGCATGAGGAACAAAATTCCGTAGTGATACCACCCAAAGTCCGGACACTGGACCGCAAGGGCTTGAATAAGGTAAACTTAAACATTTCTAATTCTCATACTGAGGAAAAGAAATGAAAAAAAGGACTCGAAGATAATGGGGGCATCACTATATAGATGCAGGCCAAAAGACACATAACTCTAGCCACTGGCAAAAGACAAGCTCACCTGAGAACACTCTCCCAGAGTGAAGGTAGAGAGGTTAAAAGACACCAGCACAACTCGAAGCATGTCAATAACCAGTCGTCCCTCTACGTAGGCCCGAAAGACTTCCTGATTAGAAGTTGAAGTCATACGCGCTTGCTGCCTCACCCAATGCTTTCCATAAGTGACAACTGATTTCACCTGCAAAATTCACGGATAACAACTTTAAAATTTATAATATGGTCAGCCACACCACACGCTCGATCAAGTCTAACCCTACTAGCACTCACCCTTATATAAGAATCATGAACGTACTGAATGGGCATGAAGACATACCATACCTCAGTTATTTGGCCCTTCCGTCGGCCGATATCAAATGCTCCCAGCTTCAGGACCTTGAAACGATCTGCTATATACCGCAAACTTTCCTTCATTTGATATACACATACTACATCCGGATCGATTTCCCAAAAGAAGAACTCGCGCCACGCTGTTAGCATAGCTGGTTCAGAGTCAAACTTGCGAACCTCAACTCCTAGTAGTGCCCCTTGGAGAGGACTCTTGCCATAGGTGAAAACAACCTTTCTTGTCCTATCTTGGTGCCCCGGAAAGCGAAGAATGTGAGATATCACAAGCACCGGGTCCCGTGATGGAATTGCCGAGCCCCCACCTACTAGGCTGGTGAGGCTCTCAATGTCTGAGACACTGGCTTCCATATCTCCAGGGGACCCTGATCCGATTACCCCACTGACCACTTTCGAGCTCGGCTTAACAAGAGGTTCAGATCGTCCTCTTCCTTTACCCCTACCCCTGCCTCTTCCTAATTTGACTGGAGAAGAGATGCTGATTTCCTTCGTTTCCGTCAGTAGTCCTCCACCACCAGAACACTGTACATGCAAGGAAAGTATTCGTAATGGAGCAATCAGATTCCAAGTGGTCTTGCCAGAAATTGAAGGCAGAGAAGGATCACTACTGCTCGAATCTCTTAATTTCGGCTGTTCCCATACGCTCATTTTACTTTTAATCTGTGTGTAGTCGGGGAGATCCTCTTCGTCTGGAAGAGATGTATCACTTCGGTCATCCAGGTCGAGAATAATATCTCTACTCTGTAACATACCGAAATCCTCGCTATTACAAGGGACGCTTGGTACGCTTGCAGCTGATTCCGTGAACTCCATGTGATTTGTCGCATCTGCGGTCAATCCAATAAGATTTCGCCAGGATGCAACTAGCTCCTTCGAGCATCTCGTCTTCTGCTGATCATGTAGAATTGGTTTAGCCTGCTTGATTTCCACCCAAGAGCCTCCTGCAATAGCTGTATCACAAAAAAATCGCATGCCCAACTGCCAAAACAAGTTAATTATCATGTGGGAAAGATGTTCAGAGAAATGTAAACAGAGGATAGAAAACACAAAGGTACTAAAATAATAACAAGATTATCTTTAAAACTAACAAAAAAACAACCAGTCACTTTGATATTGTTAATTCCGAGGTCTCGTTAAGGTATGTAAGTATATAAACACACAAGATGCTCGAGTTATGCAAATAATACTAACTTTGATTCCCTCTTCATGAGAAGTCCAATCCTTCCAAACGAGACCTTCGGATCGCATCTCGTTCTCCTCAGCGAGTACAATCAACTCCTTTGCAACTATACTAATGTCTTTACCTCTCCAGACTTCCACCTACATCAGACAGTCAGGTGTGGGAATGAGTTTACAAGCAGACTAAGTCCATAAAGGACATGTCTTTGCTTCTTATCCTTAAACCCCCACCATTTTGTAACCTGTATGAATATAACATTAAGGCGAAAGGGTCATACCTTCAGAAACAAAAATGGTCCCCCATGACGGTAATACATAAGCGGTGTCCTGTATTCTACTGTAATTGCAGCGATCTGCAAAACCACAACACCAATGCGTAAGAACACAAGTGAATCGGATATTAACTGATACTGAGGGAAGAAAAGCCGCAAACTCCAGATACTTTACGCTAAGTGAATGCAAGTTCTGTTTTCTGTCAAAAAATTTAGAATTATGTAAAAAAGAACTCAATATGATTCAGAATTTGAATTCGGTTTCCTTCATTTAACTGTTTTTAAGTTGCTTAGAAACAGTGTCAAATTCTATCATCACTTGATCCACAATACTACAAAAATGAGCGACTTCTCTCAGAAGTCTAAATGACTTACAAATTGATCACAGGAGACACCCGTTTTCTTCCGGCTGGCTAACACTTTACGATTGAGATGTTCTTTGACAGTGTCCAAAAGGCCTTCATTCAAGGGCACAACATTCCCATCAATGTTGCACACGGGAGCTGGAAACCAGAAATAGGGCACGAAATCTGATCCACAAACCAACTTAACTTTTAAGTTCAAAAAATTGATACAACTTAAAACTTCTCAAAATCATACTCACTCTTAACAGCATACGCGTATTTGTGTGGGATATCGTCAACGTTTGTCTGGATACTCTTGACATCACAGACAACGAACACTGTAGAAGACGTTTGAGGGCCACTTAAGGACATAGAATTGAAACACGAAATATAGTGCACCCGAACTGAATGACAACTCAAGATTCTGCTTGGAAAGATTGCACCCACTCCATTGATCAAGATAGAAAGAATGCTAGTAGGTCTGATGTACAAAGAGAAAACCAAACGCACTCACCATTTACGTGAACTGCAATGCTCACCCCTTCCGAATTCAGCCCATACAGTAGCACCTGCTCACAACAAAATGGTAGAGTAGAGTTCTCATCTTGATTATTTCAACTGTGTCTCTCACGAGAGCATATTGCTAGGAGTAAGCCAATAAATATGATCTACAAGCATATTTCCGTACACGCAGTTCACTGTACTACGGTTTAGTGATCAGAAATTGCATATGAACGTCACGCTCCTGTTCCAGCTGCTAATTGATATTTTACCCTTTCAAACAGAATCTAGCGATCCAGGACAACCTCATCGTAGAATTCTGTAAGGTAGGCATTCGGCCAAGTCGAAAAATGTTAAAAGGAAATGAAATGTCGACGTACAGAAGGCGGAGTGGCGGGCGAAGAAACCGGAGCATCTGTGAAGATGGCATCCAGCAACATCATACGCACAGGTTCTTCCATGGCCCCGGTGACGAGACCACCACTTCCAAGCTGCTGCTCTTGAAGTGCTTCACGTCTCCTTCATTTCGGTCTCATCGAACTTCAGACGCCAATCCTACATCCAAGAAAAAGGATATTGGTTCCCGTTGCTTTTGGAGGACACAGATTCTGTGGTTTATCATTCCGTAGGTGCGTGCAGTTCCTCAACCAGGGAAAAATGCTTCATAGTAGAAAATCACTGAGTTCGTTGAAAGGAAAACCCGTGAAGCATCTAATGAAGCTCGTGAACTTCTCACAGTCGGCTTTCTCTGTACACGTTGCACCACATGAAAATGAGCACACGATGCCCTAACCCCTGACCAACAGCAACAACGCACACATTCTACGAATTTGCGCAACTAAACCCCTGATGTCGTCCCTCCTCCACGCACCTTTACGCTACAACAAAGAACAATTCGTAAAATCTGATCTTCAGAAATACATGTTGCATTATTTTGATGCACAGAGGGAAGGATACCAGACTCAAAGAAAAATCGACTGTGAACTCCAAAAACAGCAAGTTGTTCTTTCTACCCGAGTTCCAGCGGCGGTTGAAAAACAAGCTACTCAAACCAAAGACACAATCTGAATCAACTATTCCATCAAAGGTTTAGATACTGGAAACAGAATATCCCCGTTCTCAAAAACATTTGATTGCATTTCTGATTTTCTCACAGCGTTTTCTTCGAATCTCTATTAACGATTCAATTCTCAAGCTGTACGTACGCATGAAAAAAATTTAAAACTTTAGAATCGTTGAAAACGTTAAAATTGTTGCTGAATTCTAAACCCGGTAATAAGCATATTTGGTTTCCCCGTAAATGACGATTTTGAAGTGCGCAAAACAAATCATACACTACGACACCGGTCAACCGCTACCATCAGGATGTACCGATAGTCTCTTGGGATATTTTCGACGCCTTAGCTCAACACGACGCAGCGATCCGCGTCAATTCGCAATCCTCCGAAAAAGCATGCCGACGAAATAGAAAACTCAATCGCAGCCAAAGAATGGTCAAATTTCTCGAATAGAGATTTTTCTTGTCCTTCCTCGCTCATAGAATTTCAAACCGGAAAATCCCAGTGCAGATATTGACGAGCTCTCAATAAGATCCACCAAGAATGCGAAACAAGTGATCTCGGAGAAGCGTGAGGCAACTTCGTGACGAAGCTGCTCGTCGAGGCAGGAACCTACTCGGCACTGGGAACGAGTTTGAGAACGCTGGGCACGCGTCTGAAAACACACAAACTGCAACCAGGTCTGATTCGGGCACAAGCTCAGCCCTACTAGAAGGACGGTCCTATTACCACTTTTTCAAACAATCCTATTACCACTTTCTTAAACAATCCTATTACCACTTTTTTAAACAATAAACTCAGTCACTTTGTATGCACCCATTTGGAAACCATATACGGTATGAGTGGAAATTTTTATTTTTATTTTTTGTAGATGAAATCATGTTTCTTTTAACCCTAAAGTCCCAAACACGCTTTTTTGGCATTATAGATATTTTAGGCAACTCACTACGAGTGGAATTTTCCATTTTTTTGAAATTTTGACACAACATGTGGTTGAGGAGTGGCTTTAAGGCCCAACAATTTTCATAACTTTTGGCTACATGGTTAAAAAATTATTGCATGATATGTAGTTTCTTTCCCAACTCGGGTACCTTGGGCAGATTAGAAAAAATCACTTTTTTCAAAATTAAAAATTTGAAATTGATTTTCTTGATTTCTATATATGTAGAAAGCTTTGAATCATTCCATTTTGATCAATGAGGTGAAAGTTATGAGGAGTTTTAGTTTGTAGGTAGTTATGGATTCTCTACTCTAAAATAAACTTTGAAGTCCTTCATTTTATTCAATTTTCAATATTTTTTGAAAAAAATAAAATCATAGGATGTAGATTGTTTATTACAACATTACAACCTTTGGGATTGTCATTTTTCAAATCCATAACAAAATTCTTAACAATTTAGTATTTTCAATCATTATCTATTTCTTTCTACTTACTATATTTTTCCTATATGTTGTATGATTCCAAATGATTTGAAATTTTTCAAGCATGTGGCTAATTTGCCTTGAAGAATAAATTAAAAGAGACACATCCATTTGGGACATTTTTTCAAACAAATATGACCTTGTGAAGAACAGCTGCCTAGTTTTTTATAGGGACAAAAAAAGATTTTTGTCAATTCAAACGCTAATATCTTGCAATCTACAAGGTGGAAATTCATGAAATTTTTTCCACATGTTCTCAAACCAGATTAATACAAGATCCTAGAGCTACATGTGTCCAAAAATGTTTTTTTTTCTAAAATTTGGTTATTGTACTAGAAATGGCAGTTTGGGAGTGTTTTTGGTGAAAACATAGTCAAAAACCTTTAGGGGTTAATAGGTTATAAGTCATAAAATTTTCAGATTTTTTTGTGAAAATTTGAAACTACTGTGAATTTTTGAATAAAAAATGAATAAAATTTCTATCAAATACAAAATTATCTCAAAAAATCTGAAAATTTCAGCGTATGTGTTTATTACTATGCAAAACAAAAAAAATTATAGTGTAATCTCAATTTCCATGTCAAGTTATGATTAGAAATTTGACATTTCATGGTTATAGGTCCAAATTGCAAATTGCAATAAAATTTCAAGTTGGAGTAGAAAATGGACTTCATTAACTTCATTTCAAGTGTTGATCTCAACTTCAAAAAAAATATCATTTTTATGAATAAAATTAGATTAAGAATAAGGAGCTTGAAGTTGCTATAATACACTACAAATGAAGGTATTTTAAAAATCTCTATTTTTCTATTAACACTAGCTACAATCATCATAGAAGAATTTTGGAGTATCCTCACTTGCGTTTGAATAACCTAGATATGATTGTCACCTCAAGTCTTGGATGAAAAATTGCTTTTATGTGACTCCTGCAATGGTTTGTTACATCTATCAATTGGATTATAATGGTTGGTATTGTCTTTCTAGCTAGGGTTAGAGCATTTTCCCCTTTCATGCTAACATTGAAATTGACATGTCAAAAGTTGCAAATCTACATTTGACATGTCCTCCAAATTCCTATTTTCCACCGTAGATTTCTTTTTGAGGGATAGATCTAAGGCATGAAGTCTACAATTGTGGATTGTTTGGTCACTACACATAGTTGTAGTTAATTTTTTGCAAAATATGACAAATCATGGGTTATTTCACTCAAATTTTAGTCCATTCTTTTTTTTGAAAAAAATAATACATTATAATTGGTCAAAACAAAAATGTATAGCTTTCCATTGTAGAACCTTGGTAGGAGGGACTATTGACTATTCTTGTCCTTTTAGATTCTAATGTGGCTATCTTACTCCCCTAAGTGGTTTCAATAGAATTCCAAAAGCACCCTTTGTACAATGAAACAATGAATGAAGCTTTTGCTATATATAGTAACCCTTTTTTATTGGCACCACGTGGTCAGAAAGCACCATTCCAAAAAACAAGGCGAAAAAGCTTTAAGGAAAAAAAAATATTAATAAGAAAATGGAGCCTAAAACTAATCTAGGGTTCGGCAGTTGCAGCCAGTTAGTTGTAACCCCACCTACCACCATCGCCTAGTTTGTAGCAACTGTGGCACTGTTCCTCTAGCTAGATAGTGTCAAATTGTGTCACCTTAAATCGCTTCCCTCGTTAGAAATGATGCGATCATTTGTTCATTCATTGCCCTTCCAATTGCAGAACAAGGTGCGTTCATTGCTTGTGTTTGTAGCAAGCATTTCAAATAAGTATCACCATTTTGTGCCCATATAGTCTGATTTAGTCACCTCCTTCATTACCACTCACACAAGGTTTATCACCTCCACCGTAGTCTTTCATCTCCATTCTCGCTGCAGTAATCATGTATTGTAGGCAATTGAGTTGTTGTTGCTCAAATTCATAGAGTTTATAATAAGATGCTTGAATAGTTGTGGTACAAGAGCATTTCTTTTCACTCTGTTGTATTTGTTTCCATTCCATTGCTTTGCCATTTCCTTCCACTCCATTGTTTTGATTTCAATGTCACCTACTTGTAATGGAAGTTGAGAGATACATTTGTGTCCACTTAGTGATGTCATTGCTTCATCATCATATAAGTATAGGAGACTACAACAATATGAAGGTCTTTAAACAATTGTGGAGGTACATTAATTTTTCTTCAGCTACGATTATTTTGATCTTCTCTTGGCTGTGATGAGCTCTAAATTGCAGTATTTGTGCTTTGCATTGTGTTTGGTCTGTGAGTTTTGTTTCTAGCTATTTGTCTTGTCGACAACTCTATGGTTTGACAACAATTCGCCAAACGTGGTGATCAATTTTACTATCGTCATTGTAGGAAACGCCATGGTTTGAAATTGGATCACCAATGACATTTCTAAATCTAAAGCAGTAGCTTGATCGTCTTTACATTCATCTATTGCTTTGTTTACTTTTCCATTGTAACTTGTAGTTCTCTTCAGCGATAGGCAATTCGACAATGGATGAGGAACTTGCTTCTCCAACAACAATAGAGTTTAGAGATTCATCCATTGTGAGGGCAGATTAAGAAGAAATAGCCATGCGAGAGGTAAGTAATGCTTTGCATTAAAAGCTCTCTATGGTGGTCACAACAAGGGTATAATGTGCAGCTGTTCGCAAGGAAGTACAAGCGGCTTCTCTACGGCGCCGCGAATTGAAAGGAAATGTTATTTATGAGAAAGATTCAAAGGCTCATCGAACTACAAAGGAAGCAATATCTATTACAAAATTCTTCATGAATTCATAGAACGCAAGCAATGTGCAACCTTAGTGACTTGGTTGTACATCATTAGATCCAAGATCATGTAGTTTAGACTTTACTACTAAAAACATTTGTTCAAACACTGTGTCTCTAGATACGATAATTTTGGAGTTCAGACTTCCTTTCCAATCACAAAATGGGAATAGTAATAATAGGCCATTTGAATTTGGAGATGTACTACTTGACACAAAGTAGCAACTGCGGGTTGATCTTGTAGAGATCTTTGACGGAGAAGATGACATTAAATTAGATGATGACTTTTAACAAGTTCCTCCACTAAAGAAACTGAAGATAAACTATGATCATATTCGGAGGTTCCAAAATGAATGGGCAGCAAAATTGGTGTGGGCGAAAACGAGATGAAAGAATGATGGTCAAATTCAACTTGTCAAGTATGTAGTTTGTTCTACTTCTAAAAAGAAACCGAAGATCTTGGGGCCAAAGTGGGACACACTCACTAAACATGAGAGAAGGAAGAAGATTGCATTTAATATGCCAAAATATAATCTCAAAGCAAAGGAGTAATATATCTCAAGAACCAACTGCTACCAAATTAACTTGAGACATTTCGTTGCAAGGCAACCTGTTTCTGTCCTTCAACAAGTTAATATCATCATTTCCAACGTCAAGTCCAAGAAAATCATACAATTAAGCACCATTTACCAAATCCTCTCATTTGGCCGTTCTATGGTGAAATACGAAGAGAGGCAAGCATTATATGCATTTTTTTAATGTCTCTAACTTGCCTAGAATGCATTGGAAAAATGCCTCAAGTTGGAAGATGGCCGAGTTTATGTATTATCAAGTTAAACAATCAATTAAAAAAAAATCACTACAATCTACTTTATAGTTATCACATGTGATGAAGTTACATCTGTGTACAATGGTAGTTGGCTTTGCATATATGCCTATATTATGGAAAATTATGTAAGGATCTAACATCTCATTTCTTTGCAACATTTGATGGATGGATCTAGTGCAGACTAGTTGACATTAATAATTATAAAAGCCCTGGAGAGTGGAGGTGATTTGATTTTTGAGCAGATTTTTAGGAAATTGTTGTGCTTTGGTGCTGATGGTGTAAGTACCTTTTAAAGTACTCGAAGTAGAGTGACAATGCAAATTCAAACAAAATTTGCTCTATTTTGCATAGGAGTCCACTGTATGACCCATAGATGCAATCTTGCGACTAAGTCCTTGTCCACATTATCTATCTTTGCTATCGTAGAACAAGTTATTCAAAAAACCCATACATACTTCAACAAGAGCCCTAAGCGTTTCTATGAATACCAAAAGTTGACAGAGGCTATTGAAACCAAGGACTTGAAACCATTACTACAAGTGACT
This sequence comes from Straminergon stramineum, assembly GCA_963920665.1. Taxonomy (NCBI): domain Eukaryota; kingdom Viridiplantae; phylum Streptophyta; class Bryopsida; order Hypnales; family Calliergonaceae; genus Straminergon; species Straminergon stramineum. The sequence continues at coordinate 13,023,712 of OY987267.1, read as the reverse complement.
ACAAGGTGGGTGTCTGTCACAACCCTCATCACAAGGCGTGCCCGTGCCACCTTGGTGAGCAAGGGGGACATTGGGGTGACTCCCCAAGCCTTGCAAGAGATGAGGTGAGGGGACTAGGAGTCCCGAGCGATCAGAGCGATGTAGCGCTCTGATCCGGACGAATTTGGGGGCGTGTGATACATGCTTGAAAAGGTCTTGAGAAGACGCTTCTAGCCGTCCAAAGAACGCGTGATTTGGACTTGCGAGTCAAAAGTTATGGGCGTTCAAAGTTGGGGGTGTCTCGGTCGCGCCGGGAGTGTCCCGAATCTTTGGAGGTCGATATCTTTGCGAGTACTTGTCCGAATGGAGCAAGTGAGTAGTCCATCGGCATCTACGCGTCGCGTAGATGTCGAAAATGGGGTCGCATGTGCGATTTGGATCCCGTACCGCAAAGTTATGCCGGGTCGAAGTTCGGGAGTCCCAAACTAGTGCGAATCGGGAGAAACGGGGTGGTCTTCCAAAACCAAAGGGTGTTTGGGATTCCCCCTTGACATACAAGGGGGGGGGCTGCCGAATCCCGCAGAGAGTACTATGAGGAGGGGTGGTCTCCCTCCTCACTCTCGGATGGTGCCATGGTGAGCCTAAGTGGCCCCGGGTGGTGAGGTTAGTGTTGGAGCCTCACCACCACTTGTGTGTTACCATGGAGTGCTTGTGCACTCCTTGATACCGGTTGGGTGGTGTCCCACTCCACACTAGGCCATGGTGTGAGTCCCGTTTGGTGAGTCCTGATTAGTAAGTCCCGAAATGAGTTGGGTTGGGCCTAGTGGGGAGTTGGGTCCCATTCAAGGGCGGTTAGCACCGGTGGGAGTAGTGCCTCACTGGGTGCTTGGACATCAATGGAAGTTCCACCCCATGTCATCAAATGACATGCCCGGTGTCTTGTGGGAGTTAAGTATTGGAAGGAAAGGATTGGGAGTCACGGAGGAATGGGGAACCCCGTGACTTGAGTTGGAACCTAACATTGTGGGTGCGTGGCATGTGCAGTGTTAGGAGAGCGTGAACCTTGGTGGCATTGAGTGGTTAAGTGTTTGGAAAATGAGCTTAAGGTGGTAAGTGCCACTAAGGGGCACGACAGTGTCATTGTTGGAGCCCCATGAAGTTTGCTACTAGATTACGGCACCTTGCAAGCCAAGATGAAGGCAGATTGTATAAAATGTTGTTGCTGAGGTATTTGACTTTTGCCTTTGAGTTGTTTGCATTTTAATTTGGCTTTGAGAGTTCTAAGGTTGTAGGATCTGAAGCTGTGAGAATCCATGGATCATAGATTCTAAGGTTTCTTCTTTTCAACAAACATAGTTTCTATTAGCTTACTTTCATTCATGTGCACTATCCCATTCGTAGATTGCACTTCTATTTTTCTTCGTTGTACGATTCATTTATTTAGCTGGGTTGTAGATTCATGCTATAGGTTTTTTTAAAATGTTGATTTTTCTTGTGAGCTCATTGTTTTTGAAGTATATGAAATGAGTTCAGTTTAAAGTTGATTAAGATTTTCTTGTTTTAGATGAAGAGATTTGTGAAACTCTTGATGAATTAGTTGTGGGAGGTTATTGAGGTTGGTTTCGGGTGTTGGTGTCTGTAGGGCTACATTATTTGCACGAAACTCATGGTATTACTGACGTAGAGAAGATTGTATTGATTGAAATTCAATTTTGCTCTAGGAAATTTGTTGGAAGTTTGGAATGTGACCATTGTTGTGGTTAATGCAAGTTTTAAGCAATTTTAATTTTTTTTCTAATCTTTTTGTTTGCTAAAGAGTGTGAGACGAGTTGATGAATATAGTATGAGGTTCATGTACATATCTGTATTTTTTTATAAACTTAAGAAAATCCTAAGGAATTCGCTACAAAAGTTTTTTGAAAATTGTAGTTGAATGTACAGGTCATGTGTATTGTACGAATCTATCTTAAATAAAATGTGACAATTGTGTAAGTTGTAGTTTAATCTTAGGGTTTGTTTGTATTTGAAACGAGCTAGTTTTTATAGAAGTGATCTTAGATATTCTTGTGTATTAGTTTTGTATAGTGATTGGGAGGAATTCTTCTTTCTTTCTAAGCATTGACATGTAATGTATCTATTGTTATGTCATCAATAACTTTAAAGTCAATAGTACTTTGATTTTTGCTCAGTCTTGAATGTCTTTGGTATTCAATTTAAACTAAAATTGTTTATAGTGGTAATTGAGTACCCAACTTGTTCCATGTATTGATGGCTTTGCACCTATTTGGAAATCCAGAACTACTGAATTTAAAGACTGTTAAATCCAAGATTGCTAACTTTTTTCATTTTTGAGATATAAATTACGTTCTGTAGGTGAGTACAATGAATTAATTCAAAATTGACATTGGATTGTGTAGAAATGCTTAGGTCTTATATTGGATCTTTACACTTTTCTAGGAATGACAACATTCATATCTCTCTTAGAGACAAAAGATTTGTTAGTTACTTTTGCTCAAAAATATGATGTCTACGTTTGTAACTTCATGACTGCTCTAAAAAATGTTGAAGGGAAGCTGTTCATAATGTTTATTGACAAGACAACTTTATATGCTATAGACAAATTTTGGGCATTCAAAAATATAATTGATTGTTCCCATAGTCAGATCCACATGAAGTGGATTTCACATCTTAACAACGAATCCACAAAACTTGTATTCTTTGCAAATGAAGAGAAGATTTAAATGATGCATGAGTCAACATCCATGAATAGAAATATGTTTGCAATAGTGATCACTACTATCAAGACAAAGTACTCAAGTATTGTTTGGCTAATATCTTTTTGTTTTTTCTTATTTGTCAAGTTGTCCAACATGTTTAGCTTATTTGAAGGCTGATAAGAATTATTGGTTAGATCTCGACTTAAGGCATTTTTTGGAGTTGATTCTTAGTGCAAGTAGAGGATATATTAGTTTGTACTGGTATCAGTGCTTTGAAAGGGATTAAGTGTTAAAAGTTCAACTTATAACTTGGAATTCTAATGTTATTGAAGACCATGATGAGTAATACCAATGTTTTATATGCTTTGTTTCAATGAATTTGTTCTTAGTATTGTTGAGTGAAATTAAAGGACATCATTCGTTCAGAAAAACCATCTTGATTATTATCAAATAAAAACTTGTTGAATAGTATTTAGTAGACTTCTATTTCCCAATAGTTAGACTTACCTATTAGTTAATGATCTTTTTTAGTAACATGTGGCAATTGTAGATGGTGATGATAAATCTCAAGATACTAATGCTTGTTTGAGATCTCATTGTTTATTTCAAATAATTAGATAGTATTTGAGCTGCTGTTGGTTCAGTTACTACTTTGAATCAATATTCAATTCAATGGATTAAGTCACCTATTTGGAGTCTCGTGAAAGTATTTATACTAATATGAAATAGAGATTTTGTCTTTGTATACTACTACCAGTGAAGACTTGCCTCCACCAAGTTATTGATTTACTTTTATACTTAGGTTGTTAATGAAGGAGTGTTTATTCTTTACAGAGGTAGCCTGATAGTTATTTAGGGAACTTGAGATACACTTTCCTTCCAACAATGTTATGTATGCACTTGGGGTAGTTTATCCCTAGTACTACCTTCAAAGTAAAGCAAAGGAGTGTTTCACTAAACATTTATTAATTCTCATGGATTATTATTGTGAGCCGAAATTGGTAGAAGTTGACAAAGTGAAACAGTTGATCCCACCTATCTTAGACCGGCATAGCTTAGAGACCCAACAAGGTTTATTTAAATTATCTATGTTTAACAATGCTAAGAAGCATATGGAGCCTCTTTTTAACCTGAACCCCTCCATTCATTTGTGGCATTATTTGGATTCGGATATTACTTTGAGAGTAAAGGTATTTCTTAGGTACTACAGATTGACTAAAGTTGCAATGGTTCAAGTTTTAGGATTTGTTGAGGATGAGAGGTGCTTTAACTCTCTTGTTTTTTTGAAGAACAAATTGCAAAATTTCCTAGACACCCATTTAGAATGTGTGGTAGGAATGTATTTACAAAGAATTTTCACTTTAGAGACTTTTCCTTATGATGATGTCTATAACCAATGGGCAACTACAATAGACCGTTGATATGGGCTTTGAGCTTAGTGTTTAAGTTGTATTAGTGGAGTCCTAGATCCATGCTTGGTTTAGGTCCTTTAGGACTTTCTCTTAAGTGGATGGGCCCTTGCTTAGTTTTTGTGTCCATCAATAATATCTATAAATGAATTTTTATTTTCTTAATGAATGACTCTTTCATATAGAAATTGTAAAAAGAAATTGCTAGTTTTTCATTACACAATTTGTGAGATAGTATGTAAGCCCATACAAAGAAATAAAGGAATTTGCCTTATATTTGGAATAATGAATGTACCTGTAGTCAAAGTATATCAACACTTTCAAAGAATTTTGCCTTTTTTGCTTCAAAACAATTTCCTTAAGTGCTGAAATTTTCTACCACTTGCAAGGCATTTGTGCCAGATGGATTTTTCAAGGGGAATTTCATTGCTAGTAAGAATCACTAAAAGAACTTTAGCCTTCTCAATGTAGGCAATAGAAAAAAGTAGAAATGTAGCTAGTCTGGCTTTTTTTTTCCAAAAACCTTAAAAAAAGAGCTGATGTGTAGAAGCCACATGATTTTGTGCTCATTGAATTCATTAAATGGTGACTCTCCAATCCAATTCCAACCCTTTCATCTTCAATTCCAAAACTTTGAACCCCAATTGTGCACACAATGCAATAAAAACTACATTAGAATACAATCACTAGAAGAAAATTGTGTTGTAGTCAAAAAAAGCTAGTTGACATTTTTTGAAAATTGTATAGCAGTCAATGCAAATTTTCTATTTTTTGTCAAAAAACACAAAAAATGTTAGCTAGTTTTTGTTGACTACAACATAGTTTTCTTTTAGGGAATAGAACAAAATTGGTTCCAAAATGGTAGAACTCTAATTGAAATTTATATTATAATAGATGTACTAACCTTCGTGGAAAGATTGCTCATATTTTCTTATTTTAGAGGGAGTGTCACTCCCTCCAAAATCATAGAATATGGATGGTCCTTCCACTAAGAGAATCTCTCTCAAAAAATCCTTATTTTCTACCTTTATGCAATAAATAAGTTCAATAAATAGTGGATTGATCACTCACAAGCTAAATGTAGAATCTAGAACAAAGTTGGACTTAGATTTGGTAGGCCTAAGCTTAGCAAGATATATTAAATTTTGCATAGAAAATTAAAAGGAACATGGAACACATTTCTTCTACTTTGATCTTATGTTAGGACCTTTTAGTACACAAGTGCAAAATGCTCCTAACCATAGATGCTCCTAGTTGTAGCTAAAACAAAATTTCCTTGATCTCTTTTGATAGGTTTCAACCAAAATAAATGGAGCAAAATCTCAATAATATTACTACATTTTGGATGAATAAATGTATTTTTCCATATTCTACACTCAACATCTACATTAATGGATGTTAAAAGTTTCATTTTTGGAAGGTTGCCTTATAAAAATATAGGAAACTAAAAAAATATCATTGAAATTCATGAGTTGGAATTCAAGAGTTGGAATTTAGGAGTTGGACTTCCAATCTTACAACAAGATTGATTAATACTAGTAGCACAAGACTTAACCCCTAAAGTTTCTTGACTATGTTTTTACCACAAATGCTCCAAATTTTAGAAAAAAACAACCTTTTGGGACACATGTAACCATAGGATCTTACAATACAATGTTTTTAGAAGATGTGGAAAAAATTTCAGAAATTTCCACTAGTGGATTGCAAGATAATAGCGTTTGAATTGACAAAAATCCATTTCTTGGCCTTGCAAAAAACTAGGTAGTTGCACTTCATAAGGTCACATTTGTATGAAAAAATGCCCATGTTGGTGTTTCTTTTTTGGATTCTTTCTTCAAGACAAGTTAATTAAATGCTTGAAAATTTTCATATCATTTAAAATTGTACAACATATAGAAAAAAATAGTAAGTAGGAAGAAGAGAATGATTCAAAATACTAAATTGTGAAGAATTTAGTATTTCATTGAAAAATATCAATCCAAATAGTTGCAATGTTGTAATGAACAATCTACATCCTATGATTTTATTTTTTTCAAAAAATATTGAAAATTGAGTTAAATAAAGGACTTCAAAGTTTATTTTAAAGTAGAGAATCCATAATTGCCCACAAACTAAAACTCCTTATAACTCTCTTATCATTAATCAAAATGGAATGATTCAAAGCTTTCCAAGTATATATAAATCTAGAAATACAATTTCGAATTTCTATTTTTGAAAAAAGTGATTTGTTCTTATTTGCCCAAGTTGCCTAAGTTGAGAAATAATTTACATATCATACAATAGCTTTTTAACTATATAGTCAAAAGTTATGAAAATTGTTGGACCTTAAAAAGAAAAACCTTATCCACATGTTGTATGAAAATTTGAAAAAAAATAAAAAAATTCATTCATAGTGAGCTACCCCAAATTGCTCTGTTGCCAAAAAATGCAACTTTTTTTGCTAATGCACTACTATTGATGATATTAGACTAGTGTAATTTTCATATTTTCTTGTTAGAAAATGAAAGGAAGTTCCAACACACAAAAGAATGCAACATTTGGATAGTTACAGTATGAAACTCGCCAAAATATAATTCATACCTTCAAAACTAAGCTACATGTGGCATCCAAATTAGAACATCTACCAAAATAAATTTTGTACCTATGTTCTAAAAAATTTCTTCAATATAGGTACATTTTGATTTTGGAAATGTACTGGCGGTTTTAGCCAGCCAGGGTGCAATTTGGGTGTAAGCACCTTATATTGATATAGGGAAGGTCATTTAAAAGTAGTAAGATGCATTGATTGTAAGGTAGAGAATATAGTTCCATCATTTAAACCCGTAAGCCCTCTGAAGTTTATCTCCTGGACAAAGAACAAAATACTTTACGGCAATGATTCGTTCAAATAACTACTCATTTATACAAAGTAATACTAGAATCTTTAAAAGGTAACCTTCCTTCATGACCAAATTGATGAAATTGAGGCAAGTTATATATATGTACAAAGTATAAGCAAAAATGGGCAAAAATTCAAGAAAAGATTCAGGCGTTAAACATTGAACAACATCTGCAAAATAATACGAGAGGACTAACTCTTGAAACAACTACAGCAAAAAAAGTCTGCACGCTTCAACCACCGGTTGCTGACTTCAACTTGCTGGAACTTGCCTGATGCATGCTGGCACTCAGAATAATATTCCAACTTAGCGTGCCGCTTCGATTGAGTTGAACTCCAGCAAGTACAGCATTACTGTCATCACAACTCAAACATTGCACGACGCAGATCCACAGTTTCTGATTCTTCTCGCTTGAAACCAAAGCAACATAACGCAGTGCTACATTCATGGCTCTCGAAAGAAAAGAAAGACAAACTAAGATTCTCATTCAAGGAGTGCAAAAACAGAACGTCTGCAATTTAGTAAGCACGTCATCACATTCTAGAGCAGTTGGGAGCATGAACTCTTCTCTTATATTTCAATCACTGTGGAGTGCTATTCACATGGAGCTAGGAAAGTACTAAACAATTCAGACCGTGCAAGGACTGTCATGCTCATTCAAGATTGTGTCCAAAAGAATTTAGATTCTTTTCCACGAACAGTTCCAAGGGTGTTGAGGCAGCTCCTGAAGAACGAAATTTCGAGGCGCGTTCCGTGCAAGGGGCCAATCATCTGAGGGGCGGGTTCAGAGAACCCCCAAATTGACATAGGCAAAGATGCAACTCATGAACCGACAGCAAGCTACCTGAAGGGATGATTCTCCCAACCAGTAGTACCGCTCCGATCCAGGAACCACAATGTAAATATTCAACATATTGAAGGAGCCCTGCATAATTCCGAGGTCATAACCAGGCAATGTCGGGCTTGGGAAGGGCTGGTGCGGGCGCCACGGTGGGAATGTTATCATGAGCGTTTGGAAAAAAGGCATACCTAAGCCTGGAGAAAAAGGGCTCAGTCGAAGGGGGATAGTAAGAGGGAGGGAATGGAGGCATAGGCACCCGAACGGTTTCCCCACCAATGATAGCTTCTAAAAACTTCGTTCCTTCCGGATAACGCGTTCCATCTAATTCGCCTTTCTGTCCCACCAGCATCGCCGTGATTGCTCCTGCGATTCATTACAATCACTTTCAGAAGTTCCTAGCTAATGCTCGCAGGAACCACAAGCCTCCCTGCAGGCTTACTCACGGCTCCAACATAATTGACCATTACACTCAGACCTCTTTAACATAACCTCAAAAAAGACATTCTAAAATGTTCTGCACACTTGCCACATGCACTATAATTGACTGTGGCACACTTGTCTCACATTCAAATTATATCTCAGTTATAAGTTGGGCTTCTAGGCAGTCAAACGTGTACAATTCAATCTCCATACCTACTTATTTTTCTCTACTTTTATCTCGCAGGAGTGAACTACTGTATTTACTCAATTGCATGATCCTTTCACGTCATGTCAAGTACAAGCACACAGCTTTTCAGCTTCAAACAAGTTCAGTGAAGATCAAGCTCTAGTGCAATGCTTCACTGAGTGTTAGGACATGTATCGAAGCAATATAGGGTTTTCGTAAAATAATGAGCCAGTACAAGTTGAGAATGTACCCCCTTCACTGATAACAATATGGGGTGCCTGCCTCCAAGGTGTCAGATATGTGTAGAATGGTGCATCTGGTACAGGGATAAATTTTATCGCAGCAGCTAACGGCATACTGCAGGCGGTATCCACATTTAAGGTCATTCACAACGCTTCAGACTAGTGTTGGTGGAGTATAACTGACTAAGTAACTTCAATAAATCCACGAACTGAGAAAGATTAATCTTCGAGAGAGTGGCCGTGACATTGGGGTAGTGACATACCTGATTGAACCCAAGATTATACACAAAATCCACATTTTCCAACTTAATCCTACTGTAGAAGCAAAATCACCTGCAAACTCCACTATAAAAGCCTGCTACCTCATGGCCCCAAAATGAGAGTCACTGTCAGTAGATGCAAATATTACGTAAGACGGATCCTTCCATACGTATCGGAGTCCTTTATATATATATATATTTTTATTTTATTTTATTTTATTTTATTTTATTTTATTTTATTTTATTTTATTTTATTTTATTTTATTTTATTTTATTTTATTTTATTTTATTTTATTTTATTTTATTTTATTTTATTTTATTTTATTTTATTTTATTTTATTTTATTTTATTTTATTTATTTATTTATTTATTAAATTTTTTTTTTCCAAAGTGAGCCTTGTGCATGACTGAGAGTGTACCTGCATAATACAGGTGAATGCCGTGACATTCAGGAAGAGCTTGTTGGTTAACAGGCCTTCATAGACATTGAAAGAATCAGGCTTCCTTGCATTTATCTCATTGAATACCTGATCATTCCGTTCATTACACCATGATTGATTCAGCAAAAGATCAACTGGGATGAGTTTGATCGTGACACAATCCTTTCAACGAGAGCATATAAGTTTAGAATGTTACACGAAGTGACTTTCCAAAACAAACCATTTGCACCTGACAGAATACGAAGGCGTTGAATATGATCGTCTGAAGCTCCTCTTCTCTTTCGGTCTTCCCTGTGGCTGAATTCACCTGTGACACTGGCCCCCAGAATTAATTTATGCAAAGATAGGACCAAGGATGATTTCTAAGCTTGCTAGATTGCCATCTCAGTTCGAGGGCAGAGCCTCTATGAACCAACCGTCAGTTCAAATATTACCAACCTTCACATCCTCAAACAATATAAGTTAACAGTATCTTCTTAAAATTAGGCGCAAGATTAGAGAATTACAGTCTCATCTTTAAGACCCAGAATATCGTAGCCTTTAAAATGCAGCACAAGCAACATGGTCAGCTGGTACAGAGCCTGCATGTGAAAGTCAATTATAGGTTGAGTTGCGTATGAAGCACACTTACAGTTTTGAACATTCAGATGGATTGCGTGCTTAAGGGACCTGAAGGATACTCTCAAAAAAATCGGTCTCATATAGCTAGCTCTTCAAATAAAGTGTTTGAGTAGGCGAAAAAGATTAAGACATCTTCAAATTTGCAAGCATGAGAATAAAAAAACGCGACGCTTTAGAAAAATAACTAAACAAAGATTAGGGTATTACTTAATACCTGGCCTACAATGTTGCGCCACATGATGTTTGTAATCAGAGGAGTCCTACAATTTGAGACCCCATCACAGAATTCAGGGCTTTCGGATTAATGGAGACGGACCACTTTGTAGGCTTTAAAGTCTACATGTCCTGAGAATTCAGTATTATACGCACTTGACATATGCTAGCTTAATTTTTGCATTGATTAGAGACTGAAGCAGATTACCGCTGCTAGCAAACAGAAATGTACCGTAAACAAGGACACATGTGATAAGAATACTCAATGCAGGGCAAAGTTGGCTTATAAAGGACACCTAGCTTTTGAGCATGCACGCGAAGTTTTGCTTACGTGGATGGTATAGGTGGTCTTTGCATGAGAATCTCAGTCGGAGGCTCCGTAGCTAAGGCCAACGCACCCAAAGTATCCATAATCAAATTCACCCACAGCAACTGTTCATTCCAAAGTCAGACTAGTGAGCAGTGCGGTTAAGGTCTCGATAACCTTCTCAAAGCCATCCCATGCAGACCTCGTCTTTTATAGTATTGTCAAAATTAATAGAGAAACTTTAGGTTCACTGCAGAATATCCAGAATGAACTGAACAAAACAATAAGCCAATTAAAGTTCAAATATACCTGCACAGCTGTAAGAGGAGCCTCGCCACTGGCTATAGCAGTTACAAAATTGAGCAGTAGAGCCACCCCGTTCACTGTAGTCTGAAATTGTATAAATTTCTGGATGTTCACGTATATTGACCTTCCCCACCGTACTACCTGCAGCCAGGACCAAAATTAAGCCACCATTTGAAATATCGAATCCACCGCCATCTAGTGGAATACACTACTTCAATCTATTATGCTTGTCAAGTCGACATTCATTCATCTGATGAAGTCCTTGCAGTTGAAACCACTGATATCAAATTGGATTGAGTGCAATATGTTTCATACCTTAACAATAGAAGCAAAATTATCGTCCAATATTATGATATCAGAGCTCTCCTTTGCCACCTCGGTACCGGCAATACCCATGGCAAGTCCAATCGACGCCTTGACAAAACAAAAACGGAAGTTCAGAAATAAATCAAGAAAACCTTTATCTCTGAGGACTTGCAGGTCAGCTTGCCGTTATTTAAACGGAAACCTCAAAATGTCATATTCCTTAAAATGACGTGTTTGAAAGCTCCGAAAATATGAAATTCAAGAGCACAGAGCTCCTGGAACTGTTACAGATCTGAGGTTCCGGACGAGCGGAAGGAAAAGTCGCGAAATCTTGAGATTTTGCCATATTAACGAATATGACAATTAACGGATACAAAGAGATGGAAACTATAATGATAGCTAGTCAAGTTATAGATAAAAGTAACATAATCGCCTCTCGTTTGTAGGTTAATAACGTGGCTAGTCAAAGAGTGCCAAGATCTGCGCTCAGTATGCAGTCACCTCATGAAGAGCTGGGGCATCATTTGTACCATCCCCAGTCACGGCAACAATTTCTCCCATCTCTAACAACCTTTTCACAAGCATGTGCTTGTCAGTCGGAGAAGACCTTGCCATGACCTGCAGCAGATCGAGGTGACACAGAGATTAACTACAGACTTGTAGCATAGACACTGTGAAGGTGCTATTACCATATGGACATGAGACCAGGTGGCATTTTTCAACGATAAAAGTTCGAAAGCGCTAGTGGGTAACAGCTTAGCATGTTAACTATAGAATTCTTCTCATGTAAATCAGTCGAATTAAAAAGGAAAAATATAATCATACGTCTAATTTTGGCAACAATTCATACTGCTCATCAGCAGTCATGACCCGAAAGTCCTTTCCTTCTATGGCTACACCGTTGGGAGTGAATATTCCGCATTCTGCTGCAATAGCTTTCGCTGTCTGAACGTTGTCTCCCGTCACCATGCGGACCTGTTTACGAACTTTCGAATAAGGAAAACGACCGTCAAAGTAATATGATTTTGCTTCAATTCGTAACTCCCACCATCATTTGAAAAGAAGACTGCTGTGATAAACATAAAGTGAATCTAAGCATGTCTATTGACCACTAGAGCAATTAGGAGAGGGAACAAGACTGTTTCATACTTTGATTCCTGCCGCCTGACATCTAGCTACAGCTTCGGGGACACCAGGCCTGCAGGGGTCTTTTATGCCCACAATGGCTATGCAGATAAGATTGGAGTCAGGTAAGCCGTTCGCTTTGATGCTTTCAGGGGTCAGCGCCTCTACCTCCTCAGCTGAAAGCTCCCGATAAGCAAAGCACAAGGTTCGCAACGCAGAATTTGCAAAACTGCTGATGATCAGCTTCAACTCATCCATCTGTTCCAAGCCCGCACCGTCGACAGTCTTGAGGCCATTCAATAAATCAGCAATTCTTACACTTACAAGATGTGTCGAAATTATGTAAAGACATCTTAATTGTATGAAATATACTGTACCTTATAAAATTAATAAGAAATTTGAGTAAGAACCTCCAATATGATACTGTACCAGACAAAGTTCACCCCTATGTGCCTAAAAGGCCACTTCCATATCCAAGGGAGTTGAGACAAATCATTTAGAAAGCTTCAGGTAACGAATAAAAACAAGATATCATGCCCTACATTTTCGAAATATGGTAGAACAGGTTTTGAAAGTTACTAATATCATTGGTTCTAAGCGTCCAAAATGAACTGTCAGGCACCTACGGGTTGTTGAGAACTGTTAATACGTATAATTGTCCAAAACTCGAAAAATGAAACAGATCTACAAATGTATCATGAGTCTGAAGGGTGTACCACCGCTGCCTCAAGTGGGACTACCGTGCCATCAGGTGCAAGCGTATGAGTACAAAAGTCAAGCACGATCTCAGCTGCACCTTTCCAATGTACGTACGTCTTCCCGTCTGGTGCCTGCACCAAGAGGACACTATCAAGCATTTTTCAAACAAGTGAATGGTCTTACTCCCGGACAGATCATATTGGTTGACAGAGCATTCACAATTTACAGAATCTACCATATGAAAAATGATATACTAGTAAACACAATTGTTTCTCTTAAAAGAGGTTGCAAACAAAGTATAAGAAAAACAAAAATTACTGCCCTACATTTACACCTATTGCTCACATTGAAACAGATTCCCATTTTCTTCTTGGTAGAATTGAAAGTCTCCACACCTCTCACAGGACAGTATTTCTTAACTTCGTCGAACCTTGCTCCCAGCTGATCACATACATGTTAATTGAGTGAGGAAAAAATTACATAAAACCTTGTCATTGGAGGAATTTCATGTCGACATATTCATTTTCTGATATAGCCAGAGTTGCGGACTACCACGCATCAGCTCACACATAGCTTCAAGTACTGCTCAGGAGAATAAAGAGTAAAGTAGAAGGGCCCTTTATGGACACAAGTTTGGGTAAGCCCATTGCAAGCAAAACTATTCTTGTGATGAATATTTGACACAGTACATGTACTATACATCACAAGAAGAAATTTGCCCATAATGGTCTTGCTCAAACCTGTGACTGGAAGATGGGCCTCGCTACCTTGGATCTATATTGAATGTAAGAAGTTAAATCGAAATATGGTCAAAGTCCAAGAAAATGCACCGCTCTCGATAATAACCCAAACCAATAATATCGTGGACAATATTTTCCAAGTACAGAGCTCAGAAAAAGACTGCTACCCCCTTGTATAGGAAATGGCTCTTTCCTATACAAAGTGGGAGTTTTAAATGGGAGGGGTTTCAGTATTTTTGCGAGGGCGCAGTACAGCGTAATCACATATAATGCACCTTAATTCCCCAAGACAGGACGGCTTGTTCGGTAGGGCTCCCGGTCACTTCCGGAGATCCAAACTGCATTAGAATATTGACAAGAAAATAAGTACCAATAACATACACCTGAACAGCTTCGCATGAAACTTATTGAGTCAATGACCGCATGATAGAGCACAACTACAGACAGACGGACGATCGATCCTCCTCGCGAATAGCAGGCGCAAGCGCTCGTCAATCATTTTTACCTTAGGAAAGTGAACGTTCCCGTTGGTGTTCATGCAGATACTCTGAAAGATTAACTGCAAGATATAAATAATGAGTTAGACGAGTGGCTCCACTAATGGTGAAGCAATTCATGCATTTCAGGAAATTCGATTGGCGAGGCCTTTGTCCAATGCAAATTCATCAGTGATACCTGAATAACATGCGGTTGAAAAGCTTCATCAAATTCAATGTTTTTGCGTAGCCGTCCACAAACCCAATTTGTCACAACCGTCATCTGGAAATGTGTCACGACGACGAGCGCATCAGACATTAATAAACATACAAGACTTAGAATTCCCAGGGTTCGTGTTAATGAGACCATCGCAGAGGGGAAATTGAGGCCTCACACAGGACGATGCAACACTCCACGCAGGCCCGAGAGGTTTACAATAGCTCAAGAACTAAGCTACAATATATCCTTCACGTTAGAAAAGGTTAAAGTGGTAGAATATAAAGAATAGTCTCTGTCTGAGCCATTGCACCTCTACGTAACCAAATTGACAACCACATATATTTTAGAACAATCGTGCACATAAAAGACTTCGTGCTGAAAATTGCAGGATTCATCGGTGAGCGAAACAACATTAATATCGACAAACTTTCACTGACAGAACGTGAACTAACCATGTTCATTGTAAGGGTTCCTGTCTTGTCACTACAGATAGCCGTGGCAGAACCCATAGTCTCACATGCCGACAAGTGCCTGACCTGAACATCGTCCATCCAATTTTCAGGGTGAAACAATTTCAGGACTGCTTACACTAGGGTGCCACTTCAGCATAATAGAGCTTTAGAGAATCCGCGATAGAACTTACTAAGGCACGGTCGTCCATCATCTTCGCCATAGAGTATGCCAACCTGTTTAGAGCAGAGCACTATTACTTACATCTATGCCTCTAACTCATCAAAATGTAACTCTCACAGGAAGGAACAGAAAAAGTAATTAGTACAGTAGAATAGCCTCAGCTTGAAACCAAGGAAACTAATTAATCCTTAAACGTCACGGCTGGCCCGAGGGGCTAGCTTTTCAATGTAATTTCAAAATCTGTGACGTTTAAGGGCTAAGAAATCAACATTGAATATTTTTATTGTCAAAGATTCTCACGTCAAAGTTACTGCAAGAGGCAATCCTTCGGGCACAGCCACCACCACAATGGTCACCTGAGCTTTACTCCACACTTCACTCCGTGAGTTCAGGAGAAGTAGTTCTCATCCTTACATTAGAATTACAGAACTACCATCATGAAAGAAATTTTTGTGAATGAAAGTAAAAGCAGACATAAGCACTCCAAGTTAGAGAACAGGAGAATGTAGAAAAGGCCAGAAAAGAGATAGGCATTTACTGCGATAGCAAAATAGTCGACTAGCATTTTGCCATCAGATCCACTGAAATTCTTGAAATCAACGGTCGCCAAAAACCTTCAAGTAGAGGCAGTAATTAGTGTGGCAAAAAACATGACCCAAAATCTACCAGTCACTAGTAGAAACCACCTCCAGAGGCATTCTAGACAATCTGGCCGCGGTTAGCCTTATTGATCGTAACACGATTTCAGGCAGTTTCTAACGAAAATCCTGCCAAATAGGTTATCTCTAGACTGCCTCGAGAGGGGAGGGGTTTCTACCACGGAGTGTTGATGAGCTAGCTTAAAATCCCAGGACCGGATATTTGAAGAAGAAAATTTATGTCACCGGACTGAAAAGCACCGGCTGTTTACCCTGCCTTAGGGGTCACAGGAGGCAATATTATTTCCGAGAACAGGTTCAGGGTCACTGAATAAACAAATCAAGTTGTGGGGCACATATAGCACTTATACGTACGTCTGGTCTCCATGTAGAACCAGAAGAACATGGGCAGAATTGCGCCATGCATATGAATATGGTATATTTATATATAAGAAACCTGACTTTGCAGACGAATATACAAAATCATCTAAGAAGCAAACTACGACCTTACCGGCAGACGAGGACAATGAAAACGACAACAGCAAATCCCACGCCAATTTTGCCAATGGTCGTCGCGAGGTTATTAAGCCGTTCCTGCAAAACACAACTACATGTAAAGCAAGCGCAACAGGAAAGCATAATCAACTAATAAATTTCATAGCATTGCCGTTAGTTATCAAAACCATGCATGGATGACCTAAAACAAGAAACGTGGGATTTTGGATGTTGCATGACTAAACATTGAAAGAAACCATAACCAACCTGCAACGGAGTTAACTCATCATTATCCTCACTGATGGTCGCCATCAATTTCCCCCACTCTGTTGCCATCCCCACGGCTGTTACCTGCACAAAGCCTACATGACTATTGTCCATGCTAAATGGTTCCCTTTCACTCAGTCACTTGCGTTACAAGACAAGTATATCATTACAGTAAAACTTAAAGTAATGCACCATTAAATTCCTAGCTCAATCTACAAAAAAAGTTCATTTGTTCATTTGTTCATTTCCCGCAATATTACATGCAATTATACACGATTTGATAGACAATTCGTATTTGGCAGGTGGCAAGCATTTTTCGTGAGCACCATGATTTTCCATAGTCATTTGTGCGAGGTAGAGGGAATCATTAAAACTTCTTTATAATTACAAAAGCTTTGATGAAAAACAAACCATCATATCCCCAAAACCATCCATAACTTTACACCCTGAGAGCATGAAGGGGTGCTCCACTTCATCCTTGGGCATCTGCACACATCGTCATCCTATTATAGGGATCCTCACAACTATATGTGTACGTGTAAATCATTTCACAACTTACACACACATTCATCTTGTCTAAAAATACAAGCATCACTGAAGTCCACGATTATGTTCCAGCTCATCAGCACTGTACACGATTGTGACTAAAGTTATCTCGAGAGACGACAGCGTAGATAGCGGCGCAACAGTACCTAGAAACTGGATCGGGCTCCATTTAAAATTTTAAAAGTGATAAAAAATGAGGAGATGAAGGGATATACAGACAGGTTCACTTTCACCCGTCATACTCGACTCGTCCACAAGCATCGAATGGCCTTCTATCAGCAATCCATCTGCTGGAATCTGCGCTCAGTTCAAAATCACAACAGAACCATATAACCTATCATAGCAGTTGTTTTAAAATATGTACCTATTGACTTGAAATATATCACGTATTTCCATTTTCTCTCAGTCAGTGATAATGATATTTGTACTTGTAATTGTTTCACACTTCATATAATGTTTACAACCTTCAGCCATTGCCCTTTCTAGTTTAATATGTCCAGCAATACAGAAGAAAAGAGTTGCATCGCTTGACAAGCGCGCAGCAAGGAAAATCTCTAGATTCTGTGATCATAGGCTATAAGAAAGACTTCGGCAATGCTTACTTGATCACCAATATTGAGCTGCACAATATCGCCCACCACGAGATCAAAAATTGAGACTTTCATCCTTCTAGAACCCCTTGTCACCTGTTCCCATAAATACATCAATATTTAAGTATCCAAGGTCCGTTGCTACGAATTTAGGGTCGAACTTGATCAAATATATCCCATTAAAGCCCAGGAAATCGATTAAACACGATGAGCATCCATTCCCATATCCACACCAACATAATATCCATCAAACGACCCATCAATTAAAAGAATATTCAGAAGTCTCTACATTAATTAAGATCTTCCGCTTCTGATCACTAAGCTGCTGAAACTGTTGGGCTTGTTTGTAGTCACTGATAGCTGCACTTCACATTACAACACAAGAAAAACACCATCAGAAGAGCTTGGTTCAAAATCTTAACTACAAATGACGCTCATCCCTAGACCTATTCTCAACTTGGGAATAATATATAGAGGCTGCTCAGGACTTAACATGAAACCATGATCACCAGGACAACTGCAAAGCTTATACCACCTCCATCATACCAGCCAATACTCACACCCTGCACCCAACATCTTCTGATATTAAGCAACAAGCGAAGCGTACTAGCAGCGTCGTGATGTAGTTGCTACATTGACTCTGAAAGTGAACTAATAAACTGCGATGAGGTAGAAAAGAAAAACGAGAGCATGTGTTCAAACAATTCTTCAACCCAACCATCATGAAGTATCAAAAGTGGACGTACCTCAGTAGTCATCCCCACAACGAGAGACACGATGGCGCAACATATCAATATCAGCAGTGTCTCATCTTGAAGCGCTTCCCATACATAAGCCTTCACAGATTTTCACTAATAGCTTCACTTATTCAACAAAGTACACAAAGATGTTCCGTGATCATTTTGTACCCCTCATATACCAAATTATTGATCTTTCTTAATTACTGTTGAAAAACTCACTAAACACTGAGATTGAAAGAATTCAGAAAACTTACAAGAAATATTTTAGATTTCTTGACTGGATATGTATTTGGCCCAAATGCTTCTGTTCGCAAGGCAATGTCATTGGGAGAACCTTCAATCCCTTTGGCTGGATCAACTCTCAAGCAAACAGCAACACCTCTGAGACCTCCATAGCTTTTCATTGACTCAGGGTTAGCCTCAAATTTGGCTATGTCTTCGGGTGAGATTGTGAACCCTGCCAAACTCCATGGTGGTGGCGGGCGGTCTGTAAAAATTATCCAGTGTACATTGACAATCAATAGCCATTCTTCACGACATGTCCAAACCTTTGAAAGTGAGATTCTGTGGTGAAAACGAAAGACTCCGTCGTTGCCCTAAACCATTTCAAACAATCGAGTGTGCACCTTCTGTTCCAGGTTTCTTCTTCGGTTTGCCATCAGGATGTTTAGGCCTTTTGGCGTCCTTTTTCGAGTCCCTTTTCTTGTTCTTCTTGGGGTCATACGCTGTTTCCAAAACAGTATTCTTCTCCGGAGGGGGCGCCTGCAGAGAGAGCTGGACATTTTGCTGATGGACATTTTGCTGAAGAGCGCTGTGTATACGAACCTCGGACGGATCTCTTTTTGAGGGTGGCTTGTACACGGGACCCTCAGTCCTCTGCAGCGGCATGATTATATCCCTCTATAGCTCGAGGAACCTGATTCCAAAACGTCACAAATCATTTTGACGGAATCCATCTGTTTAAAGAGAAAAGAGGTGAATGATAGGAGCATATCACGAACCTCATACGATCGATTCCACGTTTATATTTTCACACAGCGTTCTGATTTCGTGATATTGAAATACATTCACGTCCTCGGTCGTGTGCCTCACCATGAGCAATTGCCCCAAGCATCAGCGCGATAAACGCTAATTTGAGGTGATTGGCACTCTATGGTCCTCCACTCTTAAGTGATCAACTCTGAAGCCACTCCAAGTGTGGCGAGCCGGCTTGATCTTGCTGCAAGCTTGAGAAAAGGCAACCACAGAAATCCCTCCTCCATTTGACTGGAAATCACTCCCCTGCCCACAGGCTCCAAACCCCCTGTTACAACTCGGTCAAAAACCCAAAGGCCCTGCATGATGTCCGTCAGTTAGGCCTCCCCATGCGTTTCGGCGTCGCTCCGTTGCTCAGAGCACAGGAAAAGTTGTCCAAGCTGCTGAAATCATGATCCCTGCTAAACTCCAGATTCAGTCCGAATCACTTGCGCAAAGTCCTGAGAAACGTGGGCTGTGAAAGAATGTCCGTTTGAGGTGATGAGGAGAAGGGCAACAAAGGGCAAAGGCAAAAGGAAATAGGAAGACAGGAAGCGTTGCATGTGCAGAGAGTACTGCGAGCGCATGAAGAGAAAAGAGAAGCTGCTCCGAAGTTCTAGGTTGTTTGGACTTCCGGCTTTAACCGCCTCGCCTTGGTGCACGTTCATGTGAAGCCAACCGACGCGAGGCAAAGCGTCTACGCATGCTGAATACTCCCTTTCCAATCTACGACTACACTAACCTCTACTCGTATACTGATTCAAAAAGGGACACCCGCAGCTAACCCTAAGATGTAAACTACGGAAAACCTCAAGTAACTACGATACAACAAATCGCAACCATTAGCCACACACACACACCGCGCCTAAAATGTACACAATCTGAACATGAGAGCCAAGGATTGATTTCGTATAATAAGTCCATCAAATATTGAGGGTTTACTTACATGGTGTCCAAAAAATACGTCTATGATCCATTAAAATTCAATTGTCAACAGGACCCCAACAAAAATTAAGACAGCTTAATAAGAACAAATGCTTATTGGCCACTTTCAACTTCCTTCATCATCATGCTTACGAATATTTCAATGAGAATTTGTTTACCACAGAATCGAAGCAATCAAACTCGTGATTAGCAGTCCACCACGCCCTCAAGTGCATTCGGCACTCAGCCATGTGTAGCACGCACTCTCCAATACCCTCGTCACGTTGCACTCAGAGTATAGAAAAGATGCAAATGAGAACAAGAAGCACTATAGCACTGGCTTGCTTGGGCGTACTCAACCTTCCTCACTTCCACTTTAACAGATGTAGATTGAGTCAGTGCAAAGCCTCCTCCCCTCTGCTCCAGAGACAATAAAAAAAACCGACCACCAAGACCGTTCAGTAAAGATTCAGTGGACAGTATTCACCCAAAAATGACGATCTCTAAAGTGTGATCAGGTGGGACTCAAAAATAGCGTAGGCACTGCACGAGTTTATAGAAAAATAAAAACACCTTCAATACGTCAAATATAAATGCACCCAATGATAGATAGATAGTGCACCATTTCTTAAGAGTTGGGCGGATACTCTACCAAAATGTAGAGATTGAATTCATCGATATTAAGAAGGGTCCCGCAGGATCATTCACAAAGTAAGATGGTCCACAGCTACTAGCTGGACCTTGAACAGCAAGAGCTTCGCTCGATGGAAGCAACTGTGCCCCAGAGTAGGATGGTTGGAACCAAGCGACCCAGTCACACGATTCTAATATAATTAAAAAAAACAAAAACGTGGATAACTATCGACGAGCACTTCAGCACTACATGATAATGCAGACTTAACTATGTGCAAGAGCAGACATCAGATTGCGAAAATTGACTATTTCAATAAAGTTAAAAAACGGCAACTAAAAGAAAGGCTACTGGTGCAAAAAGAAGGGGCTCAACGTGGGGCACACTTGAAACCACTAGAAACAAATGCCTACTGTGCTGGTGATGAAATCATGCCAGTACTCCTTGCATAAGCGAAGATACCACCGGCATCAATGACTGGACCTGCCTCACCAATGGGTTTCAAGTTGTATTGTTTCCCGGTGGTGTGATTCACTAATACATCCTTCTCCATGTCTAGTGTAACGTAATCGCCAGTGTGATTCTCCTCCCAGATTCTACCCTGCGTTTCGACTGGATACAGTTCTCCTGTTGCTACTGAATTCCGGAAGAAAATTCTTGCATAGGTTTCAGCCACCACGGCACGTGCACCGGCAGCACCCAAGGCCACTGGGGCATGCTCCCTACAAAAATTGAACAAGGTACACCACGATCTTTAGTAATGCTACCAGAGAATAAGATTTTCCAAGATTCTGACTTCCAGTAGCAAGAAAACATACGCTGCTCTTGAAATCTAACCAGCCTGCTTGGACTCGAAATGAATAACCATACGCATACCATACACTCCTATCTCTAAGCGTACTGTCTTTCAAGTAAGCAGATACGGTAGTGTCAGTTAAGCACTCGGTGATGATCTCGACTATTTTCAAACTTTTCAAATTACAAAAATGTAATTACATAGTCTATAAGGTAAAGATAGGAAGAACTACGTTGTTGAGTACATAACCGAGTATTATGCCTATTCTGTACCCCTCCTTCCATAAGCATTGGTAGGCTTGCTTGTCATGAAAAAGAACGAGAATTCATAGATATAATTGCATTGAATCTTACACTGAAATTACTCGCCAGGCCTATCCAACTACGTCATGGATTTTCTGGACATCCTAAACAGAGGACTTCATAATCCATCCAGCGTTTCGAGTTCAAGAAATGATAGCCTCTTAGACAAGGAGATTATATCATACATACACTTCAGTCCGCTTAATGAAGACGTCACTTATTCCAGAGTTCAAATTTTGAGCGTACGGAAAATGTGGCTACGGTATGAGACTCGAAACACCTCCAAACATTGCAAAAGTATGATTCTGGATTTCAACACTCCCAGAAGGGCGGGACTCCAAGCCAGATACCAGAACCCGAAGCCTCCAATTCGATCAAGTCACTCGATTGAGATTGAAAGAGCATCAAAGTTTGGAGTGAGAATAAAGATGAGAGAATCAAACCTGGAGGATCCACAGCCGAAGTTGTCACCACCAATGATGACCTTGTATTCCGTTTTCATCTCCCCTTCTTCGATAAACTTGCCCCAGTGCGCGGGGAGTCCAATCATGGCGTAGCTTCCAAGCTTCTCATACTCCTCAGGTTTCGAAGGAACGAGAGTAAGGTACTCAGCGGGGATAATCTGGTCTGTGTCAATGTTGTCACCAACAACAAAACAGCGCCCGTGAATTATCCGACACCCGCGAGCATTCTCTCCCTCGACAGCCGAAGCTGCAGCCTCAGCGCGCACTCCGTCACTACAGGAAATGGCAACCTGGCTTCTCCTCTGTGCTTCGGTTTCAAACCGCGCTACAGAACCCCACACTGCACTCCTCCTGCTGGCGAAACAGGACACTGAAACGCAGCCAGACGAAGCGTGGCCGGTGTAAGACGAGGAAGTGGTAGCTGAGGTCGCCGCAGGCACCACCCGCAGTCCTAGTGATGCGGCAGCCATGGCAAAGGTGATGATACTTAACCCTAATTTGCGGAGAGAGAAACTGCAATTCCACCAAAAACTCTACCGCAAACAATACGGACTCGATTTCGAAAGCAAATGTGCAGACCCAACCCGCTAAGGCGCTTTCTACACTTCCTACCCTATCACCGTGGGGTCTTTGTCGAGCCGGTAATTATATATAACGGGGGACGTTAAATCGTCCATTCCAAGGTGGGCCCGCCTGACGTGGCGCGCGGGCTGGACCACGGGGCCAGGCGACGACCCTGCATCAGGCCGGCCCACCCCGAATGGAGCCCGACCCGGCCACGGCCACGGACCGGGTGACGGAAACCAGTGCGGCCCCGACGGAGACAGGCCCCGACGGACGCATGAGTGGCCCAACGTCCGATTGGTCTCCGCTCAGTGAGTTCTCCTCAGCACGGCACAACTCAAACACAATCGAGTAGATAATCAACAGCAACAAACAAAGGGGATGAACTCTTACACTCTTCAACAAAGTGGCAGTCGCTGACCTTCAAGTATCATTCTCAAGTGTAAGAGTCATTGATAATGCGGGAAATCTGACCAGGACATGTTGAAATGGTGATTGCCAGCAACTCTTGAATCATCACTGCAAGTGCCAATGTAGGATCGAATAAATATTGAAACAGGTTCACTTGGATACATTAATGTGCTTTCTAGGATCATCAACACTTGCAGCAAAATCATGGCTGATATGGAAACCAGACCAGCGGTACCACCGCCACTAGCTTCTTCTGGTATGATTTCTTCCGTGGTTCAATCTGGCCTTGCAACAGTGGACATAACTAAGAGAAATTAAAAGCCGAGAGGCCATGGACAAGGGTCCAGCTTGTCTCAATCAACAAGACACTTTTTCATACAATCCCACAAGTAATGTTTCACACCCGTCCGGTTTGGCAATTTGCATTCATTGATGGGCCCCGTGAGGGGCAGTCCGAAAAAGGGGTATGCTGGTGAGTGTGCCCAACACACAGTATTCTTCAGGAAAAGGCGAAGGAGAAATTCTCTCTGAGATGTGCACCCGGCCTGAAGGTATAAGACGGAGAGTGTGCAGATACTTCTACACACAGATTCTAAGAATGTGCAGCAATGCTTATGGGATAAGTTACTTCGAGTCCGCTTGCTCGTCCGGTTTTGTCAGGCTGCTTGCGCGTCCGTCGAGGCCTGTCTCCGTCAGGGCCGCACTGGTTTCCGTCGCCCGATCCGTGGCTGTGGCTGGGTTGGGCTCCATTCAGGGTGGGCCGGCCTGATGCAGGGTCGTCGCCTGGCCCCGTGGTCCAACCCACGCGCCACGTCAGGCGGGCCCACGTTGGAATGGACGATTTAACGTCCTGCATATATAACTATCATTGCTACATGGCATAAGGTAGAAACACCCATTAGCGTCCCTGATCCCATCCTTGTACCCTAGATATCACTAAGGTAGGAGGCTCCTGAAGCGTGCACCTAAGGGGAAATGAACCTCTGTGTGCAAATTAGTGCTATAGAATAGGCCGAATTTTTTTGGTGGTGAGAGAATAGCAAAAGCAATAACTAGGGATTTTTTTAAAAATTTGAGTGAAAGAGAATTAAATACAATATTTCAAAGTGACATGGCCATAGGTCACTATTCTTGCCCATTAGCTATAATAGTTACTAATCACAACAAGCCTTTGAAGAGGACAGTTGTGTCCCAAAATTAATTTACACAATGCTTTGCATGTTCATGTCAATCATTAAAGTGAGTACTTCCTACTAGAAAAGATAATCATTGCAATTCCTTAACAACACTTGTATTTAAGGCTAAGTTAATGAAGAATTGAATTACAAGCAAACTACCAATAATCTACACTTATCACAATAATAATTGTCACCTCATCATAGTCCTTAAATGAAGTAAAAGCTCTTACATTTATTGACTCAGAAAAAGATCATCCATTTTCAAGACCTTGTGTATGCTTTCTAGCCTTTTTATAGGGTCAATTGTAAATGCCCCCCGAGAATTCGAGCCTCCAACCTTATATGTGTCCCTAGACTTTAGTTAATGTGTCCTCCATATGTTTAATTTTGATTGGTTGACATATGTGAAGGACACATAAGTTGCTTAACTAAGATTCACTAACAATTGATTTTCGCAAAGTTCAGATTTGGGTCTACCTACGTGATACATTCAATGGTCTAGGGAGCTAGTACTTTGAAAAATCATAGAAATTACATACAATATCAGAATTTTTTTTTAAATATTCATAGTTTTCATTTGCTAATACTACAAAAATATAATTTTAAAGAAAAGATGCCTCCAACTATGTTGAATTGCTTATATTGACACCTTGGGGTGCTCCCACCTTAGGGCAATTGGAAAGAGTGAGGGTGGAATACATTCTTAATCCCATAATTTACTTTTTGTAATAGTTGTAGATCATCAAGATTCAATAATCTTGATGAAGTTTGGAAGAGAGGATTATGTTTGATAAGTAACTCATTGTTTAATAGCTTGAACTAGTTATCAAAATATAATTAGCTACATCCAAGTTAACCTTTACCCCCTAAAAGTTCTTAATAAAAGGGTGGATATAGATTTTCAACTTTTTTAGCAAAATAGTTTATAGCAGAGAACCTTCTAAACATCAAATCTTGTACTAACTCAAAAAAATAATTTTTTTGAACAAATATAAATCCCTATATTAACATTTCAAAATTGCTAACAAGCCATGAAGCCAAAAAGTAATCCCTATCATCTTTGAAGGGTTAAGAATTGTAGGTGCCTTTTAATGCATGGGATAATTTCTTCTTTCTATTGGTATAATATAAAGCTTCAAATTTCTTAAAGCTATTTGAACAATTTATTTCCATTCCTTATAGATATGGAAGCAACCACTTTTGGCTATCAAAGACTCTTTGAAATTAAGTTTAATTGAAAGAAAAACTCTTGGACTTATTACTTTATGATTTGTAAATTTTTGTGCTTGATAGGAAACCGACTATTTGAATTTAAGTGTAAGATCAAACAAAAGATCAATTATATGAAACTTTGGGCCTACAACGAGATATATTGTATTAATCTTAGAATGAGACAAAATAAATTTATTTACACTATGATGATTTGCACTATAATATACACATGTGGTGAAATTTTCTACATCTTTGAGTGAATTTTGTATTTGATATGAATTTCTTTATTTTGAAAAAAAATTATAGTAATTACAAATTTTCACAAAGGAGTTTGAAATTTTTATGACTTATAGATTTCATCTTTGAAAAATAAATTCCACTTACATTTGGTGGAAAAATAGAGCAAAAGATATTGAGATTGGTTATACTTCATCAACTCTGTCTTTTGATAGATAATATGCTATTGAATTCCATATAATCATGTGTACCTATATATTTAAGTTGAATGTGTTATAATGCCAAGTCTAGTTAGTATGTGAGGAAAGTGTGCCATTGCTTCATTGGATAGTTAGAAAAATGTTATGTTATAACCCATACTAAGTTACTAACCCTTCAATCTATATAGCCTAATTCTAAACCCTTAACCCCCTAAAGGACCATAAGGCCACCACATGGCTTCTGCAACTACATTTGTAGAAAATTTGGAATGTGAACCTTACTAATAGTCTATGACCAACAAAGAGACCCTCGATGATTTTTTTTACTGAATCCATCGGTACAATCCAATTGAGAAATGATTGAGTGAGCAATTTTTGGTGAATTTTTTGAGAATGGGAAAAGTACTATGGGCTATCACTTCACATGCTCATATCTTTTTTTCCACATGTCAAAATGATTTGAAAAAAATTACACATCTAAATCATGATGATATGCACTTGTGGAAAAAAAATCAGAGTTTTTAGATCACTTTTGAGCATTCCGATTTCAACATTCCAATTTCAGCACATGTACAAAGTTTTGCAGAATTGGATATCTTACATCAACTTTGTCAACGGTTTCATTTTCTCAAAAATTGTGCGATTTTGATAATCTTTTTTTCTTAGGAAAGCTACATAAGTCTTCTTTCATTTCAATAGTGGCTATCATCAAAATTGTATCACACATTTGAGAAATTATGCTTATTACAAGAGCTAGTCAAGAAAACAAGAGCTTTGCCCAAACACCCCCGGTCCTTTAGGGGTTAAATCAATCCCTACATATGAAGTACAAATATGAATGCTTGTGAATAAGTCTTTCACTTGAAATTATACCCCTCAATGCTCTTGAGCCTCTCTATTCTTCAAAATTATAGAGTTCATTAAAGAGGGATGGGTTTTCATAAAAGTAGAAATTAAAATTTGTGAAAGGTATGTACATTCATTATCACTTATCAACATTATTCAAAATGTGACACCTACATTTGTATAAGAAAGAATAATTTTTTTTCTAGATACTACTTACACATGATGTACATGACCAAAATATGAAGATCTATGAGAGCCTATAATTGTTGGATTTTGGTACACTTAAAGACAATATTTTGAATATTCACAACTTATTTGTACAATCTTCAAATAAAGCATACTAAAGTGTATTGGAATATCTTTCTTTCAATTGCCAATTTGAGCTAACAAAAATCCCTTGCATTCAAGTCACATTATCAAAAAATGGACAAGTGAGAGGAAGGTTGCAAATCATTACAGAAAATGTTGGGCCTCAAGAGAGTGGCAAAAATGAGCTTGAAGGGGTCCAAATTTATCAATTTAAATTTTCCTACACAACGCATTATTCCCCTATCTTTGCTAGGCATGCTAACAAAATTTGTGTATGAACAAAGTCTCATTGGCTACCTAGAGATCAAGAGAGAAGCCATGATGAGCTTGAAGGGGCTTGGGTTCATCAATTTAAATTTTCCTACACAATGCATTATTCCCCTATGTTTGCCTAGCATGCTAAGAAAATTTGTGTGAGTACAAAGTCTCGTTGGCTACTTGGTGATTAGTCACAAAAGTTCAATGATGTGGATGTCATAAACATGTTACTATTTCTGACAATAGTGACATGGAAAATAGACAAGCATATGAGTGTGAAGCGCCTCTTGAGAGACCCATGTTTTTTTGTAATGTTAGGGCCCCTTGCATCCAAGGAGCATGCAAATCTCAAAATAAAAAATTCTTCACCTTTTAATGTGCCAAATTCTTGAAGATTTTTTCTTTTCAAAATTTATTTTATTACTTCTCAAGGCGACTACCAAACCACTTTTTCTAATTTTAATTAATTATTTGGAATTTTATGTTGCCCTATTAGTTGGGGAAGTGAACATCCAAAGTGCATGACCACAAATATGGATAGTACCAAAATTTTCAAGTAGAAGGTCATAGACTTCATTTTGTCTTTATAAATTTTAAAAATAAATCAACCCAATGCAAAGCTAACAATTCAAACCTCAAATGGACTTTTTGCACGACAAAAAGATGGAGAAGAAAAGATTCTACATTAAAAAAAGACTTTTCATGTAAAAAAAAAATTTCAATTTATTGGCACACATAACAATGCTTGTAAAGGTATGAGAAGTATGTGAATCTTCCTATTGTAAGCGAAGTTGCACGCCTTGTATATTTTTCCCCCTCACTAGTTTCAGGAAAGAGAATGTTAGGGCCAAAAATAGAGAAAGACCAAGAGCATTGATTGCATTGGGTAGTATTTTTGAAATTGCCCCTTCATTAGAACATCTCCACTTATAGCTTACAAAATAGGCCATGATCTATAGAACTTGGTGTGTTTGTGTGAGCTTCCAAGTTGCATGAAGTAAACAGACACCTACAGACAAAAGAAAAACCTACAAGTTCCAATGCAGTTTGCAAGTTCCAATGCAGTTTGCAAGTTCCAATGTAGTGAATGTTCCAATAGAGTGATGTGGAACGGGAGGGACTAGACGGAGGGACAAGTTGGAAGCTCCCTAGCTACAAAACAAGTGGAGTTGAAAATTGAACCCAAAATTTATCTCTTTGTTAGTAAGGTAGACAAACCCATTACCACCCTTTGACCCAATACCACCCAAATGTAGGGCCCTCATTGCTTCTATGACGAGAATTTATGACAATAGTACATGCTTTAACTTCACATTAACTTCACAATAAGACATGTATCATAGTTTTACATTCCCACTTTAGAATCAACGAGGGCCGTACATTTGGGTGGTATTGGATAAAGCTACCTTAGCGTGATGCATGTAAAACATGCTAGACAATGGAAGTTGAAGTGTGACAACAAAATTTTCTTGTGGTATGCGTTGAAAAACAACAAAGTTTGCAATTGGTGAGACGGAGCTACTCAACCAAGCTCAACAAACCTCTTGCCCCGGCAGTATTGTGTGCCCTGATGGAGATGCTCTTATGCCGTTGCTCGGTCCTGGAAGCCGATTCCATTGTAAGGTAACTTAGTACATATTGAAAACATATTAGGTAAAACAACCCATTACAGTCAAATCGCCCATTCCAGTCACCTAGAAGATGGCCCCAATCCGGTCAGAGATTAGTTAGAAAAGAACTTATTGTTTTGAAAAACAAACAAACCGGATTGAATAAAAACGAGATTCTAATACAACTTCTTTATGGTGGGTATAGATCAAAGGAAGATCTAATTATAGAGGAAAAATGACGGTTTTGTATTGGAATTAAGGCCTTATATAGTTGTCAATGTAACCACATTGGGTATTGGGACACAATAATTGGGATATTAAAATGGCACTTCGAGGTTACAAAAAAAACGAATTAGAATTCCACAAGTGTCAAGCAAAGCAATTGTGGTGTAATCTTTGTGGTTTAGCAATGTGGAAGAGAACATTTTATTACACCGAGCACATTCTTGTGAGAAAAGAGTGCAATCCTTGAGTAGAATTCTAGTAGAAGGATTACAATGTCCACCTCTAGTAGCAAAGATATGGAGAAGCTGTTGTACAAAGATCTCTATGAAAGGGCTAATGATGAAGATGAATACTATAGCTCCAACACCAATAGTGATGATTCACAAGAAGAAGCAGAGCACCAAGGAGATCTTGAGGAGGAAGAGGAGTATGAAGACTTGTTAACTTCAATGTTTGGTGTTCAAGATTCAAGCCATGCATACGAGAAGGGAGTTCAAGTTCTTGGTAGAGGCAAGGAACAACATACGATTTGTGGACCAAAAATCAAGGTAGAGTCTACAACATCTAGTCGTCTAAGAATTCATTGTAGTTCAAGAGAAGATGTTCCCATAGGAGGTCAGCCTTGCAACCTACAACCATTGCTAGCATGCTTCAACAATAGGGTTGGTAAATGGCCACAATGTGAAACTAATAGTGAACAAGATCTAAATATGAGTGGAAACAAAAATTTAGAGTTTAAAGGTAAACAACAATGGAGGAGTGGCAAATTGGATGGCTTAGAAGAAGACAGAAGTAAACAATGTAGCTACATGTCACATCCATAGGTCGTAGTAGTGCAATTATAGATTGTAGCAGTGAAACCACAAGATCAACTGCAACAACACCACCAAAAGTTTCATCAATTACAATACCATGAGGATGAAGAAGATGTGAAGATGCAACACAGTATTAGATGTGGGAGAAAGGAGGAAGGATTATTACCATGAGCTTGCATTGAGGAGCCAAGTCATTCCAATGGAAACAATAACTCAAGTAGAGAGAGCAGTGGAAGTGACAAGTCATACAATAGGAGCTAGAGAAGTGAAGATGACAGTGACAATGGAGGTGAAGAACTTAGCACCCAGAGTACAGACAATGGGAGTGACAATTGCAGAAAGAGAAAAATTCAAGCAAGAGTTGCCCTAAAAAAGAAGACCATCAAAAAAGCAAAGAAAGGCAAGAGAAAAATACCTTCATTTCAGGAGCTCCCAAGCAAAAGTGGCAATGAGCAACAAGATCAGCTCAAGAAGGGCAAATTCGACCTAGAAGATGGAGGAACAAGTGCCTAGGCATTTTGGAGGAAGGGAGAAGAAACCCACATAGTTCATCCTACACACAAAACAAGGCAAATGTCAAGGCAACCAGAGGTAATCATCCCATCTTCTTTCATGAAGCCTTTGGTAGATGTACCTCATAAGATGCCACTACCCAAAAGAAAAAATGCCTCTAAAAGTGCAAATGGAGAAGGAAGAGGGTCTTGGACAAATGAAGCCCTCCAATTAGCAATCCTAGTAGTAGAGGATGGTCACAAGATCCAACAAGTTAGTGATTTTTACAAAATACCTAGAACAAGCTTGGTGAATCATGTTGATGGAAAAAGGACATCAAGAAAAAGAGGCAGACAAAGTACACTCACCAAACCTGAAGAGGCAACCCTATTGGATTATTTAGACAACATGTTAGATTGGGGTCTTCCACTGACAACCAAAGATCTTAGAGAGAAGGTGGCTGAGATGGTTCAAGAAAGACCAAATCCATTTACCAATGGTATACCTAGAGCAAGTTGGCTGAAATGGTTCAAAAAAAGGAACCCACAATACACTCTTAGAGTTGCACAAGGGTTAGAGGTAAATAGGGCTCAAGGATTATGTCCATCTCATGTCAAGACTTTTTATGACAATTTAGCCACTATATATGAAAAGCACAACTACTCTCCAAACCAAATCTGGAATGCAAATGAGAGTGGTGCCCAAGTAGGTAGAGGAGGAAGTAGAATAATTGCAAAAAGAAGAACCAAAACCATTCATTCATTGATGGCTAATCAAAGAGAGTCTATCACAGTTTTATCAACCATAAATGCAGGAGGAGAGACAATTCCTAACTTCTACATTTTCAAAGGAATGCATATGGTGAGAGATTATGTTAGCCTATGTGAATTGGATGCTACCATGGCCATGCAACCCAATGCATGGATGACCTCCTTCCTTTTCCCCAAGTAGATGGATCATTTTCTAGTTAATGTCGGAAAGAAAGGAAACATGAGCCCAATTCAAAGGCATTTGATGGTTTTAGATGGGCACAACTCCCATGTAACCTTAGAAGTCATTCAAAAGGCAGGGGTAGTTGGATTGGATCTAATCTCCTTACCTTCACACACTAGCCATGCTCTTCAACCACTGTATGTGTCCGTTTTCAAGCCCTTCAAGACAACCTTCAAGGCTTACAGAGACATCTAGAATATGCAAAATAGGGAACAAAATGTAAGGAAGGAAGACTTGGCCCAATGGATCAGTCTAGGTTTACAGAAGGCAATGACACCATCAAATATCAAATTTGGTGTTGCAGCTACTAGAATTTGGCCACTAGATCCATCCAAAGTAAACAAAAAAATAGAACCAAGTGAAGGGTTTGTAGACAAACCTCTAGATGTGCAAATGCAAGAGATTATAGATGAAGATGTACCTTGCTCTCAAGAACATGTGGTTCATTACTATGTAGATTTAGAAGATGAAGTCTATATTCAAAATGGAAGTACAAATCATGTGGAGGCTCCAATAGATACTAGTGAAGGGCACTACTCCAAATTCCTAAGATTGCCTCAAAAAGTGATCAAGACAAGGAAAAATATAGCTGAAGCAAGAATTGACTATTCTACTTCTCATATCTTGACAAGCACACAACATGTAGAGACTGTAGCAGAAAGGAAAACCAAGGCAATTGAAGAAGCTCAAAGGAAGAAAAAAGAGAGAGAACTCAGCAAGATGAAGAAGAAAGTAGAGAAGGTGTAGTTGGAGGCCTCCAAGTTGAGGAAGCAAGCAAAAAGAGTTGCATCCAAAACATTCAAAGAACAATGGTCAAACAAAGCAGTGAAGGAGGCAGGGGAGAAGTTACACAAGAGCATAAGAGAACATGTTATTGTAAATGTGCATGTGGCTCCCTATTGTGGTTACCAACCTCAACAATGCAGATCTAATAAAAAAATAGCAATTTAGAGATTGAAGGCAAAACAAAGGTTACAGGCATATAGAACTCCTCTTCCTATTTTTCCTCCAATCCAACATCTGCCTTGGACATATGGAACTTGGAAATGGCCAGAGGCAAGAAGAGGGCCATATATTAGAAGGGGCACAATTGTTCAACTTCCTTACACAGAGCAAGAATCAAATTGCAGCAGTGGCATCATCCAAATTCAAGCTTCTACTACAAATGCAACAATTCCCCTACTACAAGAAGTTCTCAATCAATTAGGTATGGAAGAGGGGCCTAGACAAACAAATCGGTCAAGTTAGTTTATAACTTTGTATAGAAGAGCCAAACCCTCAACTTGTTAGGGATTCTTCTAGAGACTGTGATGATGTCTTATGCAATCATTTTAATTTCAAGATTGTAAGTAAACCTTTGACATGACATCTCCATTCACCGTGGACTATGGGAGTTTTGAGGTTTAGTTAGGTTCTATACATCCAATACATGTACAATTCGATTTGTGTTGATTGTGAAAATACTTGATCTATTGACATTTTGTTTAGTCCACATACTTGTTCATATAATGCAAAAGTGTGCAAAAAATTAGATGACCCCAATTTTAAGATTGCTATATGTTAATGAAAGGTTCCAAGTTCACATCTAGTATTATATATATTTAGAAAGCATATATCTTTAGGATACAATGTTTATATATAAACAACTTATTGAATAACAAATTAGAATGAAACAATCAGATTTTTAGTCATGCCCAATATGTCCAAGACTATAAATTAATAGTCTACTTGAAATAACATATATCAATGTGCTTACCAAGGAGTATATGATGGGTGTAAAAATCAAACTTTCTATGATAAACAGTAATTGAGTAGGAAATTAGCATTCATTTGCTTCAAATGCAAAAAAACTAGTCAAAACTAATGAAAATCCAAAGTGCCTCCACAAAATGTTGATATGCTCCAACTTTACCTTCAATGAACTTTCAGCAGACCCATGATAAAGTTCACAATTAGCTAAAGCGTGGACATGTATGGCTAAGCTAGAGAAATAATTTAGAAATGTATCCAAGAACCTACACTTAATAGGAAAACTAAGGTCCACAATCATTACCTATGTCTATGTGGCATAGATAATAGAACCATCCCAAATAGGCACTTTATTTATAGAAAAATCCCAACACAAGAACATCCAAAACAACTTGGGGTGACCTACCAATAGGTGCATAGGTTTCAATAAACTTTACCATGTTCCCCTTCAAATTTTGCTTTCATTTTTGTGGTTGTATAAACTACAACACTAGTTTGTATAAAAATGAAACAATATGTGTTCAATCTTTGGAGACAAGAGAGTCAGGTAGATAATCTCACCCATTCCACCAAATTGAACTAAAATACTCTTTCCTAGTCAATTGCTCTCTGACCCATGACAAGGTCCAAAAGCACCACACCATAGTCATACGTAAATGTCACTTGTTGTCAGTTGCTAGTAAATACTTGCATATTTAGGGAAAATAAAATGAATTAAAATCATCAATTCAGTCGTAACAAGCAGGTCTCAAGAGTAGCTCGTAAGAGAATTGGAGCCATGGTAATTGTTGTTTTGCTCATTATCCTATAAATGATTCTAGTGAACTTGCCATGCAGTTAGCATTCTTCATTAGTAGTCAAATGCTACCTACTAAAAATAATTACCTTTTTGGACTAATAGTTATTTCAAACAAAATTTTGCCAAATTGGTGGTAAAGTAAAGAGTTGATGCCTTCAGGAGCTCTCACTTATTTAACTCAACTTTATAGAACATCATATCTAAAATTCCTTTCATGCCAATTAATTAAGCATCTATCAACAAAGCTTCTTCAGATTGTTATCTAGTCATCAAATCAGAGAATTCAAATGTCAACCATTAAGAGAGAAAAACAGTAAAAAGTGCATAAGGATTTTGTACCTTGTACTACTAGCCAATCAAATGGAGATATGGGTTGTTAGTTCGTCCATAGCTTTTGAAATTCACCTTGCCACAAACACAATAAATCATCAATATTATCAATTGATAAGATCAATCCAAATCTAAGAAAAATACCAAATCTAGTCGCAATGCAAACTTTGCAGAATCTTTGAAAAAAGGATCTCAGAATTGAAACACAGGGTTTCATTGAGTTCTAGACAACAACTTTTGCTTTCTATAAAAGCTAATAGGAGTTGAAAATTAATGTCATGTCTCACCTTTAAACATTGATCCTGCTCCCAAAACTGTAGTATCTAAGTTATCCTCATTGCCACTTTAGCCAATTTCCATGTAGATAAATATTCCATCTGGCTCATAAAACCAAAAGCCTACAAAACGTGCACTAATTTCAATCACAAATTTATGTCAACCTGTGAGGTGGGGTCAAATCTTTTATAGATAGGTTTGTTTATGCTTGCTGCGAGTGCAGGTAGTCTGTACCTTTGAGAAGAGTGGGTCTAAGGATTAGAGCAGCAATGTAAACTTATGAAGTTGTTTTTATTCAGCAAGCATCTCCACTCCAATTTCACAAAGATACTATAGTTTAATTAAAGAACAAGACATAGTAGAAATAAAGAACTATTAGTAGGTTATAATTAAGTTAAAAATTATTTGTGACTTCCTCACTTACAAATCGTTCATGATATTGGTTCGATTTTATTGGAGTAGAATTTTCAATCAGTTGGTCAGTAACGATTACTCTACCTTGGGCTGTGTGGCTGCCTTGACCATAGTGATTCTTGTGTTGCCGCTCAATGTTGCTTGAAATGGACAATATCATGGGGAAACAAATGAAGTCGGAGAGAGCTCACCAACTCTCGAGTAGGCCATACGAGTCGAGGAAGATGAGGAAATCCTTTGAGACGCCGAACAAGTTGGCATGTACATACATTCTTCAAATTGTTGTCCTCAGCAACAGTTCCATGAACAACCAATGAAATATTCAAAGTTGTTATCTGCATTTGCACACTAGCAACCCACATAAAACATCCGTATTAGCCAAAACAGTTACACAATACCTGATCACTAGAAGGTATGATTTGCAGTTGAAAAATCCAAAATCTCAAATAATGAACATAAAATGACTCAAATTAGAGGGTCATAGTCCCAAGAATGTATCAATTTGCTCCTTGCGAAGCTATAATTGACATCAAACAAAGAGAATATTAAAATGCAGTCATGTCGGCCAAAACCACAAGACACAGGTATAAAGTAACAAAATATGTAGGAACACACAATGAGAAAGAACACACTGCCCTTGCAAATTCTCTACTCTAATTAAAAAAAAGTAGTCCCCTATTAATATTGAGCAAGCCCCAACTTCAATTCTGTCGTCTACAATTTGTGTCCAAGGAACTCAAAGCCTCACATAGAAAACTAATAGAATAGATTGTTGTCACCAGATGCAAGATCAGGCTACGACAGTTTTGATCAATTGTAACACAACGAGAATCATGTAGTCAAATTCACTAGTTTCTCGCTCAATAAAAGTTGTTCCTAAACAAGCCCACACATATAATCACGAAAGACGATCTCCCCATAACAATTCATACCCGTTTAACAATGCTATGAAGATCAGTTGCTTGACCACGACGTGCTTGCACACGCGGTCTAGCCCCCATGCCTAGTAGAAGCTGTCTTGATGGAACCCCTCCTAGGTTTGCATATCCAAATCCTTGGACACCTCCATTTGGCATAACTCCCTGCAGAGCAAGAAAACATTTGAGAAGTACAACAAGATGAAAGAGGATATGATATAGAATGAAACTACGCTAGCAAGAACATACCCACCAAGATTTGACATTGCCAAGCGTCCCCATGGCAAGTTCCTAAAACCATCAATGGTCGAGGTAACCCGTCGAGCGGTCAAGGTTTCAGTTGAACCAGAAGAATATCAAGACGAATGAGCCAACATACAACTCTATACTTCACCAATCAAATATCAGATCTAAAACTTAATAAGAAGATTTTGAGGAACAACTTCCTTGGCAGAGGGTCAAGAAACTGCATGGTCAACAATACCACAAGCAACTCTGAAAAAGGTACTCGTTGGTTATTTCCTCGCACTATAAGAATCAACTAGGGCTAAAGGATGAATGCACGCAGATACTATACTAGCTTGGTATCATTAATGTCGAGGTCAATCTCGCACTACAGCTTTCAAGGAAAAGGAAAACTACCTCAACAACTCTTGACATCTTCCTAGTAGAAAAATGGTGACTGCCGTATAACAAGAAGAAAACCAATTACGGGAAACGAGGGCTTTGAAATGAAAATGGAATTAGAGGTTCGGGTGTTTCCAACACTGTGCAAAATTCACTTTTAAAGACGAAAACATATACCTCCTAGCACTTCGCTCTACTTCTGGAATGCAATGACTTTACTAACTTCCCATGGGGCACCAATAATGATTTCGTCCACATAACGGCAAGCTAATACGTTGAGGTTGCACTCATGCAGGTGCATGACTAGGTGATTTGGTCCATGGTGGGCACTGTTTTACCAAAACAGAATCCTCTCAACATGTCAGGTATGATATAAAGAATATTCAAATTGTTCTACAGATTTTACTACTAATGTTCTTAGATTTTGTAATATCCACATCGCAAAAATCACAACATGCATGCCAAAAAATCAAATGAGACAATATAAACCACACTAAACTATTGTGACAATGACAGTTCTTGGAAGAGTGTGGAATCACACATCAAATTTAGATAGAAACGTAATCTTTGGTACTCTCCTCTGAAGCATCAAAAAAATAAAGTGCGTGGAGTATCATGAAATACTATACCTTCCAAAGGCCCTAAAGTGGTTGCTCTCTCGTCGGACAGAAGTGAAGAATCTTTACAAAATGCTCAGATTCATAACGATGCCTGCCTTGAGTTAAAGTACGATCCTTGTCTCTTCTCCTCTACTTAGGAGCAACGCGCTCACCACCAAGACTTGTGACTTTCTTAGCCAGATAGTGGTACATCTCATAAGGGAAACTGTTGGGAGGGCTTTTCCCCGCATCTGAACCACCTCCACAGTTGGTTGGGCTATGGCGTTCGGGGCTTCCTCCAACTAGACACAAATTCTCACTCGACCCAAAGGATGCCAAAGTTGTTGCCTCGACTAGAGTTTACAATGGATAGCCGCTAAAGATAGCATATTGATACTCTTCATTGTATTCACTTCCTAGGAAATGAAAGTCTTCGACAACCAGGCCAGTAGGAGTAGGGTCCTCTAGAGTCCAATATGCCCCTAATGCTTCAAAGGGACTGATTTTGCCTGTTACAAAGAGGGCCAACCTTATTTGTCGTCACTTGGGACATATTTTGCGTTGTAGAATGTCTACTGGCAGCATTCCACATCTATAATCTTACAAGTTCCTTAAATCAGTTCTTTTAGCATTGAAATTGGCCAAATCAAAACAAAAAAAATTGAGAATCTAGAGAGGAACTGACGAAGCCTACCTTGCGAAGTACTCATAGCCTTCTTTGCTGGACAAACAGGAATCTCCAAAGGCCACAATAAAGGGGACCCATCCACTCCATTTCTAATACTTTCATCTTCGTAAAGCCCTAGAACAAGATGTGCCCAATCGGGATCTAGAAGGCAAACCAACATTTTCTTGTGCGACACGCCAATCCAACCAATTTCTATGAAGGGCACTTTGCAAACTTTGTAGGAGCCTAGTTGTGCAGGTATAACTCGATAACCCATAAGTTTGAACGAATGCCATTCAAATGCTACAAGGGAGCCATGGCACCCATTTCCAACTCCCCTCCAAAATCCCACCAAGTTTTCAAAATGGGACAGAACCTTGTCAACAGTCTTGTATGATACACGTCCGCAAACCTACCAGTCACGGACATTTGTGAATCTCTGGAATTGGCGTTCACACATTGGATACCACACCTACAAATAAGGTAACACTAAAATTGTTAAGGGACTAATTTCGTCCTCTATGCACAAAACTAACTACCATGAGGGCCAAAGACATTGATGCAAGGAGGTGCATAACAAAAACATCAAATGACACAAAACTTCTCACTGTGTGTCCACCAGCCTTCCAAAAACAACTCGGAACCAAATCCTAAACCAATGCAAATAGAAGAGCCCATGTCATTTCACCAAGGCTTACCACAAGTCATCACCATTGTTATTCACACTCTAACTTACAAACTAGAATTTCAATTTCAGTTCATTCTATGCAGTCAAGGAGCAGACATTCAAAAAACATTCAAAAGAAAAGACGGTGACATTGGCCCTATGACAAATGCATGTGAAGCAAGAGCAGAAGAAATTGCACCTAAGGAAGATGCTTGATTGAAGAAGTTGAAGCGGCAAGTTTGGAAATCCAAATGCAACAATGAGAATCGGTAGAAATCAAATTGCAGCAGTGGAGCAATGTACAAAGGGCCACCAAGTGACCGCTAAAATCTAGATCTGATTCAATGAAGTGCAAGGGCGTTGGCGCCATGCTTGCATGTTGAGTCCCAAGCTGTCATGTGGCGCAAGAGCCGTTAGGTTGTCAAATTTTGACATTGAATTCCTTAAAACGGTATTAAAAATAGTTATGATTTGTTTAGGAGTCATTTAGGACCATGATGTGCGAAAAAGGTGGGTGAAAAAGGACTATTTTTGTCTATTATGGGCCCCATTTCAAACTGAGAACTGCTTAAATTTGGGGGTATTGGGCATGGTGTTATTTCTCATTGGATACCAATGTCAGTGGTAATAGGAAGCTTCAATGACTTTAATAGAACATTGTTTGATGCTTATGACCCCACCTACTGGCCATTATGGATAGATGAGGGTAAGTTGCTTGTAAAATTTATTTCAAATTTCTGGTGGATGCAAAGTTCTCAATTTCATTTGTTCTCTCATTTGGCTCAATTTAGCTATCTGAGAAAAATGTCTCCACAATTTTTCAACCCCTCTGACATGGTACATCAACAATTCTGATCGCAATGGGCTGTTTTTCCTTTGTTAAGGTAAGAGCACCCGAAAGCGTCCCTGCACCCAATTGCGTCAGATTCTACACAACATAATCATTTCAGGCTGTAAATGTAAGTACTTAGAACATAGCTTATTTTTTTTGACCTAAACTGATAAGAGGACTACAGTCCAGCTACATTTATGTTCTAGAATGAATTCCTGGCGTAGAATCTGACGCAATTAGGTGCAAGGATGCTTTCGGGTGCTCTTACTTTAGTGAGATTTCACTAAGATCACAATGGCGGCAGGCGCATTTGAGCCGCCGCCAAGGTGGGCTGTACGTACGTACTGTACATGAAGCATTCCGACGCCATCGCTGCATCTCCGATCAATTCACCAAAACTTGTGCCCTGAGGTGCTGCGATCTGCAGCGACTTTCACAGGGAGCTTATTCTCAGTTCCCTGTGATCTCATAGGGAAAGTTAGCGAGTATCCCTGTGTCAAGCCTCGGTGCCCGTCCGTTTCCCGGTGTACCACTTCAACAAGCTGGATGGAGGCTCGGCATTAGGGTCGGAGGGATGGTCTCGGCCATCACCAGGCATTTTCTTGTGGAAGTGCAAGAATTCAGGGTCCAACAGATGCACGGAAGTTGGTTGTTGTAATTTATTTATCTCTATTATTCCTTTTTTTGGCAATGTACAATGCTCTAATTATCTGTCGTTTGCATTCACATTTACAAACATGGATGCAATTTCCAAAATGTGGTTGACTACTCATTTATTTTATCCTCAAATAGTAAAATCTTTCACAATTTATCCATTGAGAAATAAAGGTTATGTTTCTCCATAAAATAATTAATTATTTTCATTGTATGATTCGTTGGAAAACAATTCATATTCCTAACAAAAGCATAATTTGAACACATACATAATTTAGATTCAAATACACTAGATCATTCAATAGCATTAGGCATAATGTACCGCATTTCAACATCCTTTACAACCTTACATATTATACAACTTGCATCATTACTTCACCTTATGATGTTTCACATTATTTTGAATTATTCTTTGTACATCATTATTACAATTTATGATTTAATTGATATTGATATAG
Source organism: Straminergon stramineum (assembly GCA_963920665.1). Lineage (NCBI taxonomy): Eukaryota > Viridiplantae > Streptophyta > Bryopsida > Hypnales > Calliergonaceae > Straminergon > Straminergon stramineum. The sequence goes on along the minus strand of OY987267.1, from coordinate 12,982,946 downwards.
GTAAAAATTGAATTTTAGAGAACATTATAACCTTCAACCTAATACATTGAAAACCAAGATAATTGATTTTTGACATTCATTTTCTACTTTCTATATTTATTTGATGTCCTAATCGGTTTGAAAGTTTACTAATATTGTATTCATTTGTTTCATTATTGTTTCTTTAATCATTCTAATATACACCAGCCCTTTTTTTTTACTTTTTGAGAAAGTGCCAAGATGGCGATCATTGAAAATTTAGTGAAGCATCATATTTCTATATTCATCCATCTTTTAGACCAAAAAACACTTTTCAATCGTATTCATATACTTCTTCATCCAAATTTGGCAATTTCATCCACATTTTTAATAGAATTGTAAAAAAATTTGGTGAAAAAAGATTACTTTTATTTGGCAAAATCAAGACATTTATTTTGAAATGGTGCAATTTGGCCCCATAGTGCCAAAAAAAAGGGTTGGTATACATTGTAGTTCCTAATCTTCCAAGTCCCAAGCCTTTTTAAAAATCAAAAACCACCCAAGACTACCATCTCAATTGCCAAGAGCCAAAACCTTCAATTATTGTTTATTTTGTGTCTTCCTTTGTAGAATCTTCCACTTAAGTCCTCAAGGCCTAACGACTTTTTGACAATGGAGGTTTTCAAAGGATTGTCCCACTCTAGAATTTTTTTGCACATGGATGTGCTTGAATTTTTTAATTTTAACCATGCAAAAATAAAGACTTCTTTGTCTAGTATGCATAGAATGATAGAATTAATTGTGGAAAAGATTGACTGTTGGGTTTTTAGATTATAACAATTCTGGATGATCAACTTTATAGGCAAACAATACAACTTTTGAAGACAAATAACCATAAGAGGATAAAGAAGGAATTTTTCAACCTCCCCCCCCCCCCCAAATTGTATTGAAATCTAAGGCAAATGTAGTAACTTTTAATTTATAAAAATGATAAGTAAAAAATTATTTCAAATTTTTACACATTTTCAAACAAAAGGAGTAGAAAGTCAAAACTCACCAAATTGTTTCTTGCAAAATAAAATAAAAATTATACATGCGTCAATTTTTAAAATTTAACAATTGATATTATTAACATATTTTTTCGAATATCTTCAAAAAATTGTAATCATTATAATTTTTGTAATCTTAATTACACCAGATTGAACCTTATATTTTTGAAATCGCTAAAATAAAAAATTGTAAGAAAATGTTAGATCCAATTTGTTCGTGCAGAATAAAGACTAGAAATGTACAAAGACAAGATGCACACCAATGCATTACTATGCTTAGTGCTTATTTTCAATGGAAAATTGTAAACTAAAAGGGGGTTTATCATGTGAAGTTTGAGCCTTAACTTTTTTGCTTTAAGCAGTTCATGCTTCAAATGTGATATTTCCATTTTTGAAAACCATTGAACAAATTAGGATTTAATATACTTATCATAATTCTTTACTTTACCAAATTTTCAAATTATTGCCATAATCTTGTAGAAAGTTTGTAATCGGACAATCATTTTAAAATGGAGGGAGTAGTTGAAATTGCCATTCATAACTAACTTTATGAAGCCTCTTTGCTAGATGGTTGTAAAAAAGACTTGCCATCTTTGTCTTAAAAAAGACTATTTCAATGAGCATTATTTGTCAAGCATTCAAAGTAGTATCTGTGTAAAAATTTAGGCCTATAAAAATTTATTTGTAAAACTTCCGAACAAATAAAGAGCAATGAAAAATGTCAAAAACATAGATAGATGTTTTATTTGTGGATGTTTTTTGATGTTTGATTGTTAGATAATAGTAAAAAACTTCAAAAAAATAGACTACAAAAATCCATTTTCTTTAACTTGAAGATGTTCCTTCTCAAACATTTCCATCTTTGTAGAAAGAAATAGTGTTTTTTGTAGTTGTACTAGGGTAGTGCACTTCGAGTACATGTAGAAGGTGGACACCTTCATATTTTCAGAATATCTCTTCATGGTCTTCTGTAACTTTAATAGAAGTCTTTGCCTCCCAATTTAGAGCCTCAAAATTTTCATTTTGGGATAATAAATAGTAGTAAAATCCCTCCATCTAGTAAAGATAGACATCCAATTTCGACCTATATAAAAATAGTATACTAATTTTTAAAAATTGGAAAAAAAATAATGCAATGTCTATAGCTACCGATTGTACCTTCATTTCAAATTTTATTCAAAATTGACATATGATACAAAAGCTATAAATAGAAAACCACTTACTCAAGGCCAAGGAGACAAATAAAAGACAATAGTTTCTTGTAATCACCCTCCTACCAAAAGTAACTTGACCTAAAAGCATTTGCTTAAGTAATTGAGCATTGTTTTAATTCTCAAATTACATAGTTTTTGGTTGGATCCTGCTACTAAAAGAAGGTGTCTGTTTGATTTTATTATGCATTCATAGAACTATGAATGAATAAACTCTAAATCCTTAAAGTATTTTAGAAGATTGTTTTAGAAATTGACCATGGACTCTTATCAAAAGAAAAATATGTTAGGTAAGAAATTTATATGGCTAGTCTCGAAAAAGGTCACAATTAGGATTATTTACCTTAGATAAATAAATTCCATTTTGTGTCCTATTTTGTTGCTCTTTATGAGTGACATTTTATTTCCATTTTTCAAATGTGAAAATTTTCAACATTGAATTTCTAGATTTCATAGTGAAATTTTTTCATTGACACGAATTTCTAAATAGAAGTGAAGGATTTTCTTGGAAAATATGTATTGTTCACATAAGAATATGAAATTCTTTTAATAAATCTACTTTTTAGCTATAGTACAAAGATTTCCTTTAATGGCCCTATTACATACTATATACAACAAAATGCAAGAACCTATAGAAGAATGAAAAAAGAGGTATAGTTTGCATTGTGCAACGAGGCACAAATTGATACATTTCACCTCAAAGGCCACATTAACATTTTTTGGCTACAATTTTTGCATGGATAGAAGAGTTAATGTCATATCAACTGTAATTATTCAATGCTCTTCATACTACTACCCTTAATATCCAATTGTTTGAATGTGTAAAATCTTAAGATTTGTCTTCATTTTTAATTTCATTTTGAGAATAAAATAGTGTACAATAAATATACAGCATTTCAAAAAATTTAGTGTGCTCATTTCTAAAATAAAAAACAGAAATAAATAGAAATAACATTTAATTTGTTTTTTTGTAAATTTTTCAGTTTCTAAATCAATTGTTTTTCCGTATGTTGGTTTGATGACAATCGTGATGAACTGACACGAAGTCCCAGGATGAACCAGGGCTCCGCTTGTCTGCCGGCCGATAACATCAATTTAGGGTTCCTCTTCACGTCTTTTCGTCTTCGCCGCAAGGTTGCCGAACCCCTGCCCTTGTTTGTTCCTTTGTCGCCTTGCATCATCACAGGCGTTCCTGTTTAGGGCGGTTACCCGAAGCAGGTACGTTGTTCAGTTTTAATTTCGTGGGGGAGACATCCCCTCCACTTAATTGAAATATCTGGAAAGTTGTGGGCTGAAAGTGTTGAACAGGGACACAAATACCGTCCAAGTAGTTGATCATTGGGACGCTTCTAAATGATTCATAGGATGTTCTCTGCTTGAATTATGTCATGCTTGTCTTGCCTTCCGTATGATCAATCTCCATGTGTTGTTGTCTACAAATTCTTGAGCAGCGTAATTTGACTAAAATCCGTGTTTTTGCCCTAACTCACTCACTATCATCAATATTCTGGGAAACAATCTATCTCCTTTAATTGAAAATCAATGGCTGCTTCCTGTTGATGAACTAGTCTCAGCCTGAATACTTTAGTGAGCGAGCTTGTAGTGGCCGCCGAGCCATTAACGTTGATGATGAGTACATCGATAGAGCCTCAGGAAATCTTCTTTGTCCAGGACAATGAAATTTCCATAGGCTTTTTATATATACAATGAGAATGTTAAGAACTCAGAAGAATAAAGTGTTGGCTAATTTCTGCACGTTTTGACAGGTTTGATATAATTGGACCTCGCATACATTCAAGGTCAAAATAGAGAATAATTTGCAAGCTTATTACAATTGCCAATGATAATGTCACATGATTGTGTCTATGTTTTGCATTATGCCTGTAGTCAGAAAATGATGTCATTGGGTTTGAAAGAGAGGGACTCACTACTAAATTCTCTTACTTCTGTTTGTAATATTGTGCATAATGATGACTGGAATTGGTAGCCTAACTTGTAGTTACTCTTGGAAGCAGGTCCGAGTTCACAATTGAGGCGTCCATCAATGGTTTCATTAGAAGAAACTAATTCAGCTGGATATTCCATCTATCGGGAAGGAGATGTTTAGCAGGTAGACTGGGGATGCTTCTGCATTGATAGTCGATGCTGATATTCTGTACCTGGTTTGGTTTCATGTTGTGGATATCTGCAAACCAGCTGAAAATAGACCTAAAGCTGTAGGTATCCTGGTTAATTTTTAGTCTATGTTATCATTCTGCATGCAGGGCACGGTATTCTCATTCTCCTGTGTGTAGATCCTCATGTTCTGGTTAGATTATGAAGAATATGCTTGTAATTTTTCATGTGTTGTAATATCATGGTTGGTGCAAATATCATTCCATCCTCGTGTAGCCTTCTTCTTCTTAATTTGTAGGCATGTAGGTCTCCGGATTTTTGAAGATATCACAGCCTCGAAGGTAGTCCAATTTTTTTCTCTTAATGTGTTGCTATATTTGAAATACACTTCTGTTGGAGTTGAGTCTTGAATTCCTGCTTACACATTAACTCAAATTTGTTGTTTATGGATATATGCAGAGAAAAGAACAAAAATGAAGGTGGTTGGTGTTATTGAAGCAACTTTAGAGACAATTTTTGAGCTGAATGTGAGCTTCAACAATGCTCTTCGATACCAGTAAGTCATTCAACACTAGCTTATGTGTTCGTATTCATAATGGAAGCAGTGCACGCACTTATGCAAGACCAGCTAAGTTGCTTTAATAGTACAAGGCTGCCAGACCACTTCAGGAGTTTGCCGAGAAAGTTAGAAATTTACTTGGTCACTTGACTTCAACTTCCCAAATATTTGATGTGAAGTATGAGTGTCTGATAATTACTGGAAATTGTGCCCTTTCTCTCAAGGGGGCATGAGGCCTGAATATGATGGAGTCTGTGAATAAGCTAGGAGCTGTGGATAAGTCTGTGAATGAGCTAGAATGTCAACTAATATTTTTGTTGAATGTCAACTAATACTTTTGTCGAATATTTGCTTGTAGGATGAACAACTCTCAATACGGAATTGAACCGTTGCCAGAACATTGTGACATGCAAGGCTCTCATCTCCTACCTCATTAACGACGGATGTGAAGGAACACAACAGTTGCTTTTGAAGTTCATTTTCCTGTGGATTGAAAAAGACAATTTCATGGTGCCTATTGAGACTGGATCGAAGATTGAAGAAAGGCAGAATTCAACTTATTAGGTAGCATTCATATTGTAGAATGAGAGCTGTTGAAGTTAGTCTTGGTAGTTGTGTGAGTGCCTGCGATTGTTCTCCTAGCAGTTGCAAAACTCGGATATAACGTGACGATTCTGTTGCGTTGGTTGAAGCGATGATGTTCATCCAGACAGTATTGGAATGTCAATCAATTTTTCATCCATGCTTGTCCATCAAATGTAGCAATTGCATCCATCCAAAAAACAATTTTTTCACCTATGCTCATCCATCCAAGGTGACAATTTCATGCATCCAAAAGTAAATTTCTCATCCACTTATTCATCCAAGTTAATAATTTCATCCATCCAAAAATCATTTTTTCATTCCTACTTCATCACATTGAACCAAAGTTTCCCTGTGAGTTCCCAGTGATTTTTTCCCGGTGTTCTAATGTAATTTCCGTGTGTGTCTCATTTTTCCCGGTGTGAGAAAAAATTCCCGGTGATACCTTCGGAACAAAAGGAAACACCGGGAATTCTTCCTGTTTTCCCCACTGGGAACTCGATATGAGCTCCCTGTGTTTCGCATTTGCAAGTGATGGTGTGCTTGCCTCGGATATTGCTAAAGATGCTTCGATACGCGAGGGACCTCTTGTTGGAATTGTGCGATGGGCCAACCGAAGCGCCCGAGGAGCTCTTAAACTCGGGGATCGGAGTCTTGACAAGGGAGGACGAAAGCATTCACAATCCTGAGAGTCTATGCAACCGATACAATTCTACTCCGCAACTGCAGAAGGATATTAAGTGCACTGCAGAGCTTTCTCCCACTATTGCAAAGAAAGATGATCTGGGGAGGAATCACTGCTTGGGCGGTCAGTCGGAGAAGGAGAAGGAGGAGATTTTCAGCAGAAAGGATACGGACATCAAACTGCAAGGCATTCTGAGCAAACTAGAGGTCTCGCAGGATTACGCCTTGTTGGCGAGGCAGGTGAGGCAGGAAGGAATCCCCAGTGTGGAGATTCTGCGGGGCGTGATGTCGCTCATCTTCGAAAATGCGGCGATGCATCCGGCTCAGTGCGCCATATACGCGCAGCTGTGCGTGCTCTTGAGCAAGCTGGAGCTGCCGGACTTTCCCGGAGACAAGACGATCACGTTCCAGAGTGTGCTACGTTCCAAGTGCCAGGAGGAGTTCGAGAAGTTGACGAAGCCGGAGCAGGCGGTGGAGCGCGACGGCGAGAAGGAAAAGCGAGAGAAGTTGCGGACGCTGGGGAACTTCAAGCTGATTGGCGAGCTGTTCAACGAGAAATTGCTGCCAGAAAAGATCGTGCACATGTGCATTCAGGAGCTGCTGGGTCAGGACCCAAAGGCCACCCCGGCGGCGGAGAATGTGGAGGTGCTGTGCCACTTGTTCAGAACGGCAGGGAAGAAGCTGGAGGAGAGCACTAAGTCGAAGATGGCGTTCGGCATTTACTTCGCTCGGCTGAAGGTGATCGGGGAGAGCACGGCGCTACCACCGCGAATTCAGAATATGGTGCGTAGCGTTTTCGACTTGAGGTCGAAGAAGTGGGTGTCTCCGCAGGAGGAGATGAAGGCGAAGAAAAGCAACAAGATCCGTGCGAAGGCGAAATTAGGTCTGCGACCGGAGACGATGGCACTTCGGAAAGGGAGACCAGCGGCTACTCCAAAGTTCTTGCCAGGGGGCGGAGGGAGGGTGCCTGGCATGTCTGAAGTTCCATAGATTCTTGGGATGCCTGGAATGCCCGGAGGAGGAGGGTCGATGCAGCTGGGCGACATGTGTCGGAAGGCTTCGTTGGACAAGGAGGCTCTCTTGAGTGTGCCCGTGGCCAGGAAGGTGATGGAATTTGGGGCCGGCAGAGTAGCGGCCATGCCCAAGCCCAGGTTGCCTGACCACTTTGGCGTGAGGGCGAACAAGGATAAATTTAACCTGAGAGACCTTTCGCAGAGAATAGAAATGTTTGACAAGACAGTAAGTGAATGAGCAATTTCAAGTTTTCCACAATATATCAGGAATGACGTCCTTCACAGGTTTGAGATGCAACATTATCACAAGTTCTGTTAGCTATTCGGTACTGCCTTCTCGATTGTATTACTGTGTCAATATATGTACATACTGTAGTGACGGAAGTTTGTGTTTGTGATGAACTTCCTCAATTTTGCTACCGTGCATGCCAAGTTTAGTTTGTACTAAACCTCAATGGCTTTTTGTAGATACAAATAGTATATCTCGGCAATTTGGATAGGACTTTGCTGGCTCCAATGCAGAACTTGTTGTAAACATTAAGGTCCTCCACAGATAGGCTCTTATACCATGTAGAACGTGGGTTTTGCAATGCGAGTCGTCTACTTAATCATACTCTTGTCTATCTCCTGTACCAAGCATGACCATACTTTTTCTGCAGAATGTGGTATACAAGCTGTCGCTCCCACCTCCACGTCCGTGGTCATTTCTCACTGCAATCATGTCTAGAGTTTGCAGTAGAAGAAATTTGCATATCATATCTTGCAGGGCGATTCAAGTGAAACTGAAATCTCAAGCATGTGGAGTAAGGCCAGCTAGGCTTAAAATGAAGGAGTACTCTTTGATTCATATCGACCTCACACCAACCTTCATGTGAGTGAAGAAAGTTAAGTTTGTATCTTTGTATCTTTGTATCTTCTGGATTCATGTGTACCGAAATGATGTCTGCTAGCTAGAAACTTACGTTAAGGTCCTCCGCATACAAACTAAAGTCACTATCGAAAACCTGAAATGATGGCGTTAAAAAGAACTTGGAAGAGAAATGAAATGTAAATGTGCCACTGAGGGAAATGCACTGAATAAGCATTTCAGATTGGTTCCCATTATTAAACTATCTAATTTATTGGTGGACCTTGGAGTAAGTCAAAAGGAGATTCTAGATTCTCTTGGCATGTATATTTTGGACATTGTAGGAATAAAGTTCTATGAATTTTTAGAGTGCTAAAAATACCCAAAATTGACCATAGGCTCTTATGTTCATAAGACTTACACATTACCCACAAATGTAGATTGGGCAGTTTTCACAATTAGTTGTAGTTATCATATTTATCAAAAGTTATATGCATAAACTAAAGGATCCTTTGGTTTTGCAGTCATTGATGATGAACTGTAAGGGAGGCAACCCATTTCTAGTACATACATAGATCTTCAAGGGAGGATTCGACAGTGGGGAAATTTTTGCATGTGCAGAAATAGAGTTCGTAAGAATTCCATAATTTTTCAGATTTATATTTCTTAAAATATAATTACTATGAATTTTTCAGGTGAAGATTCTGTTCCAACCATATTGGTCATGTAGACCTTATTTCTGACCAAGGGTTAAGCTTAGTTGCAAAATCCAACAAAGGTTGGTTGCAATATTGAGAATCTTGTAGCCAATCATAATGTGCCACAGCTGCACCGGGAATGCACCGGGAAGTGTGCCTGCATTAATCGTATTAATCACCCCACGCTGCCAAAATGGGGGCGGTGATCAGGAATGGGTTGCCTCCCTTACTGGCAGTCTCAAATCTTGGTAAGTTTACGGCCAGCGTTTTGGTTTTGAGCTACCGCTCCGTCTGACAGGTTGAGGCCTGTCCAGGCAGGTACCTCCAAATTTTAGTCAGGAAACTTGACAGTTACTGTTCCAAAAAAGAACGCTGTTTATGACAGTCTCAACTCCTGACAAGTTTATGACTTTTTCGACACATAGATAGTCACCAGAGTCTTGAAAACTGAATGGAACTCAGTGACCACATCTACAAAGTTTTCTTCCAATGCCAACAAGCATTCTATACTGGTCATAGAAGAAGCTTCAGTAGATTTTGAATCAATCAAGTGCAACAAGTTAGGTGTAAAACCAGTCAAAGCTTGTACAGACTTTAGTAGCTTTCCAGCAAATTTTGATAATGTACAACAGCCCAGATACATGTTGAGTCACGGACATGGTTCTCCAAACGCAACTTTCATATCCAGATGCTCTTCCCTGAATGCTTCGCACAGGGAAAGGCTTCCAAAGTATTTTCAGTGTCAAAACTTGAAACATCAGAACAAAACCAGCACTAGTCAAACTTAGCAACACCAAGCAAGGCCCTGCATGCCGCAGAATCGTCTCTGTACGTCATCTTTAAATGAGAACGAATAGAAGATTTCCATACTATTGTGCCTTCTCTAGATATTCTCCCAGCACCTTGGATGCTAACTTTCCAACTGTCAATCCTTGCTCCGCCGCATGTTTAGATAGACTAGCATGCACGTCTGCGTCCACAAACAAGCCACCTCTTCGGACTGCTTTGCGAGGCCCTTGATAGTTCTCGATGTACGTTTTACATGCGCTAAAGCCCTGTATAAAACGAACAGTTCCCAAATATGAAAAACTTAGAACATCATTACAAACATTGACGACATTGCTATATACAAGGTATTCAGTCTAAGTTTACTGAAAACCCTATATACGACATTTTCTGAGGAAGCAGATATGACTATTCTTCGAAATGATGTGTGGATTGGAACCACTGCATGACATTCCACCTCTTTGCCCAGTCAAAAACAGAGAAGAGAGACTGTTACCTGTCTAAAAACAAAGTCACCAAAACCCTCTTTCTCGAGCCTTTCTGTCTTCCACATGTAGAAAAGCGGCTCCAGCACTGACTCCATCTTATCTAACTTCACTCTGTCCATAAAAGTCTCTGCTATTCGAGTCTGATTCGGAGATCCACCCAGCCATATCTACAGAATCGTTCAGACACTAAGCATAAATACTCCCAGCAATATGATAAACACCAATTTAGCTGGAAAAGGTGCTAGTCAAACAATCATTGGATTCAGAATGCCATAAAGGTTCAATTCAATTTGGTGATGGCAAATATGCACCAGACATACCTGATAGCTGTTAGGTCCATCACCCACCAACCCAAGCTCAGCCATGTACGGGCGAGCACAGCCATTGGGACACCCTGTAATTCGTACTACCATCGACTCCGAAGCTTTCAATCCTACCTGCAAAGGAGAAGGGATTTATGAGCTCAACAGCAGAAAAGAAGCCAGTCTGCTTCCGGTCCAGCCCTAGACTGAATCTACAGCACTGGCTTGCGAATAATAAAATGACTATTGCATACATTGGACGCACGCAAGAATCAACAAGCAGCTTTATACAAGTGTCTCTTCTCCAAATAGAAACGTAAGAATTCCACGGCTCTTACCATAGAATCCTCTGTACGACACGTTTCTTGAAAACCTTCATATTGGAAAACTCAAAAACCCTACTCAAAAATCTTAAAATGACACTTCCTATAAGTGATGGGCCTAAACATGCTACAATTGTATTTTACAATTGTCTCGTTTTCAACATTGGACACCAGAGCTTTCTAAAATTTCAAAAAATTGCCGAGTCTCTTCCCTTAGGGTAAAGACAACAAAATTACCTTATCGAACATTGTCCGAATTCTCTTCAGAATATCAGGTGCTCCGCGTTCAGCTTCAGCAATTGCAAGCGGGCAGAGCGGCAACGCTGGGCATGCCATGGCTGTGATGTTCAAAGGATCCACGAATCTAGGAGCCTGACAACAGTCAAAAACAAGAGTTACGAAGATCAAACCTAAAAATGGATCACATAAAAGTCGGTAGTCCTCACAATTGAGTTGCTCTAACACTCACCAGAAGTCCAACATTAGCAAGCGCCTTGGTGATGCGAGACCTCCACGAAGGACGAATATTGCACAGGATCATGTTTTGGTTGGGAGTGATGTGAACATCGAGTCCATACTTCTCAATTACCTCCCTCAGTGCCTTCTTCGCTTCGCCTTTGATCCGACCATTTTCAACGTGCAAGCCAAAAAACAAACTGCCATCTCCCTGCAATAATCACCCATTCCCAATCAGATCTCCTGGTATAACAAGGAATTACAGTACAATAAAAGAGAAAACGTACAACATCATTCACCTGCTCATGCCAGCCCAAGTAGCTTTGAAACTTGAAGGGAGGAAGCTCTTTGAAGGGCTGAATGGACTTTCCGAAATACTGCTCCACAACTGTTTTAAATTTGTGAATACCCCACTCCTCAACCACATATTTCATTCTCGACATTCGCCGATCGTCCCTGCGACCATAGTCGCGCTGCGTGGCCACTATTGCTTTCACGACATACAATATGTCATCTTTGGCCACGTAGCCCAGCTGATCAGCCAGTCGGGGAAACGTTTGCTCCATTCGGTGCGTCCGCCCCATTCCTCCTCCAACCTGAGGATACAAGCACATAATTAGTGAGCCTCTCAAATTCAGATCAAGAAAAATAACTAAAGAAAAAAATCGCTCTCAGCTTTCCGCCTACAAGGAACGTCAGTTTCAGATGCTCAGTTGGAAATAACACGTCCAACCTGACGCAGAAACTGTTCCACAACTTGTTTCTAGAGTTCATACAATAAGGAAGAGTTAGAGCTCCTAGCAAATAAGCACGGCTCTGTCATCAAAACAAATAAAATCGAGAAAGAACGTGTAATATCATAGACTTTGTAATTGCCACCATAAAAACGAGAGACAAACACCCATAAAACCTAGTCAAACCAAACTTAACCCTACCAAACCCTATCAATCTTAACACCATGTAACGCAGCTTCGAACATAAACCTTATCAATTGCAACATTCTAGAACACCTCTGGTAGTAGATTCTCTACAACTGGAGTGAGGAAATCAAGGAAGTAGCATCCCATGCAACTAAAGAACTGCATTGATAAAGACACAATTTGCAGCAAAAGACAATCAGATCATCAAATCTTGTCAATTGCAACATCGGCAGATTTTCTAGGACACCTCAGAGAGTAGATTCTCTACAAGTGGCGTGAGAAGCTCAAGGAAGTAGCATCCTACGAAACTTAAGAACTGCATTGGTAAATGCACAATTCTGCGACCAAAGCCAATCAAACCACCAGGTCTTACATAGAGATTGTAGCCTTGGACGTCGCCATGTTCATCACTCATAACCACAATGCCGACGTCATTTGTCAAAACATCCACCGAGTTATCCCCAGGCACCGTCACCGCAATCTTAAATTTCCTTGGCAAGAACTGCACTCCATAAATCGGCTCCGGAGAGTTTTCGAAGTTAGTCCCATGCGAGTTGTCTTTCCTCGCAATAGTGACATCTTCCGCCTCCTCGTGCGTGATCTTCTCCCCATCCACCCAGACGTCAAAATAGGCCCCTGCTTGGGGCGCCAAGAGCGCGGCCATCTTCCCCGCAAGCTCCTGCGCGTGCACGTAGTCCTTGCTCTTATACGGCGCAGCAGGGGCAAGCACATTCCTGTTCACGTCTCCACAAGCACCAAGAGTGGAGCCCAGATTCTTAATGATGCTGCTCATGACAGTCTTCAGATTCGTCTTCAACACGCCGTGCAACTGGAACGTCTGGCGTGTGGTGAGACGTAGTGTGCCAATGCCGTACTTGTCTGCGAGCTCATCCATCACGAGGTAGAGACGGTTGGGGACAATGCCGGAAGGATTCTTCGTTCGAAGCATGAACTGGTAAGCCTTGTGGCCTGGACCGCGCTGCTCACGATTGTCCTGTTGGTAGCTACCGTGGAACTTGATCAGCTGAACCGCATCCTCGTTCACGTTGGGAGCCTCGGTCTCAAGCTCGTCCATCAGAGGGTAACGCAGAAAGCCACTGTTTTGCTTGATAATCTCCACCTTGCTACGCTTGGGAGGCATCGTTGTGGGAGGTCTCACAGGCTGTACAGAAGCCATCACAGCTCGCTCACATCAGTGTTGAGAGTGCAACAGCATTTTCGCAATACGTGTATTGCATTGTAGAATCAAAATCAAAATCTGTCGGTTAACAGTAACGAAGCAACCCTCAAACTTATGTACACTGATAAGATAACCACATCCAGAACAGTCACGAAAGCGCCACTTGATCGAATGCTCAGCGAGTGTTCATCAGCTTAGTCAATATGCCCCTATAGTGGACGAAAGTGATTGTAGAACGCGTATCAATAAAACTTTGACCCATCATAACTTCCGCATTCAGTATCTAAATAACACATTCTTTGGTGCTTTGGAATCCTCACGAGAATTCTCATCCGGTTGCTAGGAGAATCCTCGATCGTTTGCCCACAAGAACATATGAAAATCGGACTGGTTCCATAATAGGTGAAGCCATTGGCTGGCCCTAAATTGACCAAGTATTCCCATCAATCAATTCCAGCTCGTACTTTGACCCATCATACCTTTTGCAGACAGTATCCAAATAACATACTCTTTGGTGCATTGGAATGCTCACGAGAATCCTCATTCGTATGCCACGAGAATCCTCGTTCGTTTGCCCACAAGAGCATATAAAGGTTCGACTGGTTTACTAATAAGTGAAACTGTTACCTGACCCTCAATTGACCAAGTATTTCCATCAGCCAATTTCGTCAGGTACCGTTTGTCAAAAGCAGAACCAGGACCAATGTATATCCCACACTTGCGTTCTACATACGCCCATCACTAAGTTCACATACGATGTAAAAAACAAGAATCCAATTCTCATTCCAAAACGACTCAAAAACGCAGATGAATTCGATTGCGACGATCACCAAATTCACCCACAAGGGACACATACCGTAGCCACAGCACGAATACCAAGCGACGAGGCCCCTCCACTCGTCATCGCGGCTTGCGCTCCTGCCGTGGGCTCCCCATGCTTCCCGACTCGCAACCCCACGAAAGTGGCGAATGGCGTCGCGGGCGACTGGGCCACGGCGGACAACCCACCGCCCAAGCCCATGTTCGACGAGAGCGGCGGTTCCAGTTGCGCAATCTCCCACCCTCTCAACCTAATCCCCAATTGGGTTCAGCCTAGTCTGATTGCGGAAGCTCCTGGCGTGCACGGTGACTGAATTCGTGGAGGCCACGTAAGGATGGGACGAGCGCGATGGAGGAAGAAGGCGAAATGGTCATGAGAATGGACGAGGGGGCAGGCGTCTGCAGTGCGAGAGGCAGGGGAGCCCGGCGCCGGCGCCGCCGCGGACGTCACGGGCAAGACGCAAGCTAGCGGCATCTTCCGGTTTTGTTCTTTCCTCAGTTCTGTTGTCGCTTCGAATGCTGAAGGCGTAAGAGCATCCGCACCGGCACTCACCAAATTTGATGCGCTAAAAGTTTATATGTATTTTTGAAGAACCCTTCAAATTCTTGAATGTCCACTACACTCGTGCTCACCAAACACAAAATTTTTTGATTATGAGTTCTTTTCCATAATTATACCTCAAAAGATAGTTTTTTTTATAATTTTTTTGGACAAGGTTTTCATAGTCACAATTAAATCCATCAAAAAAAAAAATTTCTACTAATATTGGTGCTATATTTCAAAAGCCACCCTATTTGTGCCACTAAATTTTAGGAGTGTACATGTCAAATTTTCAAGTATATTCCACTATTGCAAAGTGACTAGACCATAGATTCCAACCTTATTATTACGTTGGTTTATTGGTTTATCCTATGCTTTAAAGCAATTTTATTCTTAAACTCCTGGGATCCTTTTTTATCAAAAAAACACTCAAGAATCTACCATTTCTAGTGTAAGGAGCAAAAATTAAAATTTAATTGCCCTTTCTTCATTTTCAACCATAGGATCTTGTACTAAACTAGTATAATAATGTATGAAAGAAATTTAATAAACTTTGACTATATAGATTGCAAAATATTATTGTTAAATTAAAAAATAAAAAATAAAAAATTGCACTGTATCTGACTAGATTATAAGAATTTGAATCTTCTTAGCTTAAAATTTTTCCATTGCAAATTTTAAACTAAAAAAATTGTATGTTGAAGAATTAAGTTTAAATCTACTAATTTAAAAAAGAAAACAAAAAACATTTTAATTTTGATTTGTTAAAAAATTATTACATAACAATAGGCATGTAATAGAAAGAAAAATAAATCATCGATAGCTCTGAGATGGAATTCAAATACACTAATTCTAATTTGAGATTGTTCTAGCAAGCATACTAGACCTTGTGGTACTTTTCCTTTCTAAAAATTCTGAAAATTGGCTTCTAAAATAGATTCAATACTTTATTTGAACAAGAAGATGACATGATTGCCACAAAACAAGAAGCATCATAACTTTTACATTGCAAATCCAAATTGAATGACTCCAAGCTTCCCATGTAATTTACGAGAACCCAATTCTTAAAGTTTATAACTATTCCAATTTATTGTGGATTTTGTTTGTTGCCTAGTAAGTTCAAACATGTGCTTAGGATGGCATAACTTTTTCTCCTTAGGATCCAATTGCATCATTTCAAAATAAATCTCTACTTTTTGCCAAGTAAACATAATCTTTCTTTCACCAAAAAGTTCCATTTCTATTTTAGATCTGGATGAAGTTGCCAAATTTGGATGAAAAGTGCATTCATGAATATAATTGAAATGTATTTTCTGATTCAAAAGATGGATGAATTGGTAGAAATAAAGTGGATCACCAAATTTGAAGTGATCACCATCCTTGCACTTTCTCAAAAAGTGAAAAGAAAAGGCCCTGGTATATAAGAATAGAACTCCTTCCGAGCTTGGAGTAAACTCAGAAATGCCCCAAAGTGTTCACCCTGGAAACTTTACATTCACGAGGTTTCTGTTTTGCTTGGCTTGCAAGATATGATTAACAAATTTTAGTTCTTTCAACTGCAAAGTCTAGACATTTTTGCAGTGAGAAATAATCAAGGACGTGCAAGAGGAAGAGATTGAGTACTACAACATTCTGCAGCAATCAGCATCGTAACGATTTGCACAGAAGACAGGAGTACTATATAAGACATTTGTTCAAAAAGCTAGAATCCTCGTGTGTACAAAACCCAGAGGTCGTGGAGCAGAGCAGACTTTGCTGAGTCCTACCTCAAGTACAGGACCCTAGTGTGTTTACAGCAACCTGACATTTTATTGGGGATTGTACTTGACAAAGTCCTATCCAGACTAAGGGAGCCGACCTCTTACTAATCACATACCCCATTTGGCAACATAGGGTGGAGTAATTCCAATCAGCAGCAGATTAGCAACAATTAATGCTGACACAGTTCCCAGGTAGTTCGTGGTGCATTACAATTGGCTACAAGACTCTCAAATTTGGACCCAGCCCTTCTTGGATTTTGCAACTAGCCCTTGGTCGAAAAGAGGAAGGTCTGTATGGCCAATATCGGTAGAACAGAATCTTCAGCTTAAAAATTCGTAGTAATTATTTTGTGAAGGAAAAAAATCTGAAAAATTATGGAAACGTTATGAACTCTATTTCTGCTCATGGGAAAAATTTCCCCACTGTTGAAACCTCCCTTGCAGTATGTGTATCTGCTTAAGTGGTCAGAAAGAGGTCGGCTCCCTTAGTAAGAGAGGACCCTGGCATATTTACAGAAAACCTCAGCATTCTCTAGTAACACTTTCAAGTCAGGATTAGGGGGACTTCATCTGCAGGGCCTTCAAAAGCATCAAAGTAAGAAAAAAGAAACACTATACAAAACTCCGGATCTTCTATATAGTACTCCGTACAAGCTAAGCTTGGCACATATATGATGCAGTAGTAAACTTGCGGATGTAGCAATTAGCTGAACTTGTGAAACTGTTGAATCTCAAACTGTGAAGAACGCCACATAACCTGGAAATTGCTGATACGATGCACTTACTTGCCATACATTTGCACTCTCTGCAAAAGGCTTCTCAGGTTGAAATCGTCCTTTTTCGGCCTCCTGTCAAAGTTGTCGTGGAACGTGAGCTCAGGCGTCGCCGCTGCTCTGCCGGCCCCAAATTCCATCACCTTCACAAGGTCACTGGCCACGGCCACGCTCAAGAGAGCCTCCTTGTCCACCGAAGCCTTCCTACACACCTCGTCCAGCTGCAATTCGCTCTCCTCCAACTTCCACTTTGCAACCACAGCCTTCAGCACGTCCTGCTGCAAGAAGTCATCGTCTAGCTTCCATATCGCCTCCTTCACCAGCTGAAGCTCCACAGCCCTGGACAAAACAAGCTCAGCCAATAGGCCTCCCAACAGCTTCGGAGCCAATGGCGTATCTAACGCCATGTCTTCCAGCTCCTCCGGCACCCGCAACAAGCCCTCCTTCAAGTCCGATCTCGTGATCACCTTCTCCGACTGCAGGTGCACCAGCAGCTTCAGCAACAAGCTGCACTCCTTCTCTCGCATTTCCAGTGCTGTAGCGATCGCCAGCCGCACGAACTCCGGATGGAATCTCGGACTGTTCGGCTCGTGCACGCACAGCAAAGCCTCGTCTAGGTCCACGATATCCAAGTACTCCTTCACCAGACTCACCGACATCCTCGTCAAAGTCGGCGTCGTTGGCTTCGCCACTGCCGATCGCGTGCCCAGGGAAACATTCAACTCGGACCGTCTGGCTTGGAGAAGATCCCTGGCACCCACACCGCCGACACTCACCCTCTGAGAACCGAACCTGGGCACCTTCGTCGTCTTCAACTCCTCCAGCGGAGACACCCACTTCTTCGCCCTCAACTTGTCCAAAACGTTACGCACCATCAACTGAAGTCGCAAAGGCAGCGCCGTGCTCTTCCTGATCACCTCCAGCCGCATAAAGTACTTGTCTACCACCAACTTCCACTCGGGGCTCTCCGCTAGCTGCTTGCCCACCGTCGTAAACAAAAGGCACAGCGCCTCCACGTTCTCCTCAACTAGGGTACCCTTCAGGCACTGCCATATCAACCACAGGATGCACGTGTGTACGATCTTCTCTGCTAGCATTCTCTCGTTGAAAAACTCCCCGATCAGCTTGATGTTCCCCAGCATCCGCAATTTCGCACATTTCTCCTTCTCGTCTCGCTCCACCGCCTGCTCCGGCTTCGTCAGATTCATAATCTCTTCACGCAACGGCCTTCGAACACCCCCTGGCAACTGTTTAGCAACAGCCGACGGAACGTCACCGGCTTCTCACCAGCCAGGTCAGAAAACTCCGGCATCGCCTTGCCTAATTAGACACACAGCTTCACATACAACCCGGGTTTCATCACCGCCGCGTCGTAGATGAGCGAGGTGACGGCTACGAGATCCTCCACTGAAGTCATTCCGGCCTGCGCAAGCTCTAGCACTAGCTGCTCCGCGAGCTTCTCGTAATTCTCTGGCGTCAGCTTGTTGAGAATGCGCTTCGCCGTGCTACACGCAGTCTCCTTCTCTGACTGGGTGCCCCAAGGATCCTTACATCCCTTGTCAATTGCGGGAGGGAGCTCCAGGGGGCCAATCTCCTGCGTCTGAGTACAATCGAATCCACAATTGCCATCTCTCTTGTTCCTCTCGTCCTCTGTTACCTTCTCATAGAATTTAGATCCTGATGCTCCAGCGCAGATGGTCAAGCCTTCGATATCCCTGTTCTCGAGCTCCTTTGGAGCTTCTGTACAAGCATCGCGAAAGCTTAACAAACGGTTGCTATCGTAGCGAACTCTGGCACGCGACGACCGAGGAAACGACTCCATGTTGCTCGCATCACAAGTTTTGTGGACGCAACCGATCAGAGCTGCAGCGGTGTTGTCGGCATGAAACAAGACCCCTGCTTGGCGCCGGCAATGCTTTGCCTCCTCCCTAATTTGTGATATGGTAGGTCCCTATGGAAATCTACGCCGGTACAAGGCAATAGCAAAAGATCATAATATAATATTTTCCCACCAGGGTGAAGGCTCGTTGATAGGGCGTGAGAGGAAGTGGAAGCAGAAGAGATTTGTTTTGTTTCTGTACATGCTCACATGCTCTTAATCGATTACTGTATATTGGACAGTTTTTTCCGTGTAAATGAAGACCTCCAAGCATCGCCGCTTCTGTTTCCGCTTCGGAGAAAAAGCGAGTTTACTGACACTTCCGCTCACACCTACATTCAGGCCAAAAAAGGGCATTTGTAACACTATGACAATATAGACAATTTTGCATACAGTAGTGACATTCAAGGAGTTCGAGTTACAAATTCAAGATTACGGTGCGGAACCATTTTACACTTGTCAAGCCCCTTCTTGTAACATACATAAGGAGAGCGAATTTTGAAATTTATACGTCCTTTCAACAATGGTTGGAATGAGAACAAAGGATGTGCTACTATAATGGGTGATACTAACCCTTAAACGATGGCCTAGGAACTCACTTTTGAACACTCAACTAGATCAATAGGCTTACACTTCTCCAAATCTCCTTTTTTGCTGGCTATGCGCTCGGGAAGATTGTGGATAGACAAACTAGACTTGGATGCAAATGCAACGAGTAGAATGAATTACAACTGCTAAACACCTTGAATAAAATCAACCAAATTTAGTCAATTGGCCTCTTAGCAGTTAAGGATGTGTGGATGTATGGGAAAAGAATATCAACTATAACACCCCCCCTGTGTGTAATCTGTAGCTACATGTGTACAGGAAGAACCTATTGAGCAGATCATTTCACCAGCTCTTTTGGTACAAACTTGAACCTTGTTACCCACGCTATATACCTTGTCGTGTTTCTCGTTGATAGCACTCGCTGCGGCTCAAGCAGGCAGTAGCAGCATGCCAATTCCGATCGCAGAGAATGGGACAGTGAAGTTATCATCAAGTGGAAGAGGTAACGACTCCACAATTGCAGAGACAAGGGCCACCCCTACCGACGCCAAATACATTCTCGGCGTTGCAATGAAAAAACCGAACGCCGAAAAGTAAGCCAAGTATCTGCGTCGGTCCACACAATTTCCAACAAAGAGAAAATCAGCTCAGACTTCAGGTAGAGGATGTTATTTGCGCCACCTAAGGTATAAAAACATACGTAGGAGCGAGATCTTCGGAGCCAAATCTGTTGAGTTCAAACTCTTATCACTATGTAACAATTTCTTATGCAATTTAATAAAGGAAGGTGATAGACCACTTTCAAATGCAAGTGACAGAAAACCCCATTTGCACTCAAATGCCAGTGACTATAGTCATTCCGTTAAGGGTATGAACGGGTGAGTTATTGTTAGTACTCCGTATTAGGGATCAGTGAAGGAGACAGGATTGGGTCCATCACAGTTTTAGTATCCTCAAAATCCTTCATACTATCTAGAAAAATCTGAACAGTGAAGTTCAGAAAGCAAATTGGTCAAGAGAGCTCTAATTCACCAGAAAAACGTTTGGATATTTAAAAATATTCAACGATGGCCACATACCCCATGCACGCGAGAGAGGCCATTACGAAGAAAGTCACGGACCCAAGGACTGATTTACTGCTGTTGTATGGCAGCTTGTGTTTACCCCATTTCCTGCCCACAATATCCGCAAAGCCTGCACCACTCACATCAAACAAGCTCAGGCTTGAAGAGATTGTTACTGCTATTTATTGAGGAGATCAACTTGAACACCACGTACCATCTCCTGCACACAAAGTCGCTACTGCACATGCACCAACTGGTGAATTTCGCCAGAAGAAAAGAGTCGCCACTGTGATTGTTATTGCGTAATAGAGGGGACCCCGCAACAATTCACTGCTCAGCATACACACAGCAATTTTCAGCAATCGGCGGTTTAATGGGGACTAGAGAAATAGTGAAGAGGGCCAGAGACAATAAGAAGCCAAGGACAATGCGAAATCCTTCAGATGAAATTCCATAGTTATTAGACCCCCAACCTCTTAGTATCCTGTGTTCACAATTGCACAACTTTTGGAGAACTAGGGTTTTACATGATGACAGATGTATAACGCGCCAATATACATTGCTAAAATACAACTTTGAACTTTGATAAATGTACGATCTTTTAACACATGGATGGTCGACTGCTTGAGAACAGAATGGAACTCACTCAGGGACAGAATCTGCATAGTTTTCTTCAAAATGAATGTAAAGAGAACTTAGAATTTGTAGTTAATACCTTTGGCTGCCTTCTCTGCTTATAGCTTTCACAAGAGCTTCGTTCTTCCAGAGACCAAGCCCTAACCCAAGCATACGCAGCCCATTTGCAGCAGGAGCAAAAGCTGCCAAATACTTTGCAAGCGGAGCTACACTGCAAGATGGACAACAAAGAATGGACTTTATGCATTGAAGCATAAGCTAGAAAGCTTCGTAAACTGATTCACTTTATCACATAGGTATGCAAATCCAACCTCCTTAAACTTTTCATTAATTCTAAGATTCAAATGGTCCTCCATTAAATACGATATTGGTCTAAGTGAAAAGCCATTTCAAGGCAGAAGATACTCTACCGTTAGATACCTGATCCGTCTCCTATTGACTGACCATCGGCAACTCATCTATTGGACTTATTGGAAAGTAATACAAGCATGACTTGGCTAATTGACTATAGCCACTGATCTTGACTGGAAATGGGGTTGTCTACTTTCGCTTTTAGTAGTCTACAACCTCCCACTATGAAATTGCGTAAGAAATTCATACATAGTGATCAAAATTTGACCTCAACAGATTTTGCCAATGTACCCAAAGATCTCTCCACAGCTCTCTAGCGATTTCACAACCACAATACTTTAAATGCTTAATGTGGTCCTTACCTGAAGAGAGGCCAAAACAGCATAAACAACATCCCAGACAATATGTGGCAGAGCTTCCGACTCAGTTTCTGCACATCTTCAAACAAGCGGCTAATCGCAAGTGTCTCTATCCTCAAGTAGAAAAATCTTTTCAAATAATCCTCAAATCAATCCTCAGTAATATCCTCAGAAAATTATAGTGTAATCATCAGTATTACCCTCATAAATTCAAAAACCTTATTCAACAACCTTAGGACGCAACTATTCCTATGATT
Source organism: Straminergon stramineum (assembly GCA_963920665.1). Classification (NCBI taxonomy): domain Eukaryota; kingdom Viridiplantae; phylum Streptophyta; class Bryopsida; order Hypnales; family Calliergonaceae; genus Straminergon; species Straminergon stramineum. The sequence continues at coordinate 12,960,787 of OY987267.1, read as the reverse complement.
ACACGTTGGAATTCTTTCAGGCATAAGAAAGCCACTCTTAACAATATGTCTCAACCTGATTTTAACACATCTCACATTACATTGGACCCCCTATCTTCCTCCATTTCCAAACCAACACCAAACCCTAAACCCAATCATGCTTGCTTGCAGACCATAAGTTCAAAAATAACCATGAAAAAACTAGAACTAGAACTAAACAGAGCAAAGTGATTGCAAAGTCACACGTATTTTACCTTCTCAACAAGTTCCCTTTTGGCCAGCTCGTCAAAAAACTGCAGAATTCCGAGAGCTCCAGCCAGAGTCACCGCCGCAGCAACGAAGTCAGTCGCATTGAGGCCTTGAACAGCCACCGGAACAGGAGCACCCAGACTAGGTGCCGTCACCAAACCCGAGCTCCACAGCAATGCAGCTGATGAGACTTTCCTCCAGTCTCCAGTTTCTCGTGAACACAAACTCTCCCAACAATCTCCCCGTAATCTCCTCCAAATCTCAGAAAAACCTATCCTACTGGAACCTAAATTTGATCGATCACATGACGGCGAAACCTCCTCACCAAAAACATCAAAACTTCTCCTTCTGGAACCTAAATTTGGGTGTTCACATAATGACGAAATCTCCTCACCACCAAGCTCAAAATCTCCTCCAGAACTTGCATAAATACTCAACCCAACCTGGTGACTTCTCCCAATTCTTCCACCATTTCTCCGCAAATGCGCACCCAAGTCTGACTCCCGAAAGAAGAGCTTACAATCCCGGGAAGCGCTCACTCTCGGTGACCCAAAAGAAGAGTAGTGCAGCTGCAGCGCCATGTGGGGATCGGATCAATGCAATATCAACAAGGAGAATACTGAAATTGTTGTAGCGATGGCTTGACTAAACTTCAGCTCAAAATGTTAGAATAGCAACATGATCTCGTTTCTAAAAATGATTCTTCTTCTTCGTCGTCTTCCTCATGAGCACTGCTAAACTTATTTGCTTGCAGAATTGGCCGCAATGGGAGTCTTTGAGTGTGCGTGCGTCTTCTAAGCTCTGGGAGCTTCTTGCGGAGGTAGTGTGTAGGGAATGTACGGATGGTGAACATTTGAGGGGTGAATAGGGGTGGTTCTTGAGTTTCTCGGCCAGTGAGATCCTGACACTTATCACCTTGTCACTTATTGGCGCGTTTGTCGGACATTATATCCTCATCCAGAAGGTTGTTTCACTTCGCATCTGGGAAGGGAACTGGGAACAGTGGGAAGGGAACTCGGCAGCCTTTGGGGGGAACAATAATCCTTGTCTTGGCCTCAAGTGCAAATATAAGGTAGAGATATCTAAAATGGATAACTAAAGCATTTCAATCTTCAGGATATGGGGAATTTGTTGAGAAACTGAGCTCAATGTGTGCAAAAATAAGGATGATGATGAGTGCAAAAAAAAAGGGATTTTTTTATTCCTTCAAGAATGAATATTTTATTCAATATTAATGTGGATTTTTCATTTGGATCTATCCATGTCTCATAGCTTCATCTAGAACACTTAGCTTTGGAATTTGTTCCTAATTAAGTGAGCATCCTACAACCACACACTATGAATAGGTGTGAAGAGAGATAAATAGACAAGAAGATGAAAAGAGAGAAATCTTTTTCAATCAACAATACATGCATCCAATTGTATACTACAATTGAACCCCCTACTACATTTTAGATATCTCTACCTTAGCATATACGTTTGGAGGGACCAAGCCATATAAGTCAAAATAGGTTAAAATTTGTGTGAGAGAGAGTGATATATTATTCAAAAAAAACTAGATGGAACTACAAACCTAAATTAGGAGGTCTATGAAGTGACCATTTACTTGTTGATTGCAATTCTACAGAAGATAAACTCCTTGATACAAAAATATAATGGGAACAAACTCAAAAATAATTCATATTATTTAGACAATTATGAATGCAATTACATTAGATACACTTAATTTAAATACTAAAATGATGAAATAGAACTATTTGATTCACATTATATAATCTTTTACTTGAATATTCGTGCAAAACACAAAAAACACAAATCCATGTTTTAATGCATAAATTCTATGTTGATGAAATGTTTTTAAAATTTTCAGTGGAATAAATTATAAAGATACATTTAGTTTCAAATGAACAAATTACCATCATCTATCATTTGGAATGATTTAAGAATACCATATTTTTATAATGTAGAAGCAACTACATCTTTTTAATATTATTGAACAAAATACTCAAACAAAAATTGAAAAAAAAAATTTACAAAATTAAATCATTCAAAAGACTTGTATAATAACTTAATAATTTGGTGAAAAGTTGTTATAAAGATTGTAAATGGTAAATTAAAAAAGAAACATTAGAAATTTTTTATCATGAATATAGTCTAGGATTTAGGATTTAGGGTTATTCAATTTTTAAATTTCAAAAATACCAAAATTATTTTGTGAAATAAATTAGAGATCAATTGTAAAATAATGATTAAAAAGACTAGAGATTTGAATTTTAAAATTGAGTCTTTGAGAGAGAAAAATCTTTGTAAGACTAAATAATAAGATTTATTTAGTAAGTATTCATTCCATGAAATATATAAGTTATTAGTATAATTACTATAATAAGAAAAAATGAATGAAGATATAGAGTGTCAAATAATAGTAATGGAAAAAATCTATAACTATGTTCTTATTTAAATAGGAAAACCTGTTTTTTAAATTTTGTATGAACTTTCTATTAGAGAAAATAATTTGATACAATAACGCTTGATTTTGACAACTTCAATATAATATGTGTTCTAAATTTACTTACATTCACTTAAAGAAAATTGTATTGTAGTGAACAAAAGCTAGGTGACATTTTTGTTCACTGCAATACAATTTTCTACTAGTGATTATGTCTATATCATTCTCAAATTCATCACTTCTAAGATAGGTTATATTTTAATTTAGTAGAAGAAATTACTTTGCACTTATTAAGATTATTTTAATCTTCTAAATGAAGATAAAACTAAGATTGATAATTCACTAGGTGACCAAAATTAAGTCAATTTTTTTGTAAAATTACTTTCTAAACACTCCTAAAAATTCTAAACTAAAAAGTATCAATTGTTGTGCAAATACCATTTTAGAACATACAAATTTACTAAACCAATTTGTTTTCAAGAATTATTTTGTTACATCACAATATTGTCAAATAACTTTTTACAATACACATAGTCTATATTTTAGATTTTATCAACCAATTTTGATTGACTAGAATCCAAGATGTTTTGGAACTTATGATTCTTCCCAAAAAAATATTTGCATGTTACATTACAAAATACAAACACTATAGAAATTCAAAACATTTTTTTTAAATTGAAAAATTAAGAAAATTCACAATAATAAAAAAATGATGGGTATGATTCAACAAAATTGCCCAAAAATATTGTAAGAAAATTATGCCGCTTCTTCTTCTGGTGGTGGCGAAGATTCTTCAGAACTTGGTGCTGGTGATTCGGGCCTTGGTCCTAATATTGATATTGTTTCCTCAAGCTTCAAAACAGCTTGATCAACCAATGTTGGATTTGACCTAAAGAAATCACATCATAAAATTCGTAAATCATTTGAAACAATTAAAGAACCTTATAATGTTGCTTGCAGACACTAAGTGTTTGATGGATGAAAACACTAGAAGAAATTTGCATTTGCCTCAACAAAATCTACATGACGTGTTTATTGAGGCAAACACAAAATTTGCATTGAAAAACGCAGAAAAACGTAGATTTTGCATTTGCCTCCAAGAACATGTCATGTAGATTTTGTTGAAGCAAACACAAATTTCTTCTAGTGAAAAGAATCCTTCTATGAAGGACCAAAGTCAGTAGGGGTTCATCTTTGGAATTTTCTGTGAAAAGGGGAGGTCTTGCACAATAATTTGACCTCTAGTAAGTGCTATTTGGAATTTTTTAAGCAAATGATTCACACTCTACGATAATGGATGATTTCACCCGTGACCAACCTTTCCTTTTGGGATTAACAAGAACGATGAAAATACATATTCAATATTGATTTCTAAATGGTGTAATTTGAAATATTATATACACAAGGCTAACTCAAGGGCATCTCAAGAAGCATCAAATGAGCATGATCTATACTAATAAAAAAATGCCAATTTTTTGCTATTTTCATAATTATACCAAAGAAATTTAATTTGAAGGAATACAAAAATTGATAGAACACATGATATTAACAATGTCAATGCTATAGATGATTTTCCATATTTAAATGATTGAAAATGGATATGAAAGGAAATTAAGGACATTTTAGTTGTCACTTTTGTAGCAATTATAAATGACAAAACTAATGGTTTAGGCAATGACATATTGGACCCTATCATTAGAAATGACCTAATTTTTATTAGGCTTTGTTGGCAATTGAAAGAGGGTTCCATACAAATTAACTATGAATTTTCAAAGTGCTCATCATAGGTGACAAAAAATTGACCCCAATATCTCATATTCATACTATATATATTGTTTGGCAAGAATCTATAGGAAAATGGTTTTGCAACAAAATTCCAATTAGTTGTGAGTATCTTATTTTAAAGTAGTATTACTACCTATTTGTACTATTGATCTTATTGAAACTTAGACTATGATGCCACCAAGATTTCAAAACAAGAATTAACAAGGTTCTTATTGTACATGTGTGTCAATTAGGTCATTGCGCAAAACTTAACCCTATAATGTCGTTGCAAACACTAAGTGTCCAATGGATGACAAAGAATCCTTCTTTGTAAGACAAAAGTACAAATATCTACCTTTGGAATTTTATTTGAAAAAGGGAGGTCTTACACAAGAGTTTGACCTCTAGTGTGTGCTTGTGGGTTTTTTTAAGCAAATAATTCACATGGTATTAGAAAGGATGATTTCCACTGACATCCTAGCATTCCATGATCAAAGTAACTATTCTTAATAGGTGTAGTTCCCTAATTGCTAAGTATGATTTGAATCTTGTTACAACATTTGCAATTACTTATACACATCTACAAATGCTTTTTATTTTTCTACAAATTAATTTGGTAAAGTACTATTACCAAAGTTGAGTCATTAGTTTTGACATCAAACCTGACAAGTTCACCAAGGTTTGTATGGACTTTGTTAAATTTTTCAAATGGATCAATTTCCTCAGGAGGCAAGCCTAGAGCTGCTCTCTGTGCTGCTTCTGCGGCTGCTTTTTCAGCTGCCCGCTCTTTTTCTATCGTTAAAACTCGATTAGAAAGAAGGTCTAATTTGATATTGAAATCTTTTTGGAGGGCTTCATTGCCGACTTTTATAAATTCATAAACTGCATCTATATCAGCCTGTATTGTTTTACAACAATTAATTTTACATTTCTATTGGTATTACATACTAATAGGTTGTTATTAATTTCTATTAAAAATAAAACAAAAAATTTAGTTCAATATAAAAATATATATAAGAAAATTGAGTCACTTACTTCTATTTTTGTTGTTGTTGCAAATAAAAGATCAAATTTTCCAGCAACATATTTTCCTTGCTTAGCTAATTTTATTTGAACTATGGATGGTGGGTTTTGTTCACCTAGTTCTTCTTGCTTTTCTTCACCCTCTTCACCTTCTACTTCTTCTTCATCAGACATTTTCTTATTTTTTCTTAAATCTTAAACGGAATACCTATATTTAATCATATTTTGATGATATGCTGAATCCATTGAAAAAAATTGTAAAGTATAACAAGATTTTATCAAGACCTTTTTCCCCATGTATGCATAGTTTTGTCTTCAATAGTGTTTAATGAGACATTATTTTATGTAATTTATTGGAAATTTGACATACATCGAATTGAACCTTGACCTATTAACATGAGTGAGAGCCTCTCTAGAAATAAAGAAATGACTTTGGATCATAGCTTTCCAATGCTCAAAACTTGATTTATTTCAAAATGGAGATGATTCAAATCAAATTAAGTGAATCTCTATTGAAATTTGTTGAAATAATGTGCTTCTCATTGATTATGGTTCAAGTGTTTTGAATAATTACGATAAACTAGTTTCATATTAAGCTTGTTTCCATAAAATTCCAATGTCTCTAAATTTGAAAGGAATTGATAATATATGCAATTCATATAAGGCAAAAAGTCTATTAAGTTTATAGAATTACTCATTTAACATACTACAATTTGATGCAAGTAATCTATTATGATATATGATTCTCTACATAAGACAATTGTACTTTAAAATAGATTGATAAATGTAAAGAGGGTTTGTTTTAAAAAGCATCTTCAAGTTACATCATCTTCTACTAGAATTTTCAATTGCGTCAATACAATGCATTTAGGTATTTTTGTCCTAATGACTCATTGGAAAAAAATTGGTTTGAAGTTTCATATAATTTTAAATTGACTACTTTGGCTTTTAATACAATATTGAGAACCCTAAAAGACATAAGATTTCTATAAATAATATAGTACACTTTTCAGATCTTAAAGAATCCTAGAAGTCATTCATTGAAAACTCTCTATCTTTTACAACATGACATTCTCAATCACTTTTTTTTGGCTAAATTAGGTTTGAAATCTACATTAATTTGTGCAAACACATGTGTTGACTAGTTTTAATATTTGAAAATCCATTTTCGTATACTTTGTATATATTTCCACCTATGTATAATCATGGCAAAATAGACCATAAGAAAAAAAGTATACGAAGACAGTTTGACTTAATAGACATAGGGTTTATCTATTAATCTCCAAGTGTACAAGTAAAAAACAATAAAAACAATTGAAAAAAATCATAAGAAACCAAATACCCTCAACAAAAATATCTATCAATTTTTCAAGTGAATTCAAAGATATAAATCTTTGTTTTTTCCACTTGTTGGAATTAGAAATTTGTTTAGGGATAACTTGTGTTTGCAAATAACTCGTGTTTGCCTTGAAAGTAAATAGAGGCACTAAGTGGGGCCTTCAACTTTTTGATTTTCTCAAATTCCTCCTTGAGATTTCCTCCAACACAACTTTAATGCACAGTATTCATGTACAATAATTATACCTAAAATGGACCATTTTTCAAAATTGATCCCTATTTTTGACGGAAAACTAAATAGGAAGGATATCCAAAATGGTATGCATTACTAAAAGACAAGTGTAAGGTGGAGTTGGGAGCCATAATTTTCAATACTGTACAACTCTATTCATACTACTATAGAGGTGGCAACCTTACAAGTGGTCAATTTAAGTTTGGGTATATTTTTTTTGATTCAACTTCTTCTCTATGACATGTTCTAATACTACTAGTGTCATTTCCTCATGTCCATCAAATGCACTTTGACATCACCTATATGACACTTTTAGCACCATACACCTTCTAGTTTTGAAAATTTAAAACTAATTCACAATGCATCCAAAATGATGGAATCACTTGCATTCTAATTCATAGTCCTTCACCAATGTGCCATACTTGTTATTCATTTTCTAGAGCATATTAGTTCTGCCACAAAGCTTATTCATGTGATTTTAGGAGCAATTACCTTATTACAAAATTCTTTGAGAAAGCTTCACCAATGCGAACAAATTGGATGAAGTGGACTTTTCAAAGCATTCTTCATCCACTCTGGATGCAAGAATTCTCCCCTTCCTGACGCGTCCATGGCAACGCCAAAAGAAGCGAAAGCAAAGCCAGGAGCAGCCGAGAGCTTCGAAAAGGACTCCTGCTGTGTGGCTCTCCCGCCTGCCCCTTTCCCAGCCACATACCCCCCAACAGGATAGTGCTTTCCCCCAAACACCCCTGCCATTCGCGACCACCTCCCATAATCAGACGTGGCAAAACACTTCGACCAATGCCAGACCCCGATTACGCCAGCTGGCAACTCGGGCAGCAAACGCTTTACTTCGCCCTGGACCGCGACCCGGGCTCCCACTCTCCCAGTGCTGCTGCAAGATAGAACTCTCCCTTCGCGTGCGGCTCTGTGTCCATTCACTCTCCTCACTCACTCGATCACGTCGTTGCTCCTTCGCTTCGACGAGTTTCTCGTTGCGATCTCAGCGAATTCCATCGTCGCCGACGCAATGGCCGCCGCCGCCGTGTCCTCGAGCGTCGCAGCCCTGAAGCAGTCCGTGGGCGTGGGCAAGTCGGAGTTCTGCGGCAATGCGCTGAAGCAGCAGACCGCGGCCTCCCGCGGACAGAGCAATGTCGCCTTCGCCGTGCGCGCCGCGGGATACACCGAGGAGCTCATCGCCACCGCGGTACGTTTCGTGTCGGCGGCAATGCTTGTTGAGAATTTTTGCAATTGGGAAGAATGTGTGTCGATGCGATTGGAGTGCAATGCGTCCGCTGAAATTTGGACTGGGCTATGTTTTCTTCTGTTAGATGCGAGCGTGTTGAACCGATGCAGATAGGGTTGGGGAAATTTCGGATGCGGCGGATGAGAACGTGCAGCGGTGTACAATCCTCTAGGTAGGTTTGAATTGCGACCCTGTTGGGTCGCCGCGAGCCGACATAGCCTGGCGCGATTGTTTGTAGCCATTGGGGAGGGGTGGTGAGCGAGTGTGTCTACGCCATGTGATAGCAACGAATGTCCCTGGTGAACAAATTGGTGGTCTTGGGGTGGACGCATTGGCAGCTGGGAGTGTCGCGAGAGGGGACACGAAGCATGCTCCTTGCGCGCATTGGCAAGTCGTAGGTCTTATACGTGTGTCCTGGAAATGAAATTCGGTTGCCATTGCCGGTCCATGGAAATCGGTTGATGATTCGTGTGCATGGGTCGTGCATGTGCCGCGCGGTGTCTGAATTGGACGTGCTGAATTTTGGCGCTGTGCAGAACAAGATCGCCACCAAGGGTCGGGGCATCATGGCCATGGACGAATCCAACGCCACGTGCGGTCTGCGTCTGGCGTCCATCGGACTGGAGAACACGGAAGCCAACCGTCAGGCGTACCGTCAGCTGCTGGTGAGCACGCCGGGTCTGGGCGAGTACATTTCCGGCGCCATCCTGTTCGAGGAGACTCTTTACCAGAACACCACCGACGGCAAGAAGATGATCGACGTGTTGTCGGAGAACGGCATCATCCCCGGCATCAAGGTGGACAAGGTAGGGCACTGAATTCCTTCCCGCTACCTTACTTCGGCGTTTGCGTGGAGCTAGGTTGCCCGGGTCGAACGGTGACTAATTATGTCGAATTGTGGTTCTCAGGGTTTGGTGCCTTTGACGGGCTCCAACAACGAGTCCTGGTGCCAAGGCCTGGACGGTTTGGCGTCGAGGACCGCCGCTTACTACAAGCAGGGAGCTCGTTTCGCCAAGTGGTGAGTGGCTGGGCCTGGAGCTTGGGATGTTGTGGCATTTCTTTGCGATTGATGCATTTTGCAATGGGTCAGGAGTTGGACTTCGCGAGTGACATGTGTGTCCGGTTGGTTGGTTGAACAGGAGGACTGTGATCAGCATTCCCAACGGCCCTACTGAGTTGGCCATCACCGAGGCCGCGTGGGGCCTGGCCCGTTACGCGTCCATCTGCCAGGACAACGGTTTGGTGCCGATCGTGGAGCCCGAGATCCTGTTGGACGGCGAGCACGGCATCGACCAGACTCTGGAGGTGGCTTCCCGGGTGTGGTCGCGTGTGTTTTACTTCCTGGCGGAGAACAACGTGGTGTTCGAGGGCATTTTGTTGAAGCCGAGCATGGTGACCCCGGGCGCGGCGTGCCCTGAGCGGGCGTCGCCCGAGAAGGTGGCCGAGTACACTTTGAAGATGTTGAAGAGGCGCGTGCCACCCTCCGTTCCCGGAATCATGGTACGTGATTGCGTTCCCTCTTGTGAGAGAATGTTTCACAATTTTGGCTTGCGTTTTTTGAGGCAGCGGATTGACTGGAACGGCCTTGGCGTGGAATGCATGATGTGTATGTGATAGTGACTGCAGTGAATCAGCAGTATGCAGTGATGGTTTGGTAGGGTGAGCTAAAAGGGAGTGCGTGTGTCTGGTTGTGCAGTTTTTGTCCGGAGGTCAATCCGAGGTGGAGGCGACTTTGAACTTGAACTCGATGAACCAGAGCCCGAACCCGTGGCACGTGTCTTTCTCGTACGCGCGCGCTCTTCAGAACTCCGTGTTGAAGACTTGGAAGGGTCTGCCCGAGAACGTGGAGGCCGCCCAGAAGGCTTTGTTGGTCCGCGCGAAGGCCAACTCTTTGGCCCAGATCGGGAAGTACTCGGAGGAGGGTGAAGCCGAGGAGGCGAAGCAGGGCATGTTCGTGAAGGGCTACACCTACTAGAGACCCATCTATTGATACTGGAGTGCGAACGATTGTGGGCGGAGGCCGCGTCTATTGTAGATTAAAAAGCTTTAGGTGTATCGGGGTAAGTAACTTAAGTAGGAGGTGCGTTAGTTTGGCCGAGTGAGGGCTTTCGTTTTTTAAGAGATCGAAGCATCTGCGTTGCAGATAATAAAGCTGCTGACTCTGTGAAATTATACAGATCTTCGTGCACACAGTTTGAGAGTCTCCTTGGCAATTCATGAGTTGGCTTCGTCTGATGAGAGCTTCTGCAGTGGGTTATGTCGACAAGAAAGGCGACTGGTCTTGTCAACATGAAGATTGATGGTTCTTTTTACCTCGGAGTGAACAGTCGTGTTTGGGCGTTGAAATCCTTTTGGTGAGCTTTTGGTTGTGCCGGATCTGTTTTGATTCCTTCCATCATGTTCCGTAAAATGGCCTACGGGTATGATTGCTTCGCTTTCGGCTTTTCTCCTACTGAGGTAGTGCACTTTTTTGGTACGACACTCTCAGCGACTTTGTTTTTTCGAAAGAAATGGACAATTCTCAGTGACGTGTGAATGCGTTAAGATTTTCTGGTGATCGGCATTTGCATGAGCATATGTGCGCATGAAGCAGCTATTCTAACCGAGAGTCTTTCACTAATGTCTTCACTTCCTGATTCCACTAGCACCACAATCTTTGGTTTTGAGCTCTACATTTTTCCCCTTGCCTGATTATTTTGGTAGCTCGTTTTGGCCCTGTTTGGCATTGTCTATGGTACCGTTGGATGTGGAAGATTTGACAATAGAAAGTTTCTATACAACAAGGGGTATAGTGTATGGTAGTCTGCTCTTAAAGCGCCCATTTAAGGGCTGGTCGGCCTTTTCAATGGTTCTTCGATGCATGAAATTATTTTTCCTTATTTTTCACTTGAAGAAAAATTGATGTGGAATCTAACCCAAGTAGTGTCATATTTTTCGGAGCATTTTTGAATTACTTATGAATTTCTAAAGAATTCTGTCATAGGTATCTATTTCTTGATAATAGGCCTTACAAAACCCACAAATGCATAGTCACCGAAAACAAGCACTGCAACATGTAGAAAGTAACACACAGGGTTCCAAAATGTGACCTTTATTGACTAAACTTCTAAAGGGCCAAAGCCTATTTTTTGACAAAAATCACTCGAAATTACTATTTCTGCTGCATTCATTCAAGAAAGAAAAAAGATTAAAATTAAAAAATCTAACCGTAGGATCTTGTACTATACTTGTATGAGATCATGTGGTAAATTTTTTTTATCAAGTTTGACCATATAGATTGAAAAATATTAGCATTCAAAGTTGTGGGGGAAAAGTGTTTTTGAATATAGGTAAACATTTCAGAAATGGAGCCACTTTAGCTCTTATTCCATCCACTAGCAAAGCATAAATGAACATTTGACAAATGTTAAACCGATTTGACATCATTGATAGAACATTCAATGCTTTACACGGATCCATTTTACAACTTGTTAATGTCCATTTCAAACCCTAGCTAGGGACAGTCTAAAAAACAAGGGCTGAATTAGAGCAGACTACCATATAGTGTATGTTAGAATGAATGTAATGAATATGATATATGACACAAGGGACAAGTATAATTTAAATAGATAACGTATAGCATAAGCTAATAAAAGTGAACTATCTTTTAACTAGAAGGAGAATCTCTTTACTTGATGTTATTGCCTCAAAACCAAATATAAATGTACAATTGGAACAAAAAAGCTAAGAAAATCACTTGAATGATTTAATTCATATATAAAAGATAAAGAATAGCAAAGATATAGTAATTGATCACTAGGTGGTAGTTGCCAAGGTTGATTTCATTAAGTCAACCTACCTTCATTTAGTAGTTTCTGACTAGAAGATTAGCTTATTCATGTAGTGTCAACAATATATTTTTTAAAGATTCGTTGGACCTTTCAAGTGGCTAGAAGATGCAATGCAATATGAAAGCAATTTATAGAAAGGCATTGAGGAAATATTATGTACTCAAGTTATTTCTTGAGTGACTATTTCAATATCCCATTCCATAGGCCAAAAACTAAAATAGTGTCAAATTACGATAGAGAGGAAATAACTTCCCTCATAATTGATAACATAGGAATCTATAATAGAAGGTGTTTACATTCACTCAATTTCCTAAAAATCATGTAAAGATGCATTCAAATTATATTACAAATTCCAGCAAGACTCAACCAAAATTAAGATAATTTTATATTAGAAATCATTGCTCAAATGCTAGCTAATGCAAACATTTTAAAGAGAAGGCCAAGAAATATACAATGAACAAGAAGTCTTGCAACCCCACTATGAATTCTTGTTTTTCGAAATTGAAATTTGGTGTGTTGATCAAGATTGCATAAAATGATAACTTGAATAGGATAGTCGTGATAGGATATTAATCTTAAAATGGAATTAAAAAATATAAGTTTGAAGGGCTTCATAATGGGGTTGCCAGACTTCTTGGAGGGTACTTGTACACTATGTTGTATTACTTGGCATCAAGAGTATGTTATAGGGTGGGTTTCAGAATTCTCCTCACTTTCACGGAAGGCCAACCAAAAACCAAAACCTCAGTTTTACAAATACCAACGTGACTAGATTATCAACAATTGCCAGGTTTGGGCAGATCAAATTTCCTGAGCCACTCCTGTTCTTCCTCGCTTCCTTCCCTTTGACCTTTGCAACATTAAACATTTAAATTTGGATATTCAACCTAAATCAGCACATTCACGTTCCAGCATCAACATTTGTAATGTAAATGTACGCTACATATCTGCAGTATTACGAAGGACAACAGATTGCAAAATTTCACACACAATTTGAAAATCACTGGAATCATTTTAAAATGAAGCATGTATTCAAACACAAAGCCAATAGAAATAGGAAGAGAAGAGGCAGAAACCCGTGAAGTAATATTTTCTGCACGAGGTATCAACAAAAGCAGTACCTAGAGCAACTAACACTGCTCTGGCACAAGTTGCAACCACAAGAGACTTACGGCGACCACAACAAGCTCTTCAAGACCTCCCCGAGCATAGCACTTTCCACATATTTGCACCGTCAGGAACTCATACAAATGTTCACACACAAACGATCTCTCTACAATGAATCCAGCGGCAGCAATGACCAAAAAACACGACTGATCACTCCAAGGTAAAAAGAACCATCAATCTTCATGTTGACAAGACCAGTCGCCTTTCTTGTCGACATAACCCACTGCAGAAGCTCTCATCAGACGAAGCCAACTCATGAATTGCCAAGGAGACTCTCAAACTGTGTGCACGAAGATCTGTATAATTTCACAGAGTCAGCAGCTTTATTATCTGCAACGCAGATGCTTCGATCTCTTAAAAAACGAAAGCCCTCACTCGGCCAAACTAACGCACCTCCTACTTAAGTTACTTACCCCGATACACCTAAAGCTTTTTAATCTACAATAGACGCGGCCTCCGCCC